>CM034710.1:1886552-1897298 GCA_020142125.1 Phrynosoma platyrhinos | reverse complement strand
TTGTAAAGGGGCCCCTGAGATGGACCTTTGGAAGGCTGCCAGCAGATGACGCAGCTCTTCTGTGTTGGGGGTCACTGGCAAAAGCAGGTTGTGTTGTGGTGGCTTTCAATGGACTGTTTAGAAGTCAGATCAAGTGGGGGCAAGGTTTTAAAAAGCACTATTTTAGCATTAGCCATTTCAGTCTGGCTTGATCAGTGGATGCTTCTGCCCAAAGGGAAAAGGCTAAAATGAGTACCATATATACTTGACTATAAATTAACCTCATGCATCAAGAGCAGGATTTGGATTTATGGCTCTTGATCTGATCAGTCAAGGGTAAAAGCCTAGGGCATGTAACAAAGGGGTCTACCAATACCAAAGAACTTAACAAAATCCCAGCAGGCATAATTGCTTGTGGTCACTCTAAAGCAGTGATTCTCAACCTTTGGGCCTCCAGGTGTTTTGTGCTTCACCTCCCAGAAGCCCCAGCCACCAGACAGGAATTTTGGGAGCTGAAGTCCAAAACACTTGGAGGATCGAAGTTTGGGAATCGCTGCTCTAAAGGCTGGCTGGATGAGAGAATTGGGGATCAGGGTGTCAGTACTTCCAAGACAGATTACGTTCTTGCCTTTCAAAGGATGGTCCCTTTTTTAGAGTTAAAGTACAGTACTTACATTGACCCATGGATAAGTTAGGGTTTTATGGGCCAATTTTTGATTACATTTTTTAGACTTACACATGAGTATTTATAGGAGGCCATGCTGTAATAGAAATAGAACCAGGTTCAAGTCATTTGGCAGAAAAGGTGTCCATTACACTCTTCACATTGCACTTCCTATCCTGTCGAATCCTGGAAGTTTGCGGGTGGGGGGGAATGGCAATTCAAAAAGGCCCCCTGCCTGAAATGCAAATTCCAGAATTTCATAGGATATTGCCACGTCAGTTATAAAGTGGAATCATAGTGCTATCATTGTGTGGTGTGGAAGGATCCTAAGAAGATGGGGACCAGAGTGGGCAGGTAAGTCGCAGGACCGATCCATGTAGTAAACAGTTTAGATGGTTCACATATAATCGGCTGCATGAGGCTTATTTCATAATGTTTGCACAGTGTGTGTGCATGTGTGTGTAAATATGTCCTTGTGGTTTATCTTAGGGGCAGCTAACTGCCTGACACCTGCACAGGACTGTTTTGTGACCTGACTACAGAAGGTATCAAAATGCAAGGCTAGCCACTTCTGGACCTCTGCTCCTGGTTACCAAGCCAAACCATGCAGGAATGAGTCAATTCCAGCTCCTAGCTGATGGCTTTTGTTTCAAGAAGTTATGAGGCTGAACTCTTTCCTCCAAAATACAACTATTAGGGAGCATCTATGCAGAAGTAGCAGTGACGCCTTATTAGACTCAAGTTACCTGCTCTAAAACAACCTATAGGTCTGCAACAAATTAGTTCAGATGGATTTAAAGGTAGAGCTGTGTAAGTTTGTAGTAGCAGTATGTAGAGAGATCTTGTGGCACCTTTGAGACTGAAAGAAGTTGGCAGCATGGACTTTCCTAGACTTGTCTACTTCCTCAGATGCTTTTTGTTCACCAAATGCAAGCTCGTGCTGCCAACTTCTTTCAGTTAGTCTCAAAAGTGCTACAAGATCTCTCTGCATACTAGTTTGGATGAAGTTGAAGCTGCACTTGTTCTGTTTCAAGGCTCACCAGCTCTTGCTGTTTGTTTAAACTAGAATCTCAGGTGGTGTGGGGTGTGAGTTTGTCAACAAGGAGACTTTGACCCTGATGCTACACACAGGCTCCAGCTCAGTAAGCATGGAAGCCAAGGTCTCCCAAAAAGGATGAGATGCTCTTTCTCCCTCTGATTTCTCTCCTGCCACAGACAGCATGGTGGTGTAGTTTGAGCACTGGACTATGCCTGGAGGACAGGGTTCAAAACCCACTGGCTGACCCTGGACGAGTCATACTCTCAGCTTCAGAGAATGGCAATGGCAAACCCCCTCTGAAGAAACCCATGATAGGTTCCCCTTACGGTTAGAAAGTCAGAAACTAGTTATGAAATGCAAAGGCACACAAAGAGGACATAATAGTCCTGTTTAAAGATTTGAAGTGGTGTCATATTGAGGATGGAGCAAACTTGTTTTTTGCTGCTCCAGAGACTAGGACCACCAAGAGCAATGAATGCAAGCTACAGGAAAAGATTCCATCTCAACATTAGGAAGAACTTCCTGAGAGTAAGAACTGTTCAACAGTGGAAGATGCTTCCTTAGATTGTGGTGGAGTCTCCTTCTTTGGAGGTTTTTAAACAGGCTTGATGGCCATCTGTTGGGGGTGCTTGATTGTGTGTTCCTGCATGGCAGAAGAGGGTTAGACGGGATTGCCCTTGGGGCATCTTGCATCTCTAGGATTATAGCAGCAGTAGACTTGGATTCTATGCTCCTTTTGCATAGACTGCAGGAATAAACATAGAGGGAGCAGCTGTTTTGCAAGTCCTTAGGTCCCAGGGTGACTTCTGCCATCATGCTGAAGAATTGGAGGGCGGGGGAAAAACAGCACCAACCTTGACTCAAAATGAATAATGCAAAGTGTATTTGGAGCGCAGACTCCACTTTCGCAAAATTCAGTATTTCAGTGAGAAAAGCAAAGAGGAATAAAGCTACACACACGCATACAGTCATTAAGTACGGTTATTTTTTTTCTTCACGCTGGTGGAGGGTGGGGATAGCTGAAGAAACCACAGGGAGCCGGGCCCCAATGGCCCTCACTTGTGGTAGAAACGCTGCCCTTGTGGGTGTTGTATGAAGGGATGCCGAGGTGCTGGCTGGGGAGAGGCCTGGAAGCCAGACTGCAAGAGAAAGCATTTATAAGGGGGGAGGGGGTAATACACCTAAGCTGGACGCATATTTACTTTCATGTTAATTACTAATATATAGAAAACATATCCAGGGGTATGTATCCGTGTTGGCTATAGAGCAAAGTACAATTACATCCAAAATCCACAAAACTGATACTTTTATGGGGCCAACCAAAATGCACAATATATATGTTGCAAGCTTTTGAAACTGTTGGCTTCTTCATCAGACAAAGGTGTTAAAAACCATACAGGGAAAAAAAATTGGACGATGGTGGTCACAGGCCTGCATGGGTGGATATCCCTCCTTACTATCTTAACAAACACCAACAACTTCTTGACAAAACGCAGGCCTGTGAAAAACAACATCATAATTTCCCCCCTCATGTATGATTTTAACTCTTTTGCCAGAGGAAGAAGCCAATGGAGCTTCAAAAGCTTGATTCATGAATTTTGTGCATTTTGATTGACCCCATAAAGGTATCACTGTTATGTACATTTTGAATGTTAATTGCAATTAATATATGTTTACCATGTATGAAGATGTCAGACAATGGAAAAATAGAGGAGCTGTAGGTTTGGCATACCAACTCCGTAGCCCTGTTCAGAAAGTAACACTGACTCTGAGAATCCCCTTTTGTTCATGGTGAAAAGGGGTCTAAGGGGGGATGCAGATGGGCAGCCCTGGGAAACAGAATTGGGGCTGCTGCTACCACATGCAGTGGCCCCGATTCTCCCATTTGCAAAATGCCGCTCCTTTCAGAGCCGGCAAAAGGGCACCCTAAGAGCTGCCGCGCAGCTCTTTAGCGCTCTTTCCAGTGCAACACGTCAGGACGCTGTGCCGGAAGGACATCTTGATGTTGCGCACCGTGTGTAATGGCACATGGTGTCACAACGCCCTCTGTGTGGGGTTGGGGCACCCAGCGTGTGGCTGCCCTCCCCATCCCTGCCTCCAGGCTGGCCCTTTGGGCCGGTCTGTAGAGGCCCTAAGTCATTCTGCAGGCATCCAAAGGGTGGTCTGTGTGGCCCCTCAGGGTCTCGGGGGGGGGGGGGACCTAATGCAGCCATCTAGCCTCCTATAGTTGTCGTCCTCCCTTAGAGAGTTGTAGATTTTTGAAGACCCATGTGGCGCTCTCAAGCCACCCTTTCAACCTCCAGTGGACCTTTCCCCAAACAGATGGCACAGAGGGGAGTTATCATGGCTTGTTAATGGGGAAATTCACTATGTACATGCTCAAAGGCAAGGCTGTTACACAAAAAAGGCCTGACCTTCCTTGCATTCCAGACTAAGCAATTTGTTCCCATCCCTGAAACGAGACTTACCGTGTGGGGCTGTTGGGGAGCCGTTCCGTGGGAGAAGCTGCCAGGGGATGCAGGACGTGCCGGGTGGGTGTAAGCCAAAGTGGGCTGCAGTGAGAAGACAAACAGGAAAGGGAGGAGAGGGAATATTCTCCCCAAATCAACAAGCACATAGAGAAGGAGGCAGGGTGCTCCAACCATCTGAAGCTCCCTTTTGCTGCAGCGACAGAAGGAAAAGTACAACAGGAATTTTGCCCAATTCAGAAGGAGGAATGAACAGGTGGAGAGAGCAACGACAGGAGTGGTGGGCGCAGGGGAAGGGGGACGGACAGATGGACATGGTGCTTTAGACCTTTGATCTTACCTTGGCAGCCGTCTGCATCTGGACAGGGATCTGTGGGGCCGGCAGGAGTCCCTGGTTGGGGTGTAGGGCCTGGGGGTGCATCGGACGCAGGGTTGACTAGAGAGGAAAATAGGGTAATATCAGATATCAGGATAAGGTTTGAAAACTCCATGCCTCTTCCTCTTCAGATATATCACCTCCCAAATTATGGTGGGAAATACACTCTGCACGTGATTCAATCTTATCTAATTAATTTCTGGGGCATTGATGATACTCCCCCTCCCCAATATATTTTTCAGACATGTGCTGTAAGAGAAAGAGGAAATCAGAGTACATCAAGTTGTGAGAGGGAGGGGGTCGGGCCAGGAGAGGCTACATAACTAGGTAGTTGATGGAGATTGCTGGCCAGTACACCACTGCTGTAAAACAGATTTTAAGAGTGTTTCACAGGTTAAAATTGACAGGCCTTTTCAATGGCAGCACCAGGGCCATAGAGCTCTCATATATTTATCACGGTAATTTACAGACTCCTCTGCAAGTGGCAACCCCAAGTTATGGTCCAAAATTATAGTCCCCAAAATATAACTTCTTTAAGTGCTACATATCTAGACGAGCTGGGATAGGGTGGGGGGCAAATGAATAATAGAAACAGACACTAGATTTAGTGAGTTAATGAATAATGCCTGGGTTTTGGTAGTGTGTTGTTTAGTTTCCACCAGCTGTTTAATTGATTCATGATATATATTTTTTAAATTACATTGCAAACCAAACTGAGGATCCTCATGGCTCAGAAGGCATTTTAAATATGCAAACGCTCTGACCATGCATGAACTCACGGAATCAGTAAATCCTGACTGCTGGTTGGCATGTTCCAGTTGCTTTTGGAGTGGGATGGTGGTGCTTGGTGGAATAAAACCTAGACAGATGGGAGGAAGGGACAAAGGACAGAGAATGAGGACAAAATTGTTAAGGGAAAGGAAGATTCTGGGACAGAGAAGAAGAAAAAATCTCTAACAGCATGCACACAAAAACCTGGAAACAATTGTCACATTTTAGACAACCTCCAACTGTTTTGGTTCCCCCTCTTATGCCATCATTTCATTTCCCACATTTGTCTTTGCTAGGGGCATTGTTGCTCTCACTGGCTCATCCCTAGACCACATCATGAATGGTGACAAACAGCCAAGTTCTGTATTTCCACCTACAAATGTCGCTGGCTGGATTTGGGCTTCAGAATCTCCTGTAGAACACTGATGGACCTTGCTGAGCAGAGGGACTTTGCAGGACAGCTCAGACATCTATACAGAGCTATTCAAGACCTCAGTTGCACTTTCAAATAAAATTTAAGAGAAATCTGCTGGACAATTAGTGGGGGCAAATTCTGATTTACAGTGTGCCATTTTAGTTGCCACAAATAGATATTTTACAGTTGGAAATGAGCACAAAAGAGGAGAGGAAAAGGATCAGTGGCTCTAGTGCAATTCCCTTGGGAAAAGGTTTCAGTTTCTGGATCTCTCTAGTTTAGTGAAATGGCAAGTAAGAGGTGTATGTGTGTGTAAACATGACAGATGTATATAAAATGATGAATGGAATTGCCTCAAAATATAAGAACATGGAAGGTCAGCCAGGGAATCTGGTGGTAAATTCATGCCAGGCAAAAGGCAGGGGGGCTTGACAGATTTTGTTCCCCATAAGGTGATATCCACTGGTTTTGAGAGCTTTGGAAAAAGAGCTAGAAAAATCAATGGGAGGCCAAAAGGGCTTCCAAAGATCTTTGGGCCATAAAAACTAAATCAAACTAGAGCTTGGAAAAGTTCTTCTATTTTAGACTAGCCTTCCCAAAAGCCCAGCCAGGAGATGATGGAGATTAAATGCAAATCTTGGGAAACTTTACTTTGCTGGAGTACAGTTCTCAGAATTTCATTCCTAACCAATATGAATTCTGAAAATGAGAGTACAAAACGAATCACTTGGAGGGGGCAGGAGGAACTTTTCCAAGCTCTAATTGATACTCTAAAGTGCACACTAGCTGTGGGCAAATGGAAGATGAGGGTTGGTGGGATTCTGCTTTGCCATGGCAGAAAACAGGATTCTTTGGTCTGCCCTAACAATGCTTTTATGAGATCTTTTATGAGATCTTGGGAGCCACAACCAAGCATTCAGTTAAGTCAATAATGGCCAAAAATATGGGCCATTTCTGGAAAGTAGATTCACTACTTTCACACCACAACACTATCTGACCACTGTAAAGATCTGAAAGACTTGTATCACCTCCCCCCAGCTCTTTGAAACCATAGGGCAAGGGACTTGATTTGCATCTTTCTGGATCCAACTACATTCCATCCCACTCCCACAACTGTGCAAATACATTTTTTTTTACCTGAAGAAGTGGGTTTATGTCTCATGCAAAAATAAAAACCAGTCTTAAAGGTGCTGCCACATTTCCATTTTCTTTTTCCCTTCTCCCTTTCTCCCTCTTTTTTATGTTGGGCGGCTTTGTTTCTAATAAAAGTTGAACCTCTGAGGACTGTCTGGCAGTAAAAGAGATCAGGCAGGCACATGAGGTTCACCTGCACTCAATGGGGCCCTCACTACCTGTGACTTTGCCTTCCAGGTATGGACTCACCTGGCTGGGCTGTGGGGAAGTGGCTGTGGATGCTGTAGCCTGGTTGCTGCTGTGACAAGTACTGCATGGTTGGGAAAGCCGAGGGACCTGGAAAACAAAAGGGAGCAAGCTGCCGTGAGAGATGGGAAGCCCTGGGAAACAAAAATGGGAAAAAACAAAAGGAGGAGGAATGCCCCAACATTTTCCCCAACTTTTTTTTTCTAGACATATTTTTATTATATACTTTTCTTGAGGAATGATTAATAAAACGTTTAAGACAAGGTGTCCATGTATTTACTGCCCCCAAATCATTTCTAAAAAAGGTTTATGTCAGATTCTATGTTGTATCAGAGCTTTACAATTCTTAGCCTTGGTTTTCTTTTCCAAGTTCTTTTCACAGGAACGAGGACATTTATGTCTGCTTGACACAACAGAGGACTACTGGGGACAAAATAAGTTCTCTTTTTTTACTAGAAGTTTTCTTCCATTTTTATTTGGTGGTGGTGGGTTTTCCCTGCTATTCAAATTGGTAAAGCCTACGAGGTTATTTATAGTGCAGGTATTCTTACAGTTTAGGACTTTGTAGTTCCATTGGTAGCTATATCTATCTATCGAATATAAAAGTAGCATCTTTTTATTACAAATGGATGTCAAATTTCCTGGAGTTTGAGAATCTCCCAGTAACCACATAACCAGAAGGAGGAGGTGCCATCTGAACTAAGAACAGTAACAGAAAAATGCAGGCCTATGACTAACCTTCATTTTTTTTCTCCTGCAAGGTTTGTAACACCTTGCCTGATGAAGAAGCCAGTAGAACTTCAAAAGCTTGCAACATGCATATTGTGCATTTTGGTTGGCCCATTAAAGGTAACACTGTTTAGTGGATTTTTGATGTTATTGGATAAAAATAGCATGTCTGATATAGTAAAATTATTGTTTATTCAGAATTACAAACTGAACTTCAGTGTGTGTGTGTGTGTGCGCGCGCGCGCGCGCACGCGTATTAAAAGTTGATTTTGTAATTCTGAATAACTGTATTTTTACTATATCAAACATATTACATCTTCCTAAAGTAACAAAATGGTTTTCAATTTATAAAGGGATGTGTAATACTGCATTTTTTCAATTTTTCCAAATATTTTCATTTTCCACCCAGGGGAAAAAAAAAAAAAGGCTTTTCCATGGCTTCAAATATCTGGAAATTTCACATCTCTAAAACACGATTCTCTCTCCTTATCCTGGCTGTTCCCTCCCTAACATTATGTCTATCTGGCAGGGGATTCTGTGAGGTCTCAGGGCATTTGACTCCCACTGTCATCCCCAGGGCCACCATCCTCACCTCTAATCGACTGGCTGCTGGCATAGCTGACAGGCACCGTGTGCTGGCTTTGGCCCACGGCGTAAGGACTGTGTCCAGACTGGCTGCCTTGGTACTGCCCATGCTCTGGAGCGCTGGTAGGGAAAGCTGGCTGCGTGGCAAAGTGACGTGTCTGAGAGGTAGAAGCACACCAAGAGCACATCACAAATGACAAGAAAAAAAGATTCCCCCTGAACATCAGGAAGAACGTCTTAACTGTAAGAATTGTTCCACAATGGGACAGCTTGCCTCAGAGGGTGGAGGCAGAGGACTCTTTAACTAACACACTTTCAGGAGTGCTTTAGTCATGCATTCTTGTATGAAAGGGGGTTGGATTAGATAACCTTTATGTCCCTTTCCAATTCCAATTTAGGGTCTATTACTGCACAAGGGGGCTTTATTTTCCCTTTGCATTTTGCTCCTTGAAGTGCCAAGCTTCAAGGAGCTTTACAAGCTACCCTTCCATGGCAAAGTGATAACACATCCCTTAAATGAAGAACTTCAGAGTTGTCCATTTTGAAGCAGAAGCCATCTTGAATGGAAAACTGGCAGAACATTCCAAAAGAAGAATATCACTAATCTATATCCAGGGAGACAGCTTGGAAAAGTTACTGTTTTGGAGCGCAGCTCTCAGAATCTAGGAGCAGAATCTTTTCAAGCTCTGAGGGAAGGAATGTTATCAAACTCCTGCTGAGTTCATCTGTCTATGAAAAGAAAAAAGTTTTTAAGACAAGCAGTTCCTAGAAAATTTGCCTTAGTTTCTGCTTTTCAGCCCATGACATACACTCCTGGGTCCTTTCTAAGTCACGGAAGGCAATGCTGGCCACTAAGACTGAAGCAAAAACCAGGAAGAAAGTTAGTCAGACTGCAACAGCATTTCCTTAGTTTGGGGCCACTAGAAAAAATAATTCTCAAGAGATCACCCCAAGATCTAGTTGCCCAGAGAGAACACAGCTGGGTTATTCATTTCATGGGAGGGGGATTTACTTACTGCAATCACAGGAGGTCCAAACATCTGCTTGGCTCGATCAGCTGATATCAGGGTCCCAGCTCGGTTATGTCCCCCAGGACTCCCTGTAGAAAAACAAAGGGGGAAGTCACATTGAGATCAACCACCCTGCATTGCCCAGATAGCTGCATGGAAGGAATGCCTCCCCAGAGCAATGAAGACTCAGCTCTTCTCTTCTCTCCCTGCCCACTAGCAAGCCTAAAAGCAAGCAGAGATCCTAAATCTGCTGCAGGGCATCTGTTTTGATACACAGGTGAGCCCCAAATTCAATCCACACTATCCCCAAGGAATTGATTTCAAGGTTGCAGGAGGAAAGGCTTCTAATTGAGCTTTTTGGAGAGCTTCTTCTACTAAAGGGTCTGATTCAACCAAGGCCAGCATCATACAACACTGAGTCTTGTGTTCAAACAACGTTCAGTCTAAAAGGGAACAATCAATGGGCACAAATAGCAGCCCAGAAAATCAGGAAAATTATTTGTCAATTGTGCAGCCATAATTGTTGTACCAGAATTGGGGAATGCCCTCTCCTTGAACTGGAGTCAGAGTCAGGATATGGGCTTAGTTTATCTTAACCAAACACATACTTGGTTTTCAACTGTTGTAGCCATTTAGACTGTTTTGACCTGCGGCCATATTTTAATATGTTTTAACTACCATTTTAAATTATTGTTTTATCTGTACTGTGCCCTAAAAACCCACAATAAAGAGCAGGATATAAATATTTTAATTAAATAAATAAGAAAGACTCCCTTGTCACTTCTTTTCTTGCAAGGGAGTTTATTTGGGGTTTCTACTTCTGGAAGAACACTGCACGCTTAATATATACATTGACAAAAACAATTGATAGCATTATTTTCAGACAGATTCTAGCCTACCTTGCATGTTGAGAATGTGTGTCCCTGCATGTACTGCCATTCCCTGCTGGTATGCTGCCGCTGCCAGAGTAGTCATATCACTGTAATAAGCAAGCAAAAGAACTTCAGTGCCACAGTTTATGCCACAGAACTTCACCAATTCACATGGGCCATGGGCATTCAAAAGCATCCGCCCCAAGGATGGCATCAGACTTTCTTTGCCTCTGTCTCAAAATCCCTCAAGAGTGTATCTGCACCATAGAGAGACGTAGCCATGTTAGTCTGTTTCAGCATAAAAAGAAATTAAGGAATCCCATAGCACCACTGAGACAAATAAATTTCTCCAGTTCAATTCTGATGAAGTAGACTATAGTCCAAGAAAGCTTATGCTAGAAATTTCTTTTTTCAGTTAGTCTCAAAGATCTCCTGGATTCCTTTACATCTTTCTACAC
>CM034710.1:1859795-1881395 GCA_020142125.1 Phrynosoma platyrhinos | reverse complement strand
TATGGACAAGTACTGTCATTTCTTCCCAACACTTGTTGTTGTTGTTGTGTGCTTTCAAATCATTTGCAACTTACGGTATGTAATGGTTTGAGTGTTGGTCTACATCTCTGGAGACCAAGGTTTGAATCCCAGCTTGTCCACGGAAACTTACTGGGTGACCTTGGGCAAGTCACACTCTCTCAGCCTCAGGAGAAGGCACTGGCAAACTCCCCCTGAAGAAAAATATCAAGAAAACCCTAGGATAGGTTCACCTTAAAGTTGCCATAAGTCACAAACAACTTGAAGGCACACAACAACAGCCCCCTTTGCCCTGTCTCTGTGCACCTTTCTTTCAATATCCCATGTTGCTGGTATATATAAAATTGATTTGTATATCTATATATCTATATATCTAAAGCTGCTCTTTGTGGCAAAGCAGCAACACAAGCAACAATCACAATTCAACTGGCATATGCCCAGGCAGGGATGCCTATCCCTGTGCCAGTCCTGAACTCCACATTACACAATAGTAATAGTGGTAGGTATGCCTTGGGGTCGCTATAAATTGGAAACGACTTGAAGACACACAATAAACAAGGTGAACCTATCATGTTTTTTTAATGGCAAGATTTGTTCAGAGGGGATTTGCCATTGCCATCCTCTGAGGCTGAGAGAGTGTGCACACTCTAGGTTACCCATTGGGTTTCCATGACCGGGGATTTGAACCCTGCTCTCCAGAGGCGTAGTCCAACACTCAAACTACTACAACACACTCCATAGGTTGTGGATTACTTAAAACCATACAAGATACAGTGGAGATTTGAACCCTGGACTCCAAAGTCATAGTGTAGTGCTCAAACCACTACATCACACTGGTTCCATAAATATTATATATATTGTATTATTTCATACTATATTTATAAATATTATATTTATTCTATCAATTTATTTTATTAAATTATTTGATTTCTATTTACGAAATAAATTCAGTATTGTATTGCCAGTCTTATACTAGATATAATGTAGAGTTGCACATATTCTGTTTATGACAGGGTCAGGGATGGAGAATCCACCACTCTCTAAGGCAGTCCATTCCAATGTCCAACAACTTGTACCATATTCCACTGTGGAACAGCTCTTACTGTCAGGAATTTCTTGCTAATATTGAGGTGGAATCTCTTTTCCTGTTGTTTGAATCCATGGAATCTCTTTTCTTTAAATGTGAATCCACTGATCAAGTCACCTCTCAGTCTTATCTACTCCAGGCTAAACATACCAAACTCCCTAAGCTGTTCTTCCCAGGGTTTCATTTCCAGGCCCTTGATCATCTTGGTTGTCCTTCTTTGGACGTGGTCCAGCTTGTTGATACTGGATTTGAACTGTGGAGTCCAGAACTGGACACAAGACTCCACATTTATGTCTGACCAAAGCAGAATAAAGTGGCACTACTACTCTGAACTGGACACTATATTCTTACTGATAAGGCCTAGAACTGGATTGACTTTTTTAGCTGCTGCATCACACTGTTGACTCACGTTTTCAGCTTGTGGTCTACTAAGATCCCTAGATCCTTTTCAGGTGTACTGCTTCCAAGCCAGGTGTCATCCATACGCCATTTATGGTTTTAAAATTTTCTATCTAAATGCAATATCCTACATTTCTTCCCACAAATTCATTTTGCTAGTTCTAGTCCTGCTTTCCAGTCTGTTACAGCCAGTTTGAATGGAGTATTTTGTGTTATTTGTTGTTCAAGATGCTGTGTCATTCTGTTTTTATGCTTTACTGTAAACCAGCAAAACCTTGGTTCACACAGACATGTATCACATGTTTGTGGCTTGCAAAAGATCTGCAAGGATCTCTAGTATTAGAAAAAAGGAGGAAAGGCACAAACATACAAAAACATAAAACCAGTTGAATTGTGGTTTATAAACCTTGCAAGGTGGGAGGGAGAACGCGCTGCACAACCTTTTAACGTTTGTCCAAAAAACCCCAAAACCCTTCTTCAACTTGAGACAGATGTACAAAAATTAATGCATGTCATTTTCCAACACATAAAGTGAAAAAAGCAGCATAAATACCATTTAAATTATAATATAAATCAAAGGCGAAGAAGGGTGGCATTGTACCCTTTCCTCCTTTAACAATTCACATTTTTGTTTGTTTGACAACCAACACAGATATAAATAAATAAGGGAAGAGAGGGGAGAACAATAAATCATATACCAAGGACTGGGACGGGGTGGAGGCATCTGTCCAAATGTAAGAAAAAAGTGAGAAAACAAACTCAAAATTTTGAATGACTGAGGTGTGCTTGTCTTACTGTTGGAGGGAAAGGTATTTGGGGATGGGGATGATTATCTAGTGTCTGAATCTTAGGTGGGCACAGCTAAACAGTGGCACCTATTCGGAGTCCATTTGCAGTTGATGTGAAACTTCCAAATTCATCTGCCCGCTTCAAATCTTCTAAATAGGTTAAACTGGTTGCATTAATTAAAACACAAGCAAGCACACCGTAACCCTCTTGCCCTTTCTTCCCTCCCCACCTTGATTGTCCAAGACCTTCTCGGCAGAGAGAACCAGGTTGGAGTAGGGGGAGACTGAGGGAACTTCCATTGAGGACAACGCCAACACAAACAGGCTAAAAACACCCACATGGACTATGAAGCCAAGGACCTCTCCCCCAATAATAGTCAGAATCTTCCATGTCCAGGAAGATGTGGTGGGATAAACCCTTCTTTAGGTCCCCACAGGCCCAGGCCAACAAAACATGTATCCTTCTAAAAGGTCTAATCCCGCTGAGGTTGCAGATCTACCCATTTCTCTTTCCCACCCAGAAAATTTCCTCCGGTCAATACATAAGGACAACCTGCAGGTTGGAAAGAGGTTTAAAGGGGGGGAGGGACAGGTGAGGAAAGACAGGCTCGTCAGTATAGAAGCCCCTGGGACTTTGAAAAGCCACCCTCTCCATCCCATCATCACATCAAAAAATTTCAATGAAGTCCTTTTGTGGCAACTAAATAACCCACCATCCTCCTGCTGCCCCCTCCCTGTTCCACCCCCTCCCTGCCCCCCCAAAAAACAACCCTTCATGCTTTTAAATAAAAGGCTCAACTCAACACTTCACAACTGCCCCGACCCACCCTCTAGCTTTGTCTTGTCTCTGTGCAAAAGGGGGGAAAGGGGAGAGGAAGAACAGCAGCCATAGGATGGGGTGGGGGCACCATCTCCCGCCCCAGCAAGGCCTCTCCCCAGTCTCTTGTGCCCATCGTGTGAAGCCTGTCAGATTTGCAGGCTCCACCCAGTCTGTGCGTAAGAGGGTAGGTCATTGGGCCAAGGGGGGATCAATTTTTGGCAAGATCTGCCCCCCTCTCCCCATCGCCATTGTTGTGGTCGATCGTAGCGATCCTGTTCTCCCGATGACGAGGAAGAGGAGGAGGTCTCACTCCACCCGGACAAGGAGGCCATACAAAACTGTGGCACCTTTCTCCTTGGTGACCCATTCGATCTCGGCACTGCTGAAGCGGGGGTCCAAGGGCTCAGCTGCGGTCAGCGACTGGGCGCACACCTTGTAAGACCCTGGGCGGACGCACACTTGGAAGGCCACCTGGGCAGAGTGTTGCCGATGAGACTTTGGGTCTTTGAATCTGGAAGAAGGAAAAAAGAAGTTGGAAGGCAAAGGAAAAAGAACTGCAAGTAACCTTGTTGAAAGTCTTTTGACTCCTTCCCCAACCTCACTGGCTTTCCTTCTCACCCACCTCTGAAGTCTTGTCAAGCCCTCGGGATTGGGATTGCAAGAGTGAAGAATCATAAAATCATAGAGTTGGAAGAGACCCCAAGGGCCATCCAGTCTGCCCCCTGCCATGCAAGAATGCATAATCAAAGCTTCCCCAAGAGATGGCCATCCAACCTCTGTTTAAAAACCTCCAAAGAAGGAGACTCCAAGGGAGTGTCTTCCACAGTCGAACAGCATTTACTGTCAGGAAGCTCCTCCTAATGTTCAGGTGGAATCTCTTTTCCCATAGAAAAGAGTGGAAGCACCTCCCATAACTTTAATGGTTGTACACAAACAGGAATTTGAACCAGGTAACAAGCTACACCTGCTGACATCCCCTCTCCCGTATGATTATTAAAGGGACAGAAATCCTCTCCAGTTTTCCATCAGACAACCTAATAAAGGACACGTACTGCACTTTGGTGGCAAAAGGCTCCAGCCCAGCGTAACGCAGAGTGGGCGACAGCAGGACACGCTGGAGTTCCTCACGGCCCTGCGAGCTGTTCTCCTCAGAGTCGTGGTATCCCCCACTGCCGCCACTTCCACCACCACCACCACCTCCTCCTCCTCCTCCATTGCCTCCTTGTGGGTCTGCCTTGACTTGACGGCAGCTCAAGATGGAGGTACTTCCTATGGAGTGAGGAAATGAGAGAGAGAAAGAATGCTGGGTATAAGGCAAAGGTTTCCATTCAAAATGAAATGCTGTGAGGGTACCATTTCTGTTCATGTTTTACCTTCAAGCCCTTGATGTTTATGACCAAATTTCTGTCAGGTCCATATGGACATAATGTAAGAGCAGCCATATTGGATCAAACCAAAGACCTATTTAGTTCACCATTCTGTTCCCACAGTGGCAAATCAGATGTCTGAACAGAAAGCTCACCAGAATAGTGTAAGTGCAACAGAACATTCCCATTCATGTTCCCCAACTGTCCTGAGTTTCTTGGGCCTAGAAGAGCTGGGTATTCTGTCCAAGAGAGATCTTGTAAAGAAAATCATAGAATCATAGAAACTGGAAATATTGTAATCATAGAATCAAATAATAATAATAATAATAATAAATTTTATTTATAGCCCGCCCCTCTGCGGAGCAATCGAGGCGGGTTACATCAATTAAAAAACAGAAGATACAGAAGTTAAAAGCAATCATATACCCCTCCAACCCTCCCACCCCTTAAAACAGTATTAAACTAATTATCAATTAAAACAACATGCTCCGAAACTAACAAAACAACACAACAATACAACATGAGCAGCAGGGGGAAGGGCAATATAATTGTCTCCTGGAGCCGGAAGTTGGAAGAGACCAAAGGGAGGCACTTTGGAGGGCAGAGCAATGCCAACTCCAGTTTCCTTACCTGGCACCAACTCTCCTTGATCCAACATGCGCCGTACAGCCCCCACACTTGTTCCGTGATAGGCCATGTGCCACTTCTTACAGGTACTAGCAACCTCCAGCCGGGGATTCACCCTACAAAGAACAGAGGTAGATGGATGGAAAGAAAAGACAGATATAAGAAATGCTACTTGCTCTCATCAGTAGGGATTCACTAGGGATCTAAATCAGAGCTTGATCAAAGTGAACTTTTCTTCTTCTTTTGGGACAACTACCAGTATCCCCAATCAGCAGGCCATCATCTCTGGTCATAGGAGGACCAGCCTCTCTATGGTCATGTCACTCTATGGTCATGTTCCCCAGAATGTTCGAGTCCTGCCAATACCTGAGGTTGAAGCGGCACCATCCGAATGGCAAGGCATAATCTCGGGGTGGCTCCCCACGCTTGTAATAGGCCTCATCTCCCCGGAGCTTGTGACAGGACTCACAGTAGCAGAGGCTGAACTTGGGGTCTTCCGCAAAGTAATCATCTGGGAAGGTAGAAAAGAAGCAGGCACACTACAGTATCTGATCACTGAAATTTCTGGTTGTGATTCCCTTTTTTCAGTTCTTTTTATAGAGATAAGTGCTTTTGGTCTGCTTGCTTACCATTAAGGCTGCACATGCACTTCAGAAATAATATAGTTTGACACCGTTTTAGCTGTTGTGGCTCAATGTATTCTCTGCCAGAGAGTTCTGGTGCTACAACAAACTATAAATCCCAGAATTCCACAACACTGAGCATGGCAGTTAAAGCAGTGTCAAACTGCATTATTTCTGCAGTGCAGATGCAGCCTGAGAAGTAGAGGAGAAAAGAAAATCTTTCTCAGTTGTACTCATGTTAGTGGTTTCATTAACAGTCTGTTTTTAATAAAATGATAAAATCAAAGAGGTTCAAGACCTCATAGCTCCATTTTTAACCAAAGCTTAAAAATATAATAAAAAGGAAATTCAATATGTAATTACTGGCTGAAAATGCTTCTTTTCACATGCCAAACATGGTTAATTTTACATCAAGCCAGATTATTTATAATACATTCTATATTCCCAGGGTAACAAAGTGACTTTCAATCTGGAAAGGGAGCTAATAATACATTTTACCATTTCCTCCCAAAACAGTGCTTTCTGCATCCAAAACAAGAAAAAGGAAATTGTTCCCTCCCTCCCTCCGCGCTTCAAAATTTCCTGACATTTAACATCTGTAGTGGGGCTTATGGCCATCCAGGACAATTAAAATGACTTTTTGTATTGCCTCTGGAGCAAGACCACTTGCATGCTACAGTATCCACCTCAAAGGGATTTGAGGTTTGTTGTTTTGAATCCCATGCTGAGAGAAAAGTGGGTATAAATTGAAGGAATTAATAAACAAATAAAACTGAGTAGAGTTAAAGATGAGAGAGACCCCAAGGATAAATAGAAACCAGGCTTTGAGGGTCCCTAGGAGGTCTATCTGGCCTAGTGGTTCCCAAACTTTCATCCTCTAGATGTTTTGGATTTCAACTCCCAGAATTCCTGACTGTTGGGACTTCTGGGAGCTAAAGTCCAAAATACCAAAGCTTGGGAACCACTAATCTAGCCCCTCTCTGTTTAATAGAACCCAGAAAGATAGTGAATACATCTTCCACACTGGAATATTTCATTTTAAATTTTATTTAGTAAATCATCCCTAGTTTTATATTGGTTGTTTGGTGCTCTCAGTTTTAATTGTTTTACCTCTTTCTGTGCTTCCTAAAGTTAGCATAAATACATTTTGTATAAGTAGGTTTTATCTTCTCCCTATAACCAGCCAATATGTGACACTCTATAGAAATGTGACCAATTCATGTAGTGTGGCTGTCCTTTGCCCCAAAGATTAGGCCTACCTGGGATTAAGAGGAGGTCTTTGAAGCGAGCACAGAGCGCATGGTATTCGCAGGTCTTTGTGGTGTTCAGGTCCACTGGGGGAGTCCAACACACACTCTCCTTGATACCTGGAGTAGAAGAGAAGCAGGAATTTGGGGTGGGAACAGAACGAGTGCTGGGAAAAGGAGTGGGGTGGGGTTGGACTACAACTGACAGAATCCCTTGGCCAGAATTGCTATAGATGCACCTGTCTGTTTATTGATTTACAGATCATCCTCTGTACAGAGATCTCAGGGCAGTGCACAATGAAACCAATTTGACAAATGTTGTTGTAGTGTGCCTTCCAATCATTTCTGATATATGATGGTCCATACCATCCTATTTCCAATGTTTATGTATGAGTGGGAAAGCAGGGCAGCAAAGAAAGCAGGTAGGAAGCAAATCAACTCATTTGAAAATGTGGTGCTGGAGGAGAGTTCTATGGATCCTGTAGATTGTTAACAAGGATCAATAAATGGGTCTCTAGAGCAAGACAGGCCTGAAGGCAAGATGACTAAGCTGATACTGTGGTACTTTGGACATATAATGAGAAGACATGACTCCCTAGAAAATACAATAATGCTTGGTAGGAAAAGAGGACGACTGCATTCCTTGACTCAAGGGAGCCACTGCCCTGAGTCTGGAAGATGTAAATGGGACTGTTGAAGACAGTCACTTGAAGGTCTCATATTCACAAGATTGCTGTAAGCCAAAGTCAACTTGATCTCCATTAACAACATCAATGAAAGAAGTAAAGAAGCAGGAATCTTCTTCTTCTGTCAGTCTGGTGTTGGGGGAAGGAAGAATGTGAAATTACACCCTCTCCCAAAACTATGAATGTCACCATAGCTTCTCGAATAGAGGTGGGCAAAGTGTGGCTGGTAGCCCTGGGTCCCACCAGTCCTCCAAACCCTCTTAATCCCCACCATGAAAAAAATCTTAGTGTGATTTTGGGGAAATTCCCCCCTAATCATGTGGAAATCCCCTCTGCAACATGTGAAATCATGTGAAACACCCCCACAAACAGAAAAAGAGTCCAAAAAAAGTTAATATATTCCATGACTACACAGGGCATGAATACAACAAAACTGGTGCATAAAGCAGTGGCCATAGAACACATTTCCAGTGTCACAGGATTAGTAAAAAAAGGACCACCTGCCAGATTACATTTCAGAACTAGCAATGAAACTGAGGAGACTCTCAGAATCTGTATCAGGCCTGAAATAAACATTTCAAGACTTGGGAGAGAGAAAGGGAGGGGGAGAATTCAAAACAAAACAAAACCAGACAGAAGCATAGATGGATAGGAGGGTTGACTCACCATCCACCATGTCAGCCTTTTCCATGTCCCCTTGTCCATGGGGGTCGGTTCCCTCGGCCCCTACTGCAGGAGTGTCATTTGTTACGATAGTAACCTAGGAAAGAAGGGTTAAAGAAACAAAAAATATCAAAGAGGACCCTTAAGGAAAGAAAAAGAAACCCTGGATTTTAGTGGGAAACAGAAAACGAAATCTCCTGCTCATGCAAACCATCAACCAGAGCCTGGTCCAAAAGGCAGACACTTAAGAGTGAAAGAATTCTAGACTCAGCTATTGTTTGGAGAATCAGAACCAATGTGAGCTCAGAGTCTTCACAAACAAATAATCTATTCCTATCTACCCTCCCTTTCTTCATTTCACCAACATAACTGAAGGGAGAGAGAAGGGGTGCCGTTTGCTTAGACAGTTAGGAAACAGAGGTTGCTAGAGGTTGATCTGACTCTTCCTCCTTCCCATCCTCCACTTAAAGGGCCTCAAAGACAAACTCTCCAGCTAGGACCTTTGTGGAACTTTCTAGAGCAAATATCTTTGCACCCCATGAAGGACTGAGTTCAGCTGTGGAATAACCGGCTGAGCAACCTTGCCACAATGCCTTTTTTTTGAGATCAATGGAGAACAGACCAAAGCATGCATCCACCACTTGCTGTAACCCCTGATGGTTTTCTTGTACTTTTCTCACCCATCCTAAGTCCTCACCTGTTCGCACTGCCCATAGAGGTCAATGAGGACATAGCAGGGGCTGGGGATGTCTTGTGCAGCCACACCCTGGTCCATACCATTGACATATAGGTGAAGACAGTTGTTGGAATCCACAAGGAGACCCAGCACTGTCCCCTCAGGACAGGTGTCCAGGTTGGGGCCATAGTTCTCACAGATCTGCAGCCAGGAGAGAAAACAGTGTTGTGTTAATGGAGGCTTCTGTGTGATCCTCTGGAAATCTAGCCCCCATCAAATCCACTCTCTGCACAAGCTTCATCCAATACAGTGACCTCTGGATATGTTGGACCAGGATACTATCATCCCCAGCCAAGCTTGGCCAACATAAGGATCAAGACATCTGGAGAGCACTGGGATTGTTGAGGAATAGTTTATGGAGTTAAGATGAGGAAGAAACAAAACAAATGTTTGTAGGACAACCCGAAATTGTTTCCTATGCACCCTTTTGCACTATACAACTAGATAATTGTATTCCACTATTAAATTCCATAATTCCATTCTATGGAATCCTGGGATTTGCAGTTGGGGGGAAGTGTCTGAATTTCTCAGCCAGAGAGCTCTAGTGCTTCCCCACACTCCAAATCCCAGGATTCCACTGGATGTTGCCATGGCAATTAAAGTAGAATACATCACTATGATTGTATAGTGTGGAAAGGTCCTAGGTTAGGAAAAGTGCCTTTCTCTTCCATATGTGGAGGGAGGGGTTCAATGGGGTACAATGGATGGACAAAATGGAAATTGTTTTATGGCATTTAAGGAGACTAGGGGGCAAGTTGGAAGAGATGGGACTCTTCGAAAGGAAAAGGAGTACCCTGCTCCACATTTATTCTCATAGAATCAGAGTTGAAAGGAGCCACAAAGGCTATCTAGTGCAACCCCCTGTCAGTGAGGAATATACAATTAAACAATCCCAGAAGACAGACATTCAACTTCTGTTTAGCTCTCTGTATTCACTAAATAAATTCAGTATTGTACTGTCGGTATTATATTAGACACCATACAGACACATATTCTGTCTATGATGGGAGTGGAATCATGTTGCTCCCCAGAAGTGGTTCGGCTGCTGCTCCCAACATTCTATAACTTTGCTTCAAGATCTCCAAAGGCGGACTGTCCACCACCGCATGAAGCAACAACACGTACCATTAGAAAGTTCCTCTTAAGCTGCTGCCACACTGCAGAAGCAAAGTAGTTTAACACCACTTTAACTGCTATGACTCAATGCTATAGAATTCTGGGATTTGTAGTTCTGTGTGATATTCTGCCTTCCCTGTCAGAGAGCTCTGGTGTCACAACAATCTCAGCACTCCATAGCATTGAGCCATCTAAATTAAAGTGGTCAGACTGCTTCATTTCTGCAGTAGCAGTAGTCTTAATGTTGGGGTGGAATCTCTTTTCTTGTAATTTGAATCCTTTGTTTTCATTCTCTTCTCTGGAGCAGCAGAAAACAAGCTTGCTCCACCTTTGACATCACATCCCTTCAGATATTTACAAACGGTCTTATCAAACCACCTCTCAGTCTTCTCCATTCAAACATACTCAGCTCCCTAAGTTGTTCCTCACAGGGCTTCATTTTCTGATCTTTTTATCTCCTACTTGCTGTCCTTCTGCCCCCCAGCTGCTCTTACCTTGAGTGAGTTGTGGAAGACCGAGTCTCGCTGCAGCAGCCACGTGGAGCGCTTGAGGGAGCAGGCTGTAGCTGGGAAATTGAGCCGCTCAGGATTGCTGCCAATGACCCCCAGGGAGAGAGAGGAGGCCCACTGCTGATTCAGAGAATCTATCTGGAACTGGAAGAGAAGACAATACCAAATGTGAGGAAGGTAACGACTGTTGTTGTGTGCCTTCAACTGAACTCCAATCTATGGCAACCCTCCCCTAGGCTTTTCTGGACAAGTGGTGACTCTACATCAGGGGTAGGCAACCTTTCCCCTTTAAGGGCTGAGGGTCTTCAGCTCCCAGAATCCCAGGAGCTATTGGCCAACATGGCTGAGGCTTCTGGGAGCTGAAGTCCCTCGGCCCTTAAAGGGGAAAGGTTGCCTACCCCTGGTCTACATGGTAGAAATAATGCCATTTGACACCACTTTAAGGGCTATAACTCTATTCTATGGAATCCTAGGGTTTGTAGTTTTACAACATCTTTAGCCTTCTATGTCAAAGAGTGCTGGTGCCTCAGAAAACTACAACTCCAGGATTCTGTAGGATGGAGACAAGGTAGTTAAAGTGGTGCAAACTGCATTATTTCTACCCAAGATTTCATCAGAGGCAGTTTGCTAATGGCTTTCCTCTGAGGCAGAGAGAATGTGACTTGCTCAAGGGCACCCAGTGGGTTTTTATGGTGAGCCAGGGATTGAAACCCTGACCTACCAGAGTCCTGATCCAACATTTGGACCACTTCACCACACTGGTCCTTCTGTAGCTAGGGAACTAGTTAAACAAAATGGGAAATAGGAAGCAGTAAGCTTTCACATGGTCTTCCTGCCCCCTGGCTAACCTGGAAGAGTTGCTGCTGAGGGAGAGGTTGGGCCACCACCACAATGCCCTGGTTGTAGCTTGAGACGCGGGTGGCCGTCAGGTTGCCATTGGAGAGGAGAATGTTCTTCCCATGGTTTTCAAGGAACTCCATGGTGGAGGTCACTGCTGGTGTTTCGTTTTCACCCTGAAGGAGATGGGGGAAATGGATATTGACTTTATAAGTCATGGGGCAGGAAAACAGAGAGGGAGACACAGAGGGCTGTGAAAACAAGGCAGCCCACCAGACTGAGGACCAACTACTTTCAAGCACTCACTGGGGTGGGTTCTTCCTCTTCCTCTTCTTCACTGTAGGGCTCTGAAGTAACTGAGGGAGGCTTAGTGCCATCTGTCTCTTCCAACATAGTGGAGCTCACGATGGAAACAGATGTGACCCGGCCATAGAGATCCAAAACCACGTAGACATTCTGGGGAGATGCAGACAGAGAAATTACAATTGCCCCTCCATTTTTGCATCCCTTGCCTGTTCATGGGCGGCAAATGGAAGGGGACAAAATGAAAACCCACTGGGGCTTGAATATTGGTGATTTTCCATTTTCGTGGGTGTGTGTGTCTGGAACAGATCCCTTATGAAAATGGAGGGGCAACTGTACAGTGGACCTTCCACATTTACTGGGGTTAGGGGTGCATGACCCCTGTGAAAGGGGGAAAAACACAAATAACACAAATAAAAATTACCATTTTTTTTAACCTGAGAGAATACAACTCTTGGGAATCTCTAGGTCCTCTATGGTCAACATCAGGTGGAAGGTGACCACAGAATTGTGCTAGAGGACCTAAAAATACCTAGATAAGTGTTTTCTCCACGAATCTCTAGGTCCTCCAGGTAACTCTATGGTCAACATATGGCAGTCATGCTGAAGGACCTAGAGATTCCTAGAGAGAACGTATTAATGAAATCTGCAAATAATCAAATCCACAAAAGTCAAAGCTGCAAATGTGGAGGGCTGACTATACAGGCTGGAGGATAAAGGAGCTGTGGAAGGACTTCCACTTCCTTGGAACAGCTGTTCTTAGTTGTAAGCCACCTTGACTGCTCTGCAAAAGGCGGGGTATAAATAAAGATGATGATGATGATGATGATGATGATGATCCTTTGACACTGCTTGGAAAAGTTCATTTTTTTTGCAGAATGCCTCACCTTGGCCACACCTGTGGCCGCTGGCCCCATGTCTTCTCCATCAATCAAGATGTGCATGGTGTCATCAGTGCAACGTTTCACGCCCACGCGACTCCCAACCTGGAAGAGCAGAGCAGATCTTGGTTTTAGTCAAAGTTTATTTATTAATAAAAAATATTTCTGCTCCACCCAACATCTGAATAGCTCAGGGCAGCACACAAGTAAAATTAATACCAACAATATAAAACAATAAAATTAATGCAAATAAATTAAAATTAAAACTAAGGCTTTCTCTCAGTCCTGCTACCATCACAGGCTCATTTGGTGAGGACATGAGAGACAGCCCTTTTCAGTAGCTACTCCATTTCGTTGATGAAATACCTTCACCTTGGAAGCCCAATCGGAGCCAACACTGGTTTACTTTAGGAACAAACTTAAAACTACAGACTACAGACATCATCATCATCTCTTCCTCCACATTCAGATGTACACCTACATGATTTTAACTGTTTTAGCCTTTTCTGCAATTTAATCTCATGATTTATTGAATATGTTTGCATCCTACTTATATTATTTTTATTTTTTATCAGAAACTGAATAATTTCCTTATATTGTTTATATTGTAGGCCACCCTAATACCTCATGATAATAAGGCAGGACACAAATATTTTAATAAAATGACGAAATGAATAAGATTTCCAATTAATGCTCAGCTTTACCCCACTGGCCTGATGAAGGGCTTGGGATCTCCCTTGCCATCTTGAAAACACTAAAACTGCTGAACTGGGGAGGTGGGTGGGGGCGAAGGTTCTTTGGCTCCACTACACTCACCCCAAGGCGTTCCAGCGAGCAGCCGTAATTCTGCTTCTGAAGGATCCCGTTCCGCCGCACCTCGGAGCCCGTCACCAGCCAAGTCACCTTGGAACGCAGCTCCAGGACAGACGCTGGCAGACCCGTGACTGTGTAAGGAGCATCCAAGGGTAGCAGGGTGGTCAGGCCCACATGGACAGATCCTGACCACTTCTCGTCCAATTCATCAATTTTCACCTAGAGAAAAGGAAAGGAGCAGGGCTTGAGAAGCTGAAAGGAAACCAGATGAGGATGAATCCAAAGGTATGTGCATACAGTTAGCCTTCCACATTCACAGGGATTAGGATTCTCATGAAAATGCACAAAACTCAAGTATTTCCCCCTCCCTCCCGAACATGCATGCTACAGACTACAATTCTCATCTGCTGCTGCAAAAATCTCCATCAATGTACACTCATCCCTACACATTTGCGGCTCTGGCTTTTGCAGATTTGATTATTCACGGATTTTATTAATATGTTATATGTAGGAATATCTAGGTCCTCCAGCACAACTCTATGTTCAACTTTAACCAAACGTCACACTGAAGGAGCTAGAGATTCCTAGACAGAACACTCCACTAGCCATTTGTAGCTCCTCCAGAGCAATTCTGTAGTCAATGCCTGGCAGATATTGACCACAGAGTTGTACTGGACCACCTAGAGATTCCTAGAGAGTTATTCTCTCAGGTAAAAACATAGTGTTTTTGTTATTTGTGGTTTTTTCACATTCATGGGGGTCCTGTGCCCCTAACCCTAGTGAATGAGGAGGGATGAGTGTAGTCATCTTTCTTGAGGAGGAGGAGGAGGATGACATCATTGAAGGAGATTTTTGTAGCAGCCGTGGCAGGACCAGGGCAGTGGCAGTTCATCCTTCCCACCCTCCTCCTCTTCTCTGTCTCCTTTCCCATCAACAGTCCAAGCCCATTACTGCCTTTGCCATCATGATGTCACTCCAAGATTGCCTCTGCTGGACCTCCGTCACTTCCACTTTCGCCATGAGTGTATGTGTGCCTGCAAGTTGCCTCACCCCATGAATTCTAGAGGGTTTTTTTAGGCAAGGAATCCTCAGATGTGGTTTTGCCAGTTCCTTCCTCTGAAACAGAGCCTAGAGCACCTGGGTTTTGTTGGCAGTCTCCCATCCATGTACCAACTAGGGATGACCCTGCTTAGCTTCCAAGATCGGACAGAATCTGGTGCCTTGAAAGTATTTAGGCCCCATCCACACACATAAATTTTATTCATCTTGGATTATGTCTTTCTAACTCATTTTCTTTAATAAACAGTCTCAATTCCTTCTCTTCATGAGTGAGTCCCTTTAGCTCTTTTCTTATTTCTCTTATCCTTCTCCTGCACCTTTCTCAGCTCTACAATAGCCTCAACACTCAAACCACTATATTATGCTGGCTTTCTCTATACCCCACTTACCTCAAAGATTTCATCCGTTTTCAATTCCTTCATGCTGAAGACGATGCCGTGACAGTAACTGGCAACCCGCATGGCCCTGCAGCCATCGT
Organism: Phrynosoma platyrhinos; assembly: GCA_020142125.1. Lineage (NCBI taxonomy): Eukaryota > Metazoa > Chordata > Lepidosauria > Squamata > Phrynosomatidae > Phrynosoma > Phrynosoma platyrhinos. Next base: position 1,866,338 of record CM034710.1, on the reverse strand, counting down.
CCTGGAAAGCCACATTCTTGCCACAGCTGCTGTGGAAGCGGTGAGCCACCCCGGGCACTGGAAGGGACCGAAAAAGGAAAAAACAAACACACCATGGATCCATTAGTCTACTTGTCACTTCTAAGATTGGGAGACACAAAAGTCAGGCCTTGGGTAGTTCAGCAGCATGCTGGCAATATGATGCAGGTAACACTTCCTTGTAGCCTCTGAGGTGGGCATCTCCTTTTAGATAAATATTTATTAGAGTTTTAGCTGTAATTTGTTATAAATCTATGATGTAAGCCTCCCTCAGGGCCTAAATATCCTAAAGGTTCTATCTAATCTTGGAAGATAAGTAGGGTCAGCACTGGTTAGACCCTGGATGGGAGACCACCAAGGAATCTCAGGTACATTAGGCTATATTTCAGAGGAAGGAACTAGCAAATCACCTCTGAATATTCCTTGCCTAAGAAAACCCTAGGACATTCATGTGGTCACCATACATCGACAGACATGCACTCCTCCGCCTCCTTTGGTTCCATGTCAGCAGAAAGGCAGAAAATAAAATAAAATAGAATAATTTAATAAAATAAAATAAAATAAAAGGATGCAAGCCTTTATCTGCAGTGTTTTACTTCTTTTACATTTGCTGTCACCACCTATATTGGTCTAGTGCAGCAAGAGGATTTTGGCTTGAAAGTATAAAAATATCTACCAATATCACAGATTTTCTAATGGAAAAATTAGTCCAGATTTTAAAAGTTTAAATCTGATGTAAGCATCTTTCAGGCTGGACAGTACCACTGGATCCTGTATGACCTCACTGGAGCAGAAAGGCTTTCTCTCCATGGTTGAAAAGACAAATACTCACTGATCACCATCCAGTTTTCAATGGCTCTTATTCCTTTATCTACAGCTGTACATGTGTTTAACAGACGACAATAAATAACCAACTGGATTCAGGCCAATATGTTACACACTCTCCCTTTTCCCCTTCTCTTTTGCTCTTGTTTTCATTTTTGTATTTGCTATTCCTAAAAACTAAATAAAAAAATAAGATAAAATTAAAAAATATGGAGTGACACAAGGAATTTTGGGCTTCTCACCTGGTGAGTGGATGGGGAATGACTTCTCCGTAATGTTGCTGGTGGACAGGCTGTTGTCCATGGGTCCAGTGGCATTGGTGATGGACACCTGGACACACTGGCCATACAGATCAACCACAGCATAGACCTCTGTGCCAAAGCAATGAGAAGGGAAAAAGAGAGGAAGAGAAGAATGGGTTGGTCCAAAATGCAAGGTTCCAGCAGGTGAGCCTTTTCAGTCAATCTACAAAGCCTCTTACTTCATCAGGATGGTAAATTTATTAACTTATCCTCTACGCTTATTTGTCAATGAGTTTCCACAGGAAGCACTCTAAAGAACTAAAAGGGGGCCAACACTACATTAGTCCCAGAATTTGCAAATGGACCTTCCCCCCCTCCCCCAACACTTTCCAATAATTATTTTTCAATAATTGAACCTGGGGGCCCTTGGGGCTTCCTTCCTGCTCTACATTTTATGTCTGTGTCTCCCAAACTTTGGTCCTCCAGATATTTTGGACTTCAGCTCCCAGAATTCCTGAGTGCAGGCCAAGATCTCTGGGGCTTCTGGGTGTTGGAAGTCCAAGATGCCTGGAGGACCAAAGCTTGGGAATCACTGATCTACATGCTATAGTCTTTACCTTTCCCTGGGGGCAACCCCGAGCAGGCCACCCCTTGGTCGACACCATTGATGAAGTAGTGCAAGTCGCCCTTGGCTGTGCGCATCATGCCAATGCGTGATCCTGTGGTCAGCGAGTCCAAGTCACAGCCATAGTTGTTGCGCATAGTGTTCCCATCCTGCATGATAGCTGTGCCACTGGGAAAGAGGGAAGGAAAAGTTCTGCACATGGCCACTTATCAACTGTGAACATTAAAAAAATGATGGCCAACTGCAAGATACACCAAGAACATTCCTCAGACCAATGTGTGGGTCTGCGTGTGCACAACAGCTGCAACAGACCCCCTGGATCACAACAAAGGGCCACCTAGTCCAGGATTCTGACTCCAACCCAACTTGCCCCTAGGATTAAGCCCATAAAAAGGACTAGAGTTCCCCAACTTTCTTCTGCTATTTCCCAAATCCTGGTGAAAGAGGCTGGCTTTCACTTAGTCAGAAGTTGTGGTGTCCACTGAGCTCAATACAGCCAGCTCTGACCGGTAGCAATGGCAACTCTCCATGGTTTCAGGCAGGATTCTTTCATTGTCTTACTAGGAGATGCTGCCAGGGACTGGGTCTGGGCCCTTCTGTGTAGGAACAGGGGAAGCTATCCTTACACAACAACATCAGACTCTTGGTCAACCCTATATTACATGAGGGATGTATTCTGGGTCCCCACACGTAATATGAATTTCATGTATAATCTAGAATGCCATTTTTTACCTGAAATGAATGATAGGGTTCCCTCTCCAGACATTTTAAAGGCCCTCCAGCATGATTTTATGGTATGCTGCTGCCAGAAGTTAACCGCAGAATCATACTGGGGGATCCAGAAATGCCCAAAGAAGTGTTTTCTCTAAGAATTTGGAGGCCCTCCAGTATGATTCTATGGTCAACTTCTGGAAGAAGCATATTACAGAAATGCATTGAAGGACTTACAAAATGCCTAGAGAGAATATATTTTTTTGGTTGCATATAACTGAATCCAATTACTACAAGCTTGCATTACATGGGGTCCACCTATACTCCCTGACTGATCCTCTTCACATATGTTTCTCTTACTAGTAGGGTATTGCCAGATTAAACTATCTTTAATAATTGTGCACCAGAGGGAATTTCAGCAGGGGTTGCTCATCATGCAACAAACAATTCCCTCCTTTTTGCAACCACTAAAGGCACAGGCATTCTTTCCGGTTTCCACTCTGACAACCTCTCTTTTACCAATTATTGCCTTCCCTCAGCCATTTACCTCAGCATCCATGTGTCATAATCAATATCCGTCATTGTATTGGGGAACTCCAGGTCCTCTGGACGGATAGCAGTTACACCTGAGAGGGAGGAGGAGGAGGAGAGGAAGAAAAAGAAATAGCCATAGATAAAGAGCCCTTCTGGAGAAATCAGACTGCCACCTGTTTTGGCTTCACTTCCTCCATCCCTCACCTGCTTCAATGGAGCCAGACCAGCGGTCCACCATCTTCTGAATGACTATTTCAAAAAGCTCCCCATCTCGGAGAGGCCTGTGAGGAAATAATGGGAGAAAAGTTAAGAAACACACCCATGTTGGATTTGGTCCAAGGGTGTCCACTGGGATGTGGCCAGACATGATTGTGAACCTTTCAACACAAGTAGTGGAGGAAGCCACCCCCAGTTGGTTCCTCAGCAATGGAGGAAGCCACCCCCAGTTGGTTCCTCAGCAACCAAGCAAAGAAAGACTAAAAGGTTTGTTCAGACGTAACAGTAAACTAGTTTAGTATTAAAGTGACAACCCTACCCTCCCTCCTTCCTCTCTACTCCTTAGTTCAGAGGTGAGAATGCATAAATTATTTTATAGCGTCTGAGGAAAGCTCTAAAGTTAATGCTGAGCTAAAAAGCATTACATATATTCTAGTTTATCAAAATAATAATAATAATAATAATAATAAATTTTATTTTTACCCCGCCTTTCCATGAATATGATCAAAGCGGCTTACAAAAAGTTAAAATTGTTACAATATAAAGATTAAAAACATCGGTGCAGGAATCAAATTACAAACAATCCGGGGTCAAAAATAAGCCCAACGGGGGACTTGAGACTGGTTTGTTATTTTTGTGGATACCTAGCAATTTGTTAGAATTTCAGGAATTGGTCTCAACAGAAAGAGGGCAGACTGGGAACTCTTAAATTCAAAAAATAAAAACTTACCATTCATGTTGCTAAATCTGAAGACTGCAAAGATTTCCTGGTTTTAGGACAGGAGTGATCTCAGAGAACCACCCCACCCCATTTTCAATTCCCTGGAGTTTCAAAGTTTTGCAGCAAAATTGTGGTGAGCTGTTGTTTTGGCTGACCTGAAGTCATAACACATAATTTCCTGTTGCCTTTTAGGCCATGGGAGGGAGGGGTCAGGGTGGAGAACCACTCCAAACAGCATTTTAGAGTCCCATAAAAGGTTTTAACATGTGTTTTCATGTATTTTTCTACCCAAACCATTTGGGTTTCACTTGGAAAAATGGGAGGATCAGCAGATGTCCCAAAGGATAAACAGGATGCTCCAAAAGGGGTTACATGTGGCCTCCACACTGCATGACTTCCAACCCGTTATAAAGGCAGCAACATAGACACAGGAGAGTGTCCTGCCCAGACCCCAGACATCTACTGACCGGTTTGAGATGACGATGGCGTCGTTGAATTCGCTCCGGCAGTTCTGGCGCAGTGCCGTGCGGCCGCCATTGGTTATAACAGCGTTGTTGCCATGCAGGTGGTGGAAGCGCAGGTCACTCCCAGAGGCGATGGAGGAAGGGCTGCTGGGGGAGAGCTGATTGTTCCCCTCCGAGAGATCATCGGGAAGTGGAAGAAGGTCTGCAGGGGAGAAGTGAGAAGGGGTGAACATGTTACCAAAGGAATTCAGTGCTCTGTTGGATCCTGCCCCTGAGATTCTTCTCCTCTGGTCCTCAGGGCAAAGGGGAAGAATCTCAGTGCAGGAGTATAGTCTTGAAAAGTGTATTATTTTTCATTTCTATGCTGCCTTTCTCCCAGAAAGGGACCCAAAGTGGATCACAGATAAAATTATTCAAAAGATTTAGTTTAATTTTCTTTTAAGGGGTGGGAGGGTTGTGGGATCTTGGATTGCATTTTAATATTGTATGGAGTTTTAACTGCTGTGAGCCCCCCGATTGTTTGACGGAGGGGCGGGGTACAAATAAAATATTATTATTATTATTATTATTATTATTATTATTATTATTATTATTATTATATTTGCAATAAAAATTTAAAAAACAATTAAAATCATCTAGCTAAAAACAATATAAAATTACTTAAAAACATTTGTTGCTGTTGTATGCCTTCAAGTCATTTTTGACCTATTGCATCCCTAGAAGAATCAATCACAGGGTTTTCTTGTCAAGTTTCTTCAGAGGGGGTTACAATTGCCATCCTCTGAGGTGGAGAGTGTGTGACTTGCCCAAGGTTACCCAGTGGGTTTTTATATTTGAGTGGGGAATTGAGCTCTGATCTCCAGAGTCATAGTCCAACACTCAAACCAGTACGCCATGCTGGTTCTACTTAACCTACTTAAAAGATGCCTTTTCAAGGAAAGAAAGTTCAACCCTATTTATAGCTATTTTTTTTATATTTAGCCTATTTTTAGCTAGCAAAAGGACAGCCCAGGGACTCCAGAGGGGCTGAAGGACATAAAAAGAGCTCTGGGAGTGGGATCAGACTCCACCCCTACCACCCCAGGCTAATCCAGCTTCCTTCATTACCCATGTCGTCAACTATGGTTGCTTGGGCCGCCTGGCCATATAGGTCCACAACGGCGTAGATGTTTGGTGGGACATTCCAGGCAGCCGGTCCCTGTGCCACACCATTGACAAAAAAGTGCAATGTCCCATCCTCCTTTCGTACCACGCCCACGGTGTCACCTGCCTAAGGGTGGGAGAGAAAGACATTGTTTCAGACAAGGTATGGGGGGCAGGAATGAATGAAAAAAAGAGGGAGATTCCAAGAACTTCTCTAAGACACCGCACATCAAGCCTTTCTGAGGGTTGGGGGAGGTGGGTGCTGCCTCTGCACATCTGGAGGTTTTCCCTTGCCTAATTAGACTCTCACCCCATTCACACAACCAAGAAATAGATTTTAACTGCCTTTCAACAGGTCATCAATAGCTCCCACCAAACTCACTTTCAGGCGGTCCAGGTTGTGTCCGTATTCGTCCAAGATGGTTGTTCCATTGTGCATCACCCCATTTCCTGTCATCATCCAGGTGCCTATGGAAAGGAAATAGAGATTTAAGGATTCAAAAAGTTATCATTTCCTGGGATAGATCAGATTCATCAAGAACAACATACAAACATTTTGGCTAATGGAGAAAAAACTAAAAACATCAAAATTCAAAAAGGCACCAGGTAAGGATGCCCTTTATCACCACTTTTATTTATATCAGACTTAGAGATACTGAATCATAATATTAGAGAGGAAGCTAGCATTGAAGAAACATTTTTCCCTAAATAAATTTTTATTGAGTTTTTACAATAAAATATATAAAGTCTGTAGACCAATGACAACGACAACGACGACAACAACAACAACAACAACAACAACAATGAACTACAAGGGCCAACACTGAAGGAGTTAAATTTAAAGAAAATGAATTCAAACTAAGAGCATATGCAGGCAACCTGGTTCTTACTCTGGCTAATCCGACTGAAAACTTACAAAAGGCAAATAAGGGCCTTTACAGACTGCCAGAAATAATGTAGCTTGAGTCCACTTTAACTGCCCTGGCTCAGTTGTATTTTTTTCTAAGACATTGAACCTTCTCTGTCAGAGAGCTCTAGTGCCAC
>CM034710.1:1846008-1859695 GCA_020142125.1 Phrynosoma platyrhinos | reverse complement strand
GTGGATTCAAGCTGCATTATTTCTGGCAGTCTGTAAAGGCCCTAAGTTATTAGGATAGTTTGGCCAGGTATCGGGATTGTCCATTAATATAGAAAAAACATCCATGCTTACTGTAAATCTACCTAAGGCAGAAAAAGTTCAACTAGAACAATATTCAAACTATCAAATCAAAGAAAAGGTTAGATATTTAAGAATAAGGATCACCACAAAAAATGTTGACCTTTTCAAAAATAACTATGCCAAGACTTGGAAAGAGATCAAGAAAGGCATGGCTAGATGGGATAAGGTCGGTATTTCATGGCTTGGTAAAATCTCTTCAGCTAAAATGAATATTCTTCCGAAAAATCATCTTTTTGTTTCAAACAATTCCAATAGTCATTAAAGAAATCCCTTTTAATCAGTGGAATAAGGACTTGTGTAAACATATCTGGGGTGGAGAAAAACCTCGAGTCAAGTTAAAAGTCATGTAAGACAAACTGCCTCGGCAGACAACTAATAAAGTCGTCTTCCGGGCAGGGAAGAGGAGGGGCAGCCGCACGAGCGGCGCCCCTTCCTCTCCCCGAGGTCGCCCCCAGAAGCGCCGGCCGTCCGCACGGCCGGCGCACCGGGGATGACCTCACGGCGCAGCGCCCACATGCGCTGCGCCGTTTGAGCCAGGGAAAGTGCGCCCGCCGCTTTTGGGGCGCACTTTCCCTTAGATCTAAAAGGAGCGCCAATTTGGTGCTCCTTTTAGATGCGCCGATGGTGCGCCGCGGTGCGGAGGCTCCGCTCCGCCGGCGCTCCGTCCGGCGGCGGCTCCAGGGCCTCCGTCTGCCGAGGCCCAAAGTCAGTCGAGGCGGCTTAGGGTTACCCAATTTAAAAATATATTATGTTTCTTGTTGTTTTGAATGGTTATTTGATTGGTTTAGTTTAAAAAACAAAAAAATGCTACATTTGGAAGTTTGTTACAGTATTTGCCATACATGTATATCTGTCTATTGTAAAATTAAAGCAAATAAAACTTTTACAAACTATTTAATAAGGAAAGCCTTATTAAACACATGGCTAATATTTAGATAATTTATTTGCCCTAAACTCCTGATGTGGGTTTCTATAAACAAGGCTTTTCATAGAAATGATGAATTGAAGAAAGAAAAATGGGTAACCTATGAGGATTTATTTATGTGAAGATGACGACCAAGCTATGCACGTGATTGGGTATTGGATTTTATTATATGGATTGTGGGTTTTTTATTATTGTTATGATTTTATATATTGTATTTTTCTATATTTCTCTGTAATCCCATCTTGATCCATGGGGAGAGGTGGGAATCTACAAATAAAAACTATTATTATTATTATTATTATTATTATTATTATTATTTATTGAAATTTGATAAAACATCTAATAAATTGGCCATGAAAACACAGGATGAACAATGAGGGATTTTCTGTAAACTGGTTCTTGTACAGACAATTAAAAGAAAGATTTAGTAAGCATACCAAAACTATAGGTATAGAACCAGTTATTCAAGAATTTGACAATAGTAAATAAAGAAAATCTCTCTATTTCATACATTTTTCTTGAAAATTGAAATGCATGATGAATATGTTAAATCATCAATGGTAAGATGGACTCAAGGTATAAGACAGAATATTCCATTAGAACAGTGGGAAAAGACTTGGTGCAAAAGATTAAAATATACTTTTGAGCATGGAAATTAAAGAAAATTACCACAAAATGCAAAACAGATGGTATCTTACACCCACAAAATTGGCTAAGCTATACAAAAATCATAGTAACAAATGTTGGAAATGTGCTAAAGCACTTGACTAGTTTTTACATATGTGGTGGAACTGCGATTTGGCAAAAAAAATATTGGGGTCAAATTCATAATAAGATTCAAAAAATACTAAATTGTAAAGAAATAATTGACCCAAAATGCTATTTATTTTAAATTATTATGAATGAAAAATTAAAGGATAAATTTGGAAAAATTTTATTTTACATGACATCCAATGCATGTATTGTTTATGCATTAAAATGGAAACCAACTGTGAAGAATGGTTAATAAAACTGTTGGATTTCATGAAAATAGATAAACTCACATGTTTAATTGAAGGGTATACTTGGGAAAAATGTAAAAAAGAACGGGAGCTGTTGGCAAATTTCTTAAATATTGAGAGGGAAATCATTTTTAGTTTATAATTATAGTTATAACTGAAATAGTGTAATATTTGGCAGACAAAATTTTAACATTATATAGCAGTCATTAAGCAAACATAGGTTGTGTAGAGAAAGCATCAAGAAGGTGAAATTAGGTTACAACTGAATTAATGTAAAGCTATCATGGTATGAAGCCAGTATGAATCCTCAGGAAATATGTTTTATTAATTGTATCTGTTTATCTATTATTTTTTGTATGTATTATTGTTGCAGGTATGTCATACGTTTGTTTGTAATGTATGGCATCATTGTTGTAGCATGTTTTTGTACTTATATGTTGGTTTTAAATTAATAAAAATGTATTTTAATATTTTTTAATAAGTTATCGTTTGCAAAGGGAGGAAGGATATTTTGACTTATCAAAATACCTCTGCAAGAAAATGGTCAATCCCTACAAATTTTTCACACTTCAAGACTTCTTTTGTGGAATGCATTTGCACCAGTCTGATTTGGAGGAGTTGGCACAAAAAAACAACGTATGTGCACAGAAGGTGATTATTTTTCACAAACCCCACTATCTCCTGGATAGCATACACTCATCCCTCCACATCTGTGGTTTTGATTTTTGCAAATTTGATTATTCACTGATTTTATTAATATGTTCTCTCTAGGAATATTTAGATCCTCCAGTGCAACTCTATGATCAGTTTTAACCAAAAGTCGCACTGAAGGAGCTAGAGATTCCTAGAGAGACCCCTCCACTAGGCATTAATTGCTCCTCCAGAGCAATTCTATGGCCAATGTCTGGCAGATGTTGACCAGAGAGTTGCACTGGAGTGCCTAGAGACTCCTAGAGAGGTGTTCTCTCAGGTAAAAACGTACTGTTTTTGTTATTTGTAGTTTTTCCACATTCATGGGGGTCCTGTGCACCTAACCCCAGCAAATGTGGAGGGATGAGTGAATAAAAAACATTTTTTGTTTAGCATTAGCAAACTAGTTCTGTGAAAAAGTCAGAAAGGTTTGAAGTTATTGACATTAAAGTCAAAACACCATTTCTGCCACTAGCCCCTGGGAAGCAGCAATGGTGGTGTGGGGTCTTACCTGACCGCAAGTTGGTCATGGTAGAAGGCAGCTGCAGATATGTCGGGTTGTGGGTGGTAACACCAATCTCAATGGAGCCAGCCCATTTGTCCACCATCTTGTCAATGCGCACCTGGAATACTTCACCATTGCGAAGCGGCCGGTTGCTCAGGACTACCCCATGGTTGAAATCATCGGTAGCGCTGCAGAAGGAGAGACAAGGTGGCTCATTATTGTCCTGGGGATGATGAAAGTTGGTGGACCCACACAGCCAGGGCTGAGAGGCTGTTCCCTCCGAGGAACACTACTTAGAAATGCACAGTTATGTGTGCATCATGGGCCTACAACACAAAAAATATCTTTATCTAGACAGCACAAAAATGGTCTTTGCTTGCCTGTAGGCTTCCTCTGTGTCAATGGCAAATCTTGCTGTGATGTCATGGAATATTTACAAACATTACAGACAGTCAGGATAATGGCAACAGAACAGAGACAAACACTCTACCTTCTGTGAGGCAGTGAAAGGTCAATTTGGCCAAGGGTGCATCTATGGCTGCCATGGCTCCATCCTACAAAATCCTGAGTTTTTTTAATTTTGGGAGGAACCAGTACTCTTTAGCAGAGAAGGCTAGGATTTGTAAAACTACAAATCCCAAGATTCCACATGTTGGAGCTACAGCACTGAAAGTGGTGCCAAATTGCATTATTTCCATAGTGCAGATGCACTCCAGGAGAGAAACTGCACCTGGGACCTAGACCAGGAGATGTTTGCTCCTGATTGGGGATGGAACGGGAGCAGAGAAGACAAAGGCAGTTTTACTGAGGGCTGGCAAACTGCAGAACAGGACCAGAAATTGAGAGCACTCAGGACAAAGAGTTGTACATCTATAAATAAAGAAAACACCACATTCTGAAGAAAAGGATGAATAAGATGCGTACTGGGGCCGCAGAGCAGTGCGTCCTTCATTGATTATGGCGGCCTTTTGCCCACAATTTGGGTGAAAAAGGAGACATTCTGGTTCCGGCTCATTCCCCCCAGCATCAATGGCACGGCGCCCCACATCCGGTGAGAGAGCCCTCATGATAGCATTGTTGCGTCGAAGGCGGTCACTGTGGTTGTGGTTGTGGACAATGGTGACCTTGACAGCCATTCCATAGAGATCCACCACACCATAGACAACGAGCGGGGTGAGGGTGGTGGCCACACCTGGAAGGAAAAAGGGAGCAAATGGAATATGACCAGGGCCCCACAAACAGAAAAGGGAAGAGTCACAAGAGGTAAATGGCCTGGTCACATGTAGGGGGGAAGCAGACGAGTGCTTCCTGGACGCCGCGGGACAGTGCGCCGCGGGACCGCGGCATCCGCACCGCGGCGCACCGTCGGCGCCTCTGAAAGGAGCGCAAAATCAGTGCTCCTTTCAGAAGTCAGTGAAAATGCACCCTAAAAGCGTAGGGCGCACTTTCACTGACTTTTCCGCCGCAGCGTGTGCGGACGCTGCGGCAGGAGGTTGCCCTCGGTGCGCTGGTCGTGCGGAGGGCCGGCAGCTCCGAGGGCAACCTCGGGAGGAGGAAGGGGCGCCGATCGTGCGGCTGCCCCTCCTCTTCCTTGCCTCGGAGACGGCTCTATTAGCCGTCTGCCAAGGCCCGTAGTCAGATACTTTCAACCCATGCTGATCCATCAAGGATCTTGAATCACTTGCTTAAGTTTTCATGACTTGCATCTCAATACCATTGCCAAGTTGGCCATTTTTGCTTTCATGCATGTTCTCCAACACAATTTCTGTTGCTTCCTCTTTGCAAATCTCCAGTTTGTCCACATTCAAACCCAGAAGCCTGTTATGGCACTCCAAAAAGTTAAAGAACTCCTGATGTACAGGTTGAGACTCCTTTATATTGGATTCCAAAATACTCCAAAATTGTCCACAGGGGTGGCTGAGATACTGGTACCTTTGCTTTCTGATGGTTCACTATACACAAAAATTGTTTCATGCTCAATTGTTAAAAATGTTATGTATAAAATTACCTTCAGGCTATGTGTATAAGGCATATACAAAACATCTACAGTTGCCCCTCCCAATTTGCAGGGGATCCATTCTGGACCACCACCACCCCGTGAAAATGGTGGCTTGCAAATATTCGAGCCCCATTTAAACTAATGGTGTGTGCGCGGCCATTTAAAGTATAGCCCTTGTCACTCCCCGCGAAGAGGAAGACTGAACGAGGAGGAACAATTGTATGTTTTTCTTTTCTCTTTATGAAACAGCCTCCCACCTGCTCCCATCCCACTCCCTTCAAGATCTACAAGCCTCACATGGCTTCTGCACTGTTGCTCTAATATTGAAATTCACTACCATAGTTTAAAAGTTGCTAGATCTCACAAGCATGCCCACCTTGGTCAATACCATTGATGTAAAAGTGAAGGGCATTGTTGGACTTCCTCGTCAAGCCAATGTGGTCTCCTTCCTGTGGAAACACAGAGGTAGTACGTGGGATATTTTTGCTGGGGTGAGAAGGAATAGCAAGAAGACGAGGAGGCACCCATAATGGGAGCAGGGGTCACAGCAGAAAGGAAGGAAGTATCACAATAAGAAGCTCCTGCTTACCTGCAGCTCATCCAGACTGAACTCACAGTATTCCCTTCGTGTTCCTTTGCCATTAGTGAGGATGCCACAACCACTCATCATGATGGTTCCTAGGGAGGGGAGAACAACCAAGAAAAAGGTTGTCAGGGGGGTTCTACAGAAGCAGGAACCACTCCAACCGTCTCTCACTCAATTTATGTGCTTTGGGCTTTTCCATATGATAGCATCAAGACTTACTAACCAGGATCTCACTCAGAGGTATATCTAGTACATTTGACAACTGGTGTAGATCATTTTTTAAACCCACACCCTATTTTCTACAACAGTTGGTGGCCACTGGTGGGGTGAGCTGCTCCTGCTGCCCAAGACTCTTCAGGTCTGCCAGAGCTGTTTATCACCTGGCCAGCAGAGCTGTCAGACACAGACAGCATCCCTTCCCTCCAGTGCCCTGGATGACATCCCTGATTGAGCAGTCACCCAGTGTGGTCACAGTTCTCGCACCCTCCTACTGACTCCCTGACCTCACTACCTCAATAGGCTCACTTGTTCACAGATCTTGTCCTGTGTCACTGGCAAAAGCTGCAGTGTTATCATGCAATATTCACAAGTGTTGTAATTATCTAGGATGAAGCAACAGAATGTAAACATTCTACCTTCTGTGAAGGTAATAAAAGGTTAGTTTGGATGAGAGAGAAAACTTATATAGGATGTAAAACTGAAAATTTATGCTGTTCGCTGGGGTTGGGAGACAGGTAGAGAAGACAGAAAGACAATGACTATGAGAGTCAGTGTATTGTAGTGGTTTGAACGTTGGATTAGGACACTGGGAGACCAGGGTTCAAATCCCAGCTCAGCCTTGGAAACCCACAGGGTGACCTTGGATAAGTCATACTCTCTCAACTTCAGAGGAAGGTGAAGGTGAAGGCAAATCCCCTCTGAACAGATTATGCCAAGAAAATCCTGTGATAGGTTTTCCTTAGGTCATCATAAGTCTGAAATTATTTCAAGGCACAAAAAAACAAGGGGTGGTAAGCTGCTAAAGGGGTCCAGAAAGTTGGGAGAAATCAGGAAAAAATGAGATAGGCAACTTATTTAAATAAATCAAGACCAGAATATATTCCTGGCAGCTGAAGGAAGAAAAGCTGTAAGGCAAATACTGGGGTTGGAGTATAGTTCAGCTCTCAGTGGCCTCACTTTCCCCCCACATTCCCAATGGGTAGGAGCTAGGAAGTTACCTGAGCGCAGGTTTGTCATGGTGGCTGGGTACTCCAGGTTATTGGGATTGTGTGTGGTGACCCCAATTTCAATGGATCCTGACCACTTATCCACCAATTTGTCAATTCGGATCTGGGAAAAGATGTAAATTAGACTTTGCTATTCGCAGTTTTGTGAACAGGATCTACCTGGCTGTGAACTCTGGGAACTGTAGCCCAAAACATCAGAGTGGGTGACATTCTACACTGAGAAAATCTGGTTTAAGGCTTGAGGCCTCAAGACATACATAATGATTTACACACAAAAACTCCACTCTGTGGTGAACTCCATCTAATCTGCACAGCAGAAATAATGCAATTTGACACCACTTTAACTGGCATGGCTCAGTGCTATGGAATCCTGGGATGTGTAGTTTGTTGTGGCACCAGAGCTCTCTGACAGAGAAGACTAAATATCTCACAAAACTACAAAGTCCAGCATTCCATAGCATGGAGCCATGTCAGTTAAAGTGGTGTCAAACAGCATTATTTCTGCAGTGCAAATTAATCACGAACTATGATTCAATGATTCTACTTCTATTGTGCCACAGGATTGTGCAACTGCACTACTCCAGAACTCTGGAAAAGGGACTTCTTTGGATTACAACTTCATACACTGAAGTCCTCTGTCTTAGTCCAGTGGCAGCACTTTTAGCTAGGTAGGTCTGAGAAAGAAACATCCTGGAGATTAATTCTCACTAGTCAGTCAGTGCAGGTCAGGGTTAGACAACTGCTGTGGGTCAGGGAGGAATTCTTCTGCCTTGGAACACTCAGTGGGTTACAGAGAATGGCAAAAATGCAACCCCTCCCAACAAAAATCCACTTTTAGCTTTGAAAAAATAAAAATGTTTTAATGTTAAACAGTGCAATCTTGCAACCTATTTAACAGCTAAATTGCCACTCCTTGAGGTTTCCAGGAGTCTATTCACACCATACAATTACAGTGTTATGATGTTGTCATGGCAGTTAAATATCCAATGGAATCCTGGGATTTGTAGTTCAGGGAGGCCCTAGAACACTCTGGCTGGAAACTCAAAATACTCCTTAAACTTGTTGAGGACAGGGGAACTTGAAGGTCTCTCATTCATTTGTTGTTGTTGTTAATTGCCTTCGCATTGGTCTTGACTCATGGAGACCCTATGGATGAGACATCTCCAGCCCCCCCTGCCCTCTCTTGCTCTGCCCAGCTCCTGCAAACTCATATTCAGTCATCCATCTTGCATGCAAGCTTCCTCTCGTACCACTTCTAACTTTCCTAGCATTATTATTTTTTCCAATGAGTTGTGCCTTCTCATGTTGTGTCCAAAGTATGACAACCTCAATTTGATCATCTTGGCTTCCAGGGAGAGTTCATGCTTGATCTACTATAGGACCCATTTGTTTGTCCTTTTGGCTGTCCATCGGATCCTCAGCACTCTTCTCCAGCCCCACATTCTCACAAAGGAGTTGATTTTCTTCCTGTCTTCTTTCTTGTCTGTCCAGCTCTCACATCCATCCAGGGGAATAGGGAAAACAATGGCTTGTATGATTCTGACTTTTGTGCTGAGTTGTATATATTTGTATTTTAGGATCTTTTCTAGTTCTTTCATAGCCGCCATCCCCATTCTTAATCTTCTCCTGATTTCCTGGCTGCAGGCCCCATTCCGATCATAGGGCTCATTCATAGGGCTGCCATAAGTCAAAGGAGATGCACATGGTGCACTTTTCCTCTGTGTTCTTTTTACAACAAAACCCACAAATCTCAGGATACCATAGGATGCTGCTATGGCAGTTAAAGTGAAATCACAGAGCTATAACTGCATGGTGTGAAAAGCCCCTGGAGAGGCAGTTCACGTTTTTCAAGGGTTGAAGTCTGGAGACATTGTGGGCCACAGGGACTCCAGGGCCCCATAATGTCCAGCCCTGCTGAACATAAGTACTGAGCCAGTAGGACCAGGTTCGAATTCAGCACAAGATACCATCCTGCCTACCTCAAACATCTCGTTGTCCCTCAGGGGGCGGTTGGTCATAACGACGCCGTTGTTGAATTCATCCAGTGGCCGCCTCCGCTCGGCGGTCTTGTTGTTGTTGCTGAGCTTGATGAGGGTGCCACACTTCTCGTGGAAGAGGAGGGCATCGTTAGAGGTTATGGGTGGGCCCCCACAGGGGGCAGAGTCAGAAGGTGGGCTGCCCAGGTTGACATTCAACAGGCTCCCATTGTAAGCCGACAAGATGGCATTGCTCACCACCTCGGACAGCTCCATGCTGGAGAATCCTGTGGCCCAGAAGGGAGAAAAATGGGGAAAATGAAGGGTTTTGGAAGAGTGCCAAAAACATGACACAGATACTCTTTCAGCTGGGAGATACATTGGTCCAGGGCCTCCAGCCAAACAGGGTAACAGGACACTCCTGTTAAGTGTCCTGATATTCTCCCATAATCTAGTTATATTGTTTGATATCACATCGCTGGATGCCAGCATAGGCTGTAGAGGCTGTGATGATGTATGAAACACCAAGATATGAAACATAAATATTTGTAGGTATAAGTCATAAGAGATGATACATTGTGAATGTGCTATGTTTGATAATAGATGAAGTTCAGTAAAAAACCAAACCTATTTGACTGTTAAAGAAAGTCAAATAGAGGATGAGAAATAGAAATATATTGGCAGGTAGGAAGTGGGTATGAAAGGTAAAGAAAGTTAGCAAAGGTATGTGTAAAGTGTATGAAAATTTGAGGAAGTGAAAGTATGAATAAGGTGAATTGCATTTGAATGCAAGCCCTGCCTTTCCGTTAAACTGTGTCACTTATTCTGCTCATCACCAAAGAAAGAGGTAAATGGAGGGGATACTCACCATTTTCTGACTCCAGACTGTTGGGAAACTTATCTGGTCGGTTCTGGTTGCATGGTAAGTCCAGAGCTGTGGAATGGAGGTGGCGACAGAGGAATAGAATTGAAAGGGGAAAAAGAAATGAACACTCTTTCACAACAGCAATGGCAACTTTCCTGAAGAACATCTCACAGGTATCTCCAACACTATCACAGAGTTGGAAAAGGTCCAATCTGCTGCCACCCAGCAGATCAAGCTATTTTATTTATTTATAACCTGCTTTCCTCCCATACAGGACCCAAACAGGCTTAGAGTTCATGTTAAAGCAAAGTAGTGAAAACAATCTGAACACAAAAATCTAAAAAGCATTAAGTAAATCCACTTGAAAATGTTAATTCAGAACAGTTAAAAGCACATTAAAACCTGTTACAGTGGATCCTTGCTATCCGCTGGGGTTTGGTTCCAGGACCCCCTATAGATAACAAAATCAATGGAAGCTCAAGTCCCATTAAATCTAATAGCATAATAAAAGTGTGTCCCTTATATAAAATAGGAAAAATCAAGGTTTGTTTTTTGGAATTTATATCTTTTTGGAATATTTACAAGTTGTGGATGATTGACTCCATGGATAAAGAATATGTGGATATGGAAGGCCAACTGTACATATTAAGACTCAGCACACCCATTGCATTACTTTAACCAGTTAAAACCTGTTTAAATAAGAAGGGCTTTGCCTGCTAGTGAAAAGAGAGCAGAGAGGGAGCCAACCGAGCCTCTCTCAGAAGAGAATCCCATAGCCTGGGAGCAGCTGCCAAAAAGGTTCTCTCCTGAGTCTTCTTCACCAGATGTACCTATGATGGCAGTGGGACTGAAAGAAAGCCCTCCCCTGAAGACTTTAAAACTCAAGCAGGTGACTAGGGAGATATAATCTTTCAGATAGTCTGGCCTCAACCTACACATCTGTCTAACAAGGAGGCAAGAAATAGGTTGCGAATTGTCTAGAACAGAGATTCCCAAACTCTGGCCTTCCAGGTGTTTCAGACTGTAGCTCCCAGAAGCCCAGAGCACTGGCCAAGATGGCTGAAGATTCTGGGAAATGAAGTTTAAAACACCTGGAAGAACAGAGTTGGGGAATCACTGGTCTAGAAAAAGACATCCAATATCCTTATTTTTCTGGACTAAATCTTCCAGAGAAATTCTAGAAGTCATGGTTCAAAAAGAGTACATTTTACAGGTTCCTCTCTAGATTGCAGGGCATGCATTTTAATCACCTCAGGACCTAGCAACTCTGGAGTAAACTGCTTTAATCTGCAATAATCTGCTTTAATCTGCAATAATCAATTATCATTCATCCTAAGTACCTTCTTCATGGACAACCCCTTCTTCTGCCTCGTCTGCATTGCCAGGCACCACGGTGATCTGGGTACACTTGCCATAGAGGTCCACCACCGCCCAGACCCGGGACGGAATGCCTGTGGCCGCCACACCACAGTCCTGACCATTGACCCACAGGCGGAGCTCCCCATTGGCCGTGCGCTGGATGCCCACCCGGTCGCCTTCGCCCAACTGGTCCAAATCTTGGCCGTATTCTTCCAAGATGGAGCGGCCGTCCCGAAGCACTGAGCAGCCTGAAATGATCCAGGAACCCCCCTTGAGGCCAGTGGCACTGCTGGGGAAGTCAAGGTGGTTGGGGTCTAAGGCCGTCACTCCAATTTCGATGGAGCCACTCCAGGAATTCACCTGCAGGAGTGGAAGAAGGAAAGAAAGAAGAGGAGGTGGAGGAGGAGTTGAAGGCAGACACCCAACTGGAATTTAATTCCACAACCCCCATCCTACTCCCTGTGGATACCAAAATTTGTGGATTACCATATTTTCCGGCGTATAAGATGACCTGGCATTTAAGACGACCCCCCCCATTTTCCCAGTCAAAATATAGAGTTCTAGCACCTCTATCCTCCTTATCCTTATACCCGGCGTATAAGACGACCCCCCCCACTTTAACCACAGATTTTTCAGGTTAAAAAGTAGTCTTATATGCAGGAAAATAAGGTATATACAATAGTGTAGTATAATAGTGTCCCTTATATAAAATGGGAAAAATCAAGGTTTGCTTTTGAGAATTTCTTTTTTTTAAATTTTGAAGCCATGGATGGTTGAATCATGGATGCAGACTCTGTGGATACAGAGGAATAACTGTATTCAGCTTTCACAGAGGAACAATCAGGTATCATTGGATTATGTGGAAGGTTCTGAGCAGCATTAATAATAATGTTTATTTATAACGCCCTTTTCACCAAAGGGCGGAACATCAGATAACATCCTGAAACAGCTTTGCTTTGGAATTGTGCTTTTGTGAACCTATCTATGGCTATTGCCTTCAGATTTCCTCCCATCCCAGCAGAAATGAGAGATTAATAAAGAATAAATAAATAAAAATGGCTCCCATAACACCGCTCACCACTTTTCCCAAAGTGACTCTCCATTTAATTAAATTATTATTTCATAATAATTTAATAAGCTTTCCCCTTTATTTTGCTCCCATTCTGTTGCCCCACGGATTCGCCATATCTGTAACCCAAGCTTCCTTGTCCTCTGTTAATACCACCACCACCACCACCACCACCACCACCACCACCACCACCACCACGTTTCACAATGTACTAGGCATTACCAATTTCGATTCTGGACCCTCAGCAATTCAGTTTCTATTCAAGAATCTAGGAATCTGTGAGGTATTTTCAGAGAATGTGGCACATTCTAAGGACTGTCATTTGGACCCTACTTCATCATCACCAACACTTCTATGATTTTAATATTTTTATTGGGTGTTAATAGTATGATTATCCATGGTTTCGTGGCTTCAGTTATCCACAGATAACCACAGTTTGAAAATATTGTGTAGGCCCCATTATCCATGGTTTCACTCTCTGTGGCTTCAGCCAGCCACGGTCCGCCACTGTCAGCCACGGTCCAAAAATATTACATAGGAAAATATTACAAAGGATAATCCTCTTATCCGTGGTTTTGATCTCTGTGGCTTCCATTACCCATGGATACCTGCGGTATGAAAATATTACATAGTCCTCCCCTTATCCATGCCTTTGCTCTATGCAGCTTCAGTTACCACAGATAGCCAAAGTACGAAAATATTACATAGTCTGTAGTTTCGCTCTTCCTCTTATCTCACTTGTGCCCCACTTGATTTCATTCCCCAAATATTTGCCCTTCCCCCACCTGACTTGTAGGCCAATTGATTTCCCTCTCCACAAAACCTAGTTGGTCTCCTCCTCTTTTAATATTCCAGTCAATCACCCTTTAATTGCCCCCGTAAAAATTGGGGTTTATGGGGGCAATTAAAGGGGTGATTGACCGGGGTACAAGTGAACATGAAAAGAGGCAAACATTGAGACGTATAGAATCTGACTGCCTCCATAAACCTCAATGTTTGCCTCTCTTCCTGCTCCACTTTTGCTCCTGTTGTACCTCCCATCACCCCATTAGTGTACCTCCGATCACTCAATCACCCCTCTTCCTATCCCACTTGTACCCCAAATGATCCTCCACCACCTCAATCTCTCCCTCTCTCTACCCCACTGGTACCCTTGTGGGCACTGTAATTATACCCTTCCACACCTCAAAACCACTCCTTTTCCCACCCCACTTGTACCTCAGTTGATGTCCCTCTCCAACCCCACAACTGAAACCCCCGTATGTCCCTCTCTTCCTACCATACTTGTACTTCAAATGATTCCTCTCCACAACCCCCAATCTTCACATCTCTCCTTATCCTATTCGTACCCCACACAATCTCCCCC
>CM034710.1:1798840-1823883 GCA_020142125.1 Phrynosoma platyrhinos | reverse complement strand
GGCAGGGAGGGTATCAGCTATAGAAACTTGTGGATGCCTGTTGAGGGGCACTGGAGGGGCAGCTGTCATATCCTTCCCTGTCTGGGTGTGAGAGAGACGGAGTCGGGGTGATTGGGTATGTGCCCATCTGAATGCTCTTGCTAAGGAGGGAGCCAAGCAGGTGGGAGGCAAAAATAGATGCGGAGGCGGGCAAGATAAGGAGCTGCTGCCGGCTGAGTCCTCCCATTGGCCTGCCCAGCCCAGCCTACTTCTGTTTGACAACCAATTTGCCCTTTTGCCTACCCCTTCTAGGACTGGCAAATTATGGGCATGTTCAAGAGCCTGCCCTGACATGTCTCCTGCCACTAATAATTCCCCCTACCTCTCTTTTCCCCACTCCACCATCAAGAGTCCGTCTCTGGTGACATGTTCCTTCAGAACAGAGCTTGGAAAAGCTACCTTTTGGAGAAAGGAAGCTGTAACTCCCCAACAGACCCAGCACTGCTTTGCCTGGGTCCAACTGGAGCACTTGGACCCCAACTACCAGGGATCAAACCTGCAGCCCTTAGTGCACAAAGCCAAGCTGTGGCTCTACATCAGGAGTGAGACAAACATGGTCCTGGGACTGTATGTGGCCCCAAGTAGGTTGTTTTTCTCACTCCAGACTCCTCCAGCTTCCTGCACCGTTTTTTTTCTGAAGAAAAGAGGCTAAACTGTCTGTCTTGGAAGTTCCAGGTTTGGCAATCAGCCTTTCATAAAGACTGCACTGTTTAGCTTTAAAAAAAATAAATCAGAAACAGAAGTAGCTCTAGGACCATTGCCAATGGGGGGGGGGGGAGAGAGTCCATGCAGCCCACAGGGGCAGGAAGCAGACCCCAAGAACCCTTGCAATTGCCCACTGCTGCTCTACATTCTCCTGGGGTAGAAGGCAACTCCTTTGGATGGGCATCACATGTAGAAATTCAGACAAGCTGTCCTGTTCCTGAAAGCACTTACCCCATCCCATCTTACCAAAGAGCCCTGGTGGCTCAGTGGTTAAATGCCTCTACTGCAGCCACTCACTCACAAACCATAAGGTTGTGGGTTCAGTACCAGCTAGGGGCTCGGGCTTAACTCAGGCTTGCATCCTTCCAAGATTGTTAAAATGAGTCCCTGGCTTATTGGGGGCAATGAGCTTACACCAGGGATAGGCAACCTTTTTGAGCTGGGGGCCGGGTTGCTGTCCCTCAGACAATTGGGGGGGCTGAAGCACCATAAATAAATAAATAAATAATTTAAAATTTAATTTAAAAAAAAATTAAAAATGTGCATGCACACTCTCTTAGCCCCAGAAAAGCCATGGCAAAACCCCTGTGGAGATTTTGCCAAGAAAACCCCAAGAACAGGTAATAACAACAATAATCAATATCATCATGGTGGCGGTGGCGGCCTGGGGCTGGTCCAAAGACCTCGGGGGGCCGCATCCGGGCCTTAGGTTGCCTACCCCTGGCTTACACATTGTAAACTGCTTAGGGAGTGCTTAAGTACACTGATAAGCTGTATAGAAATGTACTTACTATTGCTGTTGCTATTACCTGTTCAGGAAAAGGAACTGTGCAGTGACGGAGGGTGGCCCCTGGCCAGTGACATGGTGAATTGTTCAGGGTTTTAGCTGAAACTTTACAGGTGGTAGTCAAGGTGCCAAGCCTGTTGGGGTGGATTCAATGCCTTAGAAGCTCCCCTAAAGGTAGTCATTATTGTTTGCCTTCAAGTTGTTTCTGACTTAGGGTGTACGTAACACGAACCTGTCATGGGGTTTTCTCCTCAAGATTTGTTCAGAGGAGGTTGCCATGGCCTTTCCCTGGGGCTGAGAGCATGTGACTTGCCCAAGGTTACCCAGGGGGTTCCATCGCCGAGCTGGGAGTCGAACCCTGGTCTCAAGAGTCATAGCCCAATGCTTAAAGCACTACACCACACTGGCTCTTTTAGAATAAAACAGAGAACTGTTTCACTGTCCACTGGACTTGGGAGCCACCAGCTGCTACTGGTTTAAGGTTAGAGCCAGTGACTGGGAAGGTAGACTCCAGCCCCCCAATCCTCTATCTGGTGGAGATTCTGGGGCTTGTAGTTCCCCAAAGTCATGCTTCCAAGTTCTGGGTTAGAATCCCTCATTCTTGCTTGTTTAATAAAGAAATAATGGCGGTGGCAGGTGTGAATCACTGATACCATCCGTCTTTAGCAGGAGGATGAAAGAGGTTCTTCTCACTCTGGCCAAGACCCTTTGAGAAGCAGCTGCTGCCACTCAGAGCAAGCAATCCTGACCTCTCTATGGACAAAAGCGTCTGGAAGAAGGCAGCTTGGTCCATAGGTTTGTTTGACCTCCCAGCAAATGCAAAAAGTGGAAGAGCTTCTGGCAGGAGAAGGCATGAGAGGGAATGGAATGGAAAGATTTCAAGATGCTTTGAGATTTCCATCTGTCAGTGTAAGAGCCAGATATATAGGGCTTGTTCCAAAAGTCGGAATCTGCCTATGGTGTGTAAGGTTCCCACTTTGAGCTTCACTGTTTTGTGAGAATCACACCACACAAAGCAGAGAGGGAATTTCAGGAGCTTCTTTGCCTGCAAGCATATGTTTTGCCTGAAAGCCATTCCCCTGCCCATCAGTCTGTCTGTCCTTATCTTTTCAAGCTCTGCAGAGTGGTGCTTTTTCCCTGCTTTTGAAGAAGCAAAGCAAAGCAAAACACTGAGCAATGGTGAGCAAGTGGTTAACTTCAACAAGGACAAAGTTAATTCCTCTTTCCTTGGAAGTGTGTGTGTGTGTGGAACTGATAAACATAATGCAACTGAAAAGTTCAGTTTTTAAAAAATGTATTTAAAAAGTGGGGCAAAGATTGGCCTAGGGGCCACATGTGGGCCCTGAGTCATGTTTTCATGCCCTCTAACCTCCCAGAGTTCTGTTCCCTCTTAGAAAAACAAGGTGATTTGCCATTCTTGGAATCCTCCAGATGCAGAAGTTATATAATTTTAAATGTTTTATACATGTCCCACGTTGTTTGGCATTTTTAAAAAAAAGTTTTTCACAGCAAGGATTGGAATTCTGTTTTGTTTTGTTTTTTGTTGAAGCCTTGGCAGTCTATGAGGCCCCTTGGAGATTTCAGAGGTCTGACAGTTCAGAAGGCAGACATTTGGCCTCTGGAATTGCCTGGGTTGCCCACCCCAGTCTAAAACATCAGCCTGCAAAGGTAGAACACCTCAATCAGAGAGGATTCTGGGGACATTCTGGACCCAGTGTTGGATATCAGTCCTTGCAGCAGTGCCTACAATATGTGGCTCAAAATGATGATGATGATGATGATAACTTGTATCCCACCGCTCCCTGTTGAGGATCAAGGCGGGCAACAGCAAAGATTAAAACAATTACAGAAATAATAAGAAAATAATCCCCGAACCCACTCCACCCCTTCGACCCACCCTCCCTTCAATAAGAGTGGCAATGTCTAGGGGAGCTAGATCAAATGGGCAGTTAGTTCAGATCTGGACAGAGGTCAGTCTGGGAAGGCCTGCTGAAAGAGAATCGTTTTTATCACTTTTTAAAAAACGTCAAGGGATGTAATCTGGCAAGTCTCCTCTGGCAGGTCATTCCATATTTTAGGAGCAGCAGCTGAAAAGGTCCTCTGGGAAGTCACCACCAGTCTAGTTTTCATTTACTGTAGTAAGCTCCTCCTAGAGGACCTGAGTGTGTGGGAAGGATTATATGGGAGGAGGCGTTCCTTCAAGTAAGCTGGACCCAACATAGGTGCTGTCAGATGATTTAGGCCTAGTGGCACCCTTCTATCCATCTTCTATCCTAGTGGTATACTTCTATTCTGTATCTGGGTCAGGGTCATGGTTTGGGAGGGGTCTGAATTCTGGGGCTTTGTTGTCCCTTGTCCTTCTATGCTTTGAGAGGAGATTGTCCCCTGTCTTTCTGTGCTTTGAGAGAAGCACAAACTTTAGCTCTATCAGAATATGGTTGGGTTTTGTTTTCAAAATTGTGATGTGCCACTTTTCCAAGATGGGGGAAATTGCCCTTCTTTTGTAGTGCTAGCTTCTCCACATCAAAAATGCCACCTAAGATCAGGTACTTTGCAGGCTCTGTCTCACTAAATCTTTCTGTGCCAATAAATTTATTAGTCTTCCAGGATCCACAGATGGGATTTTATCTCCACAGGTGCATTTTCAGGTTTTGGCCCCCTGTCTATGAGTGTATGCGCTTACTGTTGCAGACTCTACCTTAGAACTCCGATCACGGTTAATAGATTGAGTCTCCCTGGGGAAACATGATTAAATGGTGTCTTGTCTCTCTGTGGCAGGTGATCCAGTACCAGACGGTGCGCTACGACATTCTTCCGCTTTCCAAAGTTTCACGGGAGCGGCTCAGTGAGTATAGGCCCAATTTTGTTTAGATATGTTACAATATGTTGCTTGGATTGTCTGGCAACAAGCGGGATACAAATAAATTTTATTATTATTATTATTATATATCCTGGATATCAATACTTTTTTCACCATTCTGCCTGGGAGATTCTGGGAACTGTACAGCCAAACTGTAATTTCCCCAAATTCTATTCTCAAGGTTGCTCCAAAGCAATAAAAGTAGAGCTAAGAAAAATTTAATCACAATTGTCCCCCCCCCCCTTCAGTTCCTTAGCGACTGTAGTCACTGGCTGTAGTGGTTTGAGGATTCTGGGAGTTATAGTCCAGTACACACACCCTTTACAAGCTTTTTATACAGGGCTGTCCCAGACTGTTAGATGTTGAGTGAGGAAATTGGTTGTTATTTGGGAAAGGAAGTGCTTGAAGGATTCTGGGAGCTGAAGTCCTCCAAAGTAAATCTCCCTACCTCTGACTATAAGAGCTTGGTGATGTAAAATCAGTCA
The DNA here is from genome assembly GCA_020142125.1 of Phrynosoma platyrhinos. NCBI lineage: Eukaryota > Metazoa > Chordata > Lepidosauria > Squamata > Phrynosomatidae > Phrynosoma > Phrynosoma platyrhinos. The sequence continues at coordinate 1,819,007 of CM034710.1, read as the reverse complement.
GATTTCTGGGCTGTCTCTAACATTGTTTTCCCCTTCCTTCACACCTGTTTCCCCCCTCCCCCCCGGGCCCACCACTGCTGCAGATCAGGTAAAGAGGAAGATCCTTGTCCTCGATCTGGACGAGACATTGATCCACTCCCACCACGACGGGGTTTTGCGGCCCACAGTGAGGCCCGGCACTCCCCCCGACTTTATCCTCAAGGTGAGATGCTTCAAGACAAAGGAGCCATTTTGCTTAAGGGAGAAAAAAAGATGATGGGGCATCTGTGGGCTGGAGGGAGGATCCCCTTTTCGTCATGTGGATGGCAGTGGTGAGGTCAGGGAAGTTTTGCAATTCTTTGTTGCAGATGCTCTGCGGACTGCTTGTGGTGTGTGGTTGAGCAGCAAGGGAGGCAGTGTGTGTGTGCGTGTGTTTGTACAAGCTACAAAGCTGAACACAGAGGATGGAAAAGAAGCTCTTTTCAGTAGAAACTGTGAATCAGATGGAGTGATTTGAAGACCAAAGGAGTAGATCATAGCTGGACAGCAGCGACGGGTCAGGGTGTATGTGTTAGTTTTTTGCTGCACTGGGTGCCAAAACAGAGGAGGAGGAGGCCGCCGCCGCCCAGCAGTCCCCTTTTCATTTTTATTTTTCTATTTAAAAAAAAATACTGGCTGGGCTCCCTTGCAGCCTAATAAAAAACAAAACAGAATGCCACTTCTGGAGGCACTTTCTTTTTGACCAGAATAAGGATTGACTGGAGAGGCTGAGGACTACAAAAATAGCTTTGGTAGGCCACGTAGCCCAAGGCTGCATTTTGGCTAAAGGAGCTTCACTATGATACAGGGTAGAATGGAAAATAATAATTTTTGAACATCAACATTCTTACGTGGGATACATGTATGGGAGTTGCATTCCTCAGAAGTAACTTTTTCACACTGGTGGCTAGATCAGAGCAACAAGGGCCTTTTACGGTAGTCCTCAGGTAAGCAGACATCTTGTTTTATAGAACCTACCTTTTTGAACTGGTCCTCTTCTTATATCTTGTACACCTCCCATCTTGACCAGGGAGCACAGCCAGCAGCCAGGATGATGGGAGTTGAGGGCCAATGAGCCACTAGAAGGCACCAACCTGCCCTCCTCCACACCTGGACATAAGAACACATCCCTGACCCTTCTGTCCCCCATTGGCACCTTGGCTTCTTTGTCTGTTCCAGCACAGAACCTGCTGGCCTGCAAGACAGATGCAGACCTTGGTTGCACAGGTTTAGTGATGTTGAAGGCAGTATAGGGTTTTTCATCCAAGCTTTATTTTAAAGAGTTTGGGCTCTTTTGTTTTTATTTTTATGATAAGCATTAAAATATTTATCAAAGGATTCCTTTCTCTTTTCAAGGTTGTCATCGACAAGCACCCAGTCCGCTTTTTTGTACATAAGAGGCCACATGTGGACTTTTTTCTAGAAGTGGTAAGGCGTTGGCTCCTTCTCCCCATTTGTGATGCGACTCTTTGAGTGCTGATTCTTCCATTTGAGGGTCTGGAATGGGTTATCTGTTCTGAGCTGGAACTGGCTGCCATTCTGGGCCACCCCAAGACTTCATTTGGTACCAAAAACTACATCCCATCTATAAGCAAAGCTTTATGGATGGTGAGTGGATGCATCAGGTGGTCTCCAGCAGATGAAAGTTTCATGGTTCTTTAGCTGCTGGGTTCCAGCACCCCTTGTAGTTAGTGGTAGAATGAGGCCCCCGGACAACAAACTTAGTGCTCTAGGTCTCCTGGTGCTGGATAATGGTTTCCGTGGACTGGGATATATCCTTCCCTGCACTAGGCAAGGCCTGGAAATTGCAGCCACTTCCAACTTATAACCCCATCCAAAGGTTGTCAGACTTGAAGCATGCAGGAAATATTTGAGGGTTTCTTAGGTAGAATCATAGAGTTGGCAAGTTTCCCAAGGACCATTTAGGACAGGGGTGGGCAAAGTGTAGCCTGTGGGCCTCATGGGACTTCCTCAAGGGTGATTTTTTTTAAAAAAATTACCCCCACATTCCTGTTTTCTGCCCCTTGGGCCATTTTAGAGACTTTTTACAAACCAGAAGTTTGTCATTTCCTGTTGTAAGAAAGCCCCCCCCCCCTTGCCCTAAAATGGCCTAAGGAGGCCTGGAAATGTGACAAAAATATCCTCTGACCCTAGAGAGCATTTGGGGTCAGATTTTCTTTTCAGGCAGTGGTGTGTGGCCTTCCAAGGTTCCCTGATGGGCTAATGTGGCCCACTAGGCTCTCATGGTTGCCCAACCTTGATCTAGGACTCTAGGCCGACCCTTTACTCATTCATGAATCCACAACTAAAGCATCCCAGAGAGGTAGTCAGCCAGGCTCTGTTCAAAAACCTCCAAGAGAGGAGAGTCCACCACCTTCTGAGGGAGTCTGTTCTACTATTGAATAGCTCTTACTATCAGGAAATTCTTCCATTTGTCATCTTCTTTCCTTGACTCACGCTGCATGGAGAACCATACCAGGGGATGGTGAAAAAATCCCTCTGGATTTTCTGGATGGTTAGAAAAGGTGTGTGGGATGAGGATTGGAGAAGGTGTGTGTTGTATAGTCATGACAATGAGGACTGAAGTGTTGCCCTCTGAGGTGGTGAATGAGATAGGTGGAACATGTTTGACCCAACATCGCCATTCTGAGTCTGTGTGCTCTTCCTGGTGATGCAAGCACCCTGGGATCCATCTTCCAGGAACTGGCTCTCTTGAGAGGGAAATCAGTGGGGTGAATCAGACCCACCCTGTGCTCTGCCCTTGCCTTTTCTCATTTGAAGGTGCATGGCAGAGCTGAGCTCCAGCCCGACCAGATAGGCCAGCTTGTCCGCTTGTCCTTGACAGCTCCTTGCTAACTGCTCTATCTTCCTTACATTAAGACTGGAAAAAGAAAACCTTTATCTCTTAAGGCCAGGTGGTCAAGCCACCCATTTTAGGCATCCAGTTTGAATCCCATTTGGAAAAAAAGATGGGACACAAATCCCATAAAAAACAAACAAACAAACAAACAAACCCAGACAAACTGTGCCCACAGCAGAGGGCTTGGAGTGTCTGGAAGTGACATCAGGAAAAGAGATTCCATTAAACTTCCTGACAGTAATTGCTGTTCGACACTGGAACACACTCTCTCGGAGTGCGTTGGAGTCTCCTCCTTTGGAGGTCTTTAAACACAGGTTGGCTGGCCATCTGTTGGGGGTGCTTTGATTGTGAGTTCCTGCGTGGCAGGGGTTGGACTGGATGGCCCTTTTGGTCTCTACCAACTCTTTGATTCTATGATTACAGTATTTTCAGTTTCACTTTCCAGAAAATCTACTTTTCCCCTCTTTTCAGAGTTCTGTGGGTAGGAGGGGGATTGATCTAAACTGTGGTTGGCTGGAGGTGATTGAAGCTGTAGTCCCATTCATCTGGAGTTGCCTTGGAAAAAAGCGACCATTTGTAGTGCTTTAGAGCACCAGATTGGGGGGGGGGGAATGGGGGAACGTTTTCAACTGCGGGCTCCAAACTAGCCCTCTGAAGAGAGAAGTAACCCCCTCTTAGAGACTGGCAGATAATTTTCTAACATTCTTGTTCAAGCCTCTCTCTTGATAATCATAATAACACTCATCTGTGCTGTCAGACTATTAGGATTTGCTGAGAGAATGGTGGTAGAAGGGGAGAAGAGGAAGTGAGAACTGAAAAACTTAACAGCTTAATCCTAAAAGTTCGAGTTCGCTAGACTTAAGAGGGTTTTTCCCTTGTAGTGCTTTAGCGTAATCTGTTTATCCAGGCTAGAAGGCCCGAGGGGGGGGTATGCATGGGGGAAAGGAATGTAAACCCCATCCCTCCAGAAGGAGTGGGGTGGCCAGGGTCTGAAGGAAAGTATCTGCAAATTTGATGGTATTCCTGAGGTTTCAGAGGAGGATTATAGGCAAGTCTTAATTTGGGAAAAGAAAGGGTGACACTCCAGTGTTGACATGCTCACTGGAAAACCTATGAGGAAAGCGGGGGGATGTCAGAGAATGAGAGCAAAAGCACCCAGACAGGTTAACTGCTCCTTCCTTTTCTCTGTTCCTACTTTCTGCCAGGTGAGCCAATGGTATGAGCTTGTTGTCTTCACAGCCAGCATGGAAATCTACGGTTCAGCTGTGGCAGACAAATTGGACAACAACAGGAGCATCTTAAAGAGGCGATACTACAGACAGGTGAGACCTTTCCCTCCCTGCCAGTTTCCAGAAGGGCTGGCACAAAGGGGAGAGAAAGAGCAACCAGGCCTGGGTGGGGAATGGGGGACCAGCTTGCTTTTTTTTCTTTTGGCTTGTAGGAGGGGAAGACAAAATTAGGGCACTGCTCCCCTCCCCATAATACTTCTGCCCCCCACCCCCGAAATTTTCTTTTAGCCCACAAATATCTAGCATTACAAAGGAAAACCTTGCTTGACTACAGGTTGAGTCTCCCTTATTCAAAATGCTTGGGACCAGAGGTGTTTCAGATTTGGGGGAGATTTTGGAATGCCTGGTTACATAATGAGCTATCTCTAGACACAAAATTAATTTATTTTTCATATACACCTTATCATATATCCTGAAGGTAATTTTATACAATATATTGTAATCTGTGCATGAAACAAAATTTGTGTACACTGAACCATCAGAAAGCAAGGTGTCACTATCTCAGCCACCCATGTGGCAATTTTGGATTTAGGAATATTTCAGATTTCGAAAATCTGGATAAGGGAGATGCAGCCTGTATTTAGAAATAGAGTTAAGGCATCCAGAAAAACCAGAAAGGCCAAGTGACCCAGAGGATATGAATATAGCTAATAGAAGAGTTCTTGGAGGGAACAATGTCTCACTCTTTGCAATGATAAAAATTTGGAAGCTGCAGGAAAATTTCATAAGGGGCAAAATTCCTCTGTGAGCAGGCAATGCCTGCTTCCTTGATACTGCCTATACTTACACCATGTGTCTTCACTTAAACTTCTGCTGCCCAAACCAGCCCTTTCAGTTGCTGATGGCAATCCCTTTTCCTCCATTGCTGTACTGCAGTGATTCTCAGTCTGTGGTCTTTGGATCCCTAGAGATGGGCTTCAGCCGTTCTGTGAATTTGTGAGTGGAGGAGCCTTTGATTTCCTTCTTATTATTCTGAAAATTGTCCAAATGGGGGGAAATGGTTTGTATCGAATTATGTTATTAAGGTGTTTCTTTCACTCTCAAAAAGTGTAAGATGGCATGGGATACTACTGTATATGGTCAGGTGTATGGGACAGTGTTCCTCATTGTTGGAGAGGGGCCTTTCATAAATTATCAAAAGGGTCCATGACTCAAAAGAAGCCAAAAACCACTGCTTCTTGGAAGAGATTTCCCCCAGGGAATGAGGATGGTACCCATTAGGGAGAGTCTAACTCAAGCAAGAATTGAAAATGTTCCTTTATCGTATTGCATGCACATGCCTTCTTTCTCAGTCTCTCCTTCTTTGTCTGTGTCTCCTTCCAGCATTGCACTTTGGAGCTGGGCAGTTATATCAAGGACCTTTCGGTCGTACACAACGACCTGTCCAGCATAGTCATCCTGGACAACTCACCAGGAGCTTACAGGAGCCATCCAGGTAGGGCATCCCCTGCCCCTCTTCACCTCAGAAACAGTGTGTGTATTTCACTTGCTCAGTGACATAAATGTTTGTGCCTTCTCCCCATCTGCTGCCTGTTCCTGAGCCTGCGGAAAATTCTCTGTGGAGCTCAGGTGGTCCACATAGGGTTATCTAGAACATGGGAGAAAGTTAAATTTGGGACTACAATATGCAGAATCCCCCTTACACCTTGTCCAGACAGTGCAGCCACTGAAAACTATATTTCAAAAAAGCACACACACATCAGCTTGGAATTTTTATCTCATTTTTATCTTTGCAATCACCTGTCCAAGGCAGGTAGGGCCAGGAGAAGGCCTTGACTTGACCAGGACAGTGGCTGAAGAGGGGAACTGCTGCCCCCTGCAGGCCAGGAGGCCCTTAACTCTTTCCTTCTCAGAGAGAGCAGTGATAGCAACAGGCAGATCCTCACAGTTCTCTTTCTTCTTTTTATTTTATTGTATAGTATATTATTTTATATTACATTTTTCTTGTTTACATTTTGGGGGCAGGGGGCATGGGGGCAGGGCCCATTTCTTCCCCTAGACTCCCCTCTCTTGGCCACAACTCCTCTTAGCGCAGGAAAATACCTCTAGTTCCCTCGTTCATCTGAAAATGGTAATCAGAAATGACATTGTGTCACTTCCTCTCACCATTTTGAGATGGCCTTTGATGAAAACAGAAGTATTTGGAGGGTAGGTGAAAAGTCAGGTACTTTTCTGTTTTTATGCACAGGGCTGGGTTTCTGCACAGTCTGCAGAAAGTGACTGAAAATACAAAGAGGGTGAGAGCTGTAGAAAACTAGCAAGGATCTGCAAAAGAGGGCTTCAGTGACTTCAGGTGGCCTGTTGGGCATAGGCATGTGAGAGGCAATTTTGGAAAGATTTTGTTCCTTTTCCTACATTATTTTAGCTGGACATTTCCTGATCAATTTGGGGAGTGTAGATCCCCTGCTGGATCTAAAAGTGCCCAGAGAGGGCCAAAAACATGGCAAAATTGCCCTCTCACATCCCTGAGGGTGCTCGGGGGCAATTGTTCTCCCCAGAATAATGTGAGGGCCCTAGGGGTCCACAAGAGGCACATAGGTGGCCCATTCCCCTTGCTACTTTAAATAATAAATAACATTGTTGCCCCACATAAATCTTTCCAACTGTGCACACACCCCAGAAGTACTGAAGCCCGGGTCAAGCCAGCGAGAATTCCACAGGTTTTGTGATTTGGAACTGCAATGATGCTTGATGCCAATGTGTTGACTCTGTGGGTCTCTGTTTGTCAGATAATGCGATACCTATCAAGTCGTGGTTCAGTGATCCCAGTGACACGGCGCTCCTTAACCTGCTCCCCATGCTCGATGCCTTGAGGTAAATAAAGCGGAGAATAGTGGGCCAGAAGGATAGGATCTGGTTTGGCATGGTATGATCAAGAAGGGTGTGTGCAAGTATGTGCCTTTTCCCCTGCAGCACAGGGAAGTGGGTGAGTTTGGGGCCCAGTTTCCTGCATCTGAGATCAGCTGTGGGATGTACAGAGTACCAAAAAGTAAAATAAAACCAGAAGCAGCAAGAAATCCATTTCTGATGGATAGGAATGGGTCTATTTTGGAGGCTCAGTGAGTGCCAATGCTGAGGTTATTCTGATACTGAGTCTAAACTTGGCTTTTTATTAGTGCCTTTAGAGCATAATAGATTTTATCCATTTTGCACATCAACTATGGTTTGGCATTATTTTGTTTTAACTGATTTTAAACTCTCTGGTTTTAACTGATAAATGAATTCACATATATTTTAGTCCTTTAAATTATTGTCATTGTTTATCATTTAAAATTGATGTTATTGTAAGCTGCTCTGAGATAGAGGTAGAATCAACACAACCTAGTGGTTTGAGAATGGACTACAGCTTAGGAGACCAGGGTTTGAATCCTCGCTCAATAAAACCAACTGGATGACATAGGCCAAGGCAAGTCACACTCTCTCAGCCTCAGACAAATGCACAGGCAAAACTCCTTTGAATAAATCTTGCCAAGAAACCCCATTATATGTTCGCCTTAGGGTTGCCATAAGTAAAAAAATGATTTGAAGTCACACAACAGCAACAACCTAGTTCTGTGGATATAGGGTGGGATTTATATTTAATAAATAATTTTAATGAGTTCTGAATGGTTTCATCTATGGATTGTTTAACTGTCTTTAAAATAACTTTTATATTTAAAAAATTATTCTGTAACTGTTTAATTTGAGCCCTGAATCCCATAATTGGAAAGAAGGTGGGATAAAAATTAGTAACAATGATAGTTATTGTATTAGTGATGACAAACAAGTGGTTGCATCAACACTGCAGAATTAATGCAGTTTGACATTGCTTTAACTACCATGACTCCATGCTGTGGAATTCTGGGATTTGTAGTTTCATGAGATCTCTGTCAGCTCTGGTGCCACAACAAATTACAAATCCCAGGATTCTGTAGGATGGAACCATGATTGTTAAAACTGTGTCAAACTGCATTAATCCTGCAGTGTGGCAGCAGCCAGTGAAGGAAGAATTGCAACCCATGTAAAAAGGTGAACTGTTGGAAGAGTTCCAAGGAGAGTCAGTTCATCCTTTTAGGGGACAGAGAAACGGCATCCGGAGAGTCTGAACTGGTCGAGGACCACAGAAACAGCCATAGAGGGCCACAGTTTGCCTGCCCTTGCTGTGTGGTGGGTAAGCTATGAGCCTCGTTGCGCTGTACAGTCATTGAAGTGCTAGAACTGGCTCCATCGAGGAAAGGTGGGGAGAGATGTCAGGTAGAGAAATGGGAAGGCTGCATGTGGTTTGTTCTCCTATGCACTGACTCACTTGCCTCCTCCCTGCAGGTTCACAGCGGATGTCCGGTCGGTGCTAAGCCGGAACCTACACCAACATCGCCTTTGGTGACGGCGGTTTCTCCTTTCTTCAGGGTGTGGCCCACAACCTCTGCCTTATCCTGCCATCATGGACTCCTGCCCAGCCCCTGCGCCCACCGCTCTTGCTGCTCGGACTCCAACGGATGCATCTGGACTCAGCCAACTTGGAAGTGGGGGGGAAACCAGTCAGGAGGACGTGCTCCGGTCTCCCCCTACACCTGAGCCCATGGGCAGGTTTTGCCTCTCCCACCATCAGCTTGGAGCGACAGCCAGCACTGCGGAGACTTGGCGGGGACTTAAGCGGGGCCGCAAGCAAGCGAGTGGGCCCATGCCGTTGGCACGACACCAGCTGTTACTTGGGTGGGTGGGGGGCAGGTGCACAAGAAAGGGGGTGAAACAAGCTAGCCACACAGAGGAGTGTGAGGGACACTTGTGGTGAGACGAGGCTGCATTTCTCAGTGGAAAGACCGAGCTCCCTGTACAAAGATCTCAGTTCTACTGCTCTTTTATTTTTCTTCTTTGTTGTCATTTCCTCCCCATTCCCCTCTTACTCTAGAGAAAGATGGAGAGCGAGGAAGAGAGGCCCTTTCACCTAATAAGTTCCGTTTAGAGGATCGGTAGGACTGGCCTTTGATTTTTGTTCCCCCAAGCATCTTATAATTCCTTCCTTCCACCCCACTTACTTTGTGGAATTCATTTTTTTGTTATTTCCTCCCACCCCAATCTGTGCTGAGGGAGATCTCCCCTGCCCATTGTTTTCCAGGCTGCCCTTGTTTTTGTTTCCCTTTGACTTTTGGGATGGGGAGGACTGGAATGATGAGATATTATAGCCTTGAACTGAGGTGGAAAGAAATTACACCTAAATTGACTCTCCAGAGTTCTTATTGTCAATGGGGAGGCTTAGACTGATTCGCTTGCATTGGCTAGCTGAGAGAAAATGGTTCTAAGTTCTCCTTCTCCACTCTTCCTCCCAATTCTGGTTTGTATCTCAATGTCCCTTGTTCCTCATTCCAGGACTGGGAATGACCATAGCTGCAGGGAGGAGCTGGTATCTATAACTGCAGCTAGTTGGGCCTAGTGGTGTTTTCCAAACTTTGGTCCTTCGGGTACTTTAGACTTCCAACAACCAGCAGCCCTAGCTGGCTTGGCCAACAGTCAGACATTCTGGGAGCTGAAGTTTAAAGCATCTGGAGGTCTGACGTTTGGGAACCATTAGGGTAGGGAATGTGGGTGGGTGATAGATTCTTTTGTACTGGGACTGGAGTAGTTTCTGCTTCTGAACCTACTCCTATGGAGTTTTTGGGCTGCAGTGGGCTTGGATCCAAGAAGGTTGGAAAAGGGAAAGCCATGCCCGCATCAGTTGTTACATCAGTGTAAATAGTCAACTCAGAGGCTGTGCCTTTCAGAGGGAACTTTTCCTCCATGAGTGTTTGAAGAGCATGCTGGGGGGCAGCAGCAGCAGCACACTGGCATTGCAGGTTTTGCCGCAGTGCATATTTCTCCTCCTCCAGGAACGAAGAGGCCTGGAAAGGCACACAGGAGCTCCTCCTCCAGCCCAGGCTTCCTCTCCAGAAAGAAAACCCATGGCTGGAGGTGGAGTCTGCATGCCCTTGCAGGCTGCTCCATCCTGGTCTTCCTCTCCACTCTTCTCCTTTTCCTCCTCTGCCCTGGTCTTTTTCCTTGGAGAGGAAACACTGGGCTGGAGCAGCCAGGAAGGGTCCAACCGGGTGTCACTCCTCTTCTGGTAGTCACCCGGTGTGAGCCATACCCCCTGCACTCCCCCAGTGGCACCACTGTTTGAAGACAACTGTTTGTTGTGTGCCTGACCCAAAACCAAGTGGCAAACACTGCTCTCCAGCTGTTGTCCTGCTAAGTCTTCAGCTGCCTCAGGTCTTGGAGTGACCCCTCTAAACCAGTTGCTCCTCTTCCAGCTGCCCTGCCCTGTTCTGGGGTCGTTGCTCAGTATTTCTGCCCTTGCAAGGGTTGAGGGGCAGAGCTGCAGGGGAGTCACAGTTGCCTTGAAGTCTGGAGCAGCTGCAGAAAGGAAAGCATGGAAGGAAAAGACAAGATGCAGAAGTGGGGACCGTTTGTGACCACAGGCAGATGGGAGTTGCAGTATGCCCCAGCGGGAACTCTCCATTCCTGTCTGTCTCTTGTCTGCACTGCAAATAGGAATTGCCAAACGATGTCTCCCCTGACTTTTTAAATTGCCCTGATTTTAAATGTCTGTTTTCTTTCCTGCATTGTTGCAGGCATTTCAGTCGGGTGGTCAATCTGCTCCAGGTTTTGCTATGAATTTCAAAAGAGCTATCCATGGTGCTGAAAGTCTTGGTGGGGCTAGAATTCAGCACCTCAGACAGTTCCTTTACAGTTCAGGCTAAAGCCCAGAGTGGATTTACTGCCCTTTTTTGCCTCCATAAAGGTAAAGGTCCTGTTTCTTACCCTTACCCTGAGTTTCCTCTTCTTGTTGTTGTGTGCCTTTAAGTCATTTCTGTTTATGGTGATCCTGTCACAGGGTTTCCTTGGCAAGTTTCCTTGGAAGTGGTTTGTCATTGCCATCCTTAGGGCTGAGAGGGTGTGACTTGCCCAAGGTCACCCAGTGGGCTTACATGGTCATGCCGGGATTCGAACCCTGGTCTTCAAGAGTTGTAGTCTCAATGTTCAAACCTCTATGCCACAATGGCTCTCTGAGTTTCCTCTTTCTTTCCCCCGAAATACTTCTCTTAAGATTGGACACAGCCTTATGTGCTCTTGATAGCAATCATGCTGTTGGATTGCAACTCCCATGAGCCAGGTTGGTTGTAGAATGCTGGAGTCCAACCGCATGGAGTGTGGCATGATTCCCCTCTCAACGGACGAAGGAAGAGTGGGATGCGTGGTTTGCTGTTGTCATCTCAACTTTCCCCATCTTGAGCATGTTGAGCCCGGGAAGGTGCTGGCTTTTGGACTACAATTGCCATGATCACCCTTTGTAATGATGGGAGTTGTAGTCTAGCCCTTTTGGCAAGCAGCACCAGAGAGTCCTGGGCATGCTGAGTCCCAGAAAGGGCTTTTGGACCATGATTGCCCACCAGGATGACAGGAGCTGCAGTCTAGCCCTTTTGGCAAGCAAAGAGAGACCTCCCTTTTGAGAATGCTGCCTCCCAAAAAGAGGGCTGGCTTTGGATTGCAACTGCCATGGTTTTCCACCAGGATGATGGGAGCTGCAGTCTAGCCCTTTTGGTAAGCACCACTTAGAAGAGAGTCCAGAGAATGTCGCTTCCCGGGGGCTTTAGACTATAAATGCCATCATCCTCCACCAGGATCATGGGAGCTGCAATCTAGCCCCTAAAAGAATCCTGAGTCCCAGGAGGATGCTGGCTTTTGGACTACAACTGCCATGACTACCGGGATGATGGGAACTGCAGTCTAGTCCCTAAGAGAGTCTTGATAACGTTGCTTCCCAAGAGGGCTTTGGGCTGCAGCTGCCATGACGGTCCCCCAGGATGATGGGAGCTGCAGCCTGGCCATTTAGGGTTGGAGGAAGTCTCTCCAAAGCAGTGAAATCTCGCCCCGCCCATTTCTTCAATCGTCACGTGACCAGCCCCGCCTCCCCTACTTGGCGGAGGACGCACGTGACAATTCCTCTCCGCTGACGTCAGGCACATGACGAAACGCTTCACCGCCGCGCCTGTTGCCCTGATCCTTCCGCCAGTTCCTGTTTTCGTCGCTCGTTTCTCTCCCGTTCCTTAGCGGTTTCTGGCCCTAAGTCGCAGGGAGAAAAACACCCCTCGTTTCTTTTTTTCTCCTCGCAGGCTCCGCTCTTTTCTCCAAAGAGAGGAAGAAATTACAAAATAAGGCCCTGGAACTACTTTGTTTTGGTGTCACTGCCACGCCAGCTGCGCAGGACCGCTTCGTGAATTCCCAGTCGATATAAAGCGGAGTGACCTGGTGTTCGCTCGCTACGCACATTGCGTAAACGTGGCCTTGACGACGTTAAACATCGAATGGCGCGGCTGAGGCGATGCAACCGTTGCTAAAACGGTTGTGGCGCCTCAACCTCACCATGCGATGCTTCACGCAGCCCACCGTTCATATTAATGCCGAACTATATGTGGAAAACGTGTTGACAAACTCCTATGTCTTCAGGAGAGAAAACGTCAACCGCTCTGAGGCCTGACAACACTAACGGCTTTTCCTATTCTAGGACGCCGGTTACGCCTGTTGCGTACCCGCGCGCCACGCTGGGGTCTGGGCAGGGGAAGAAGTTGCGGCGTTTCTGTAGCGACGCCTTACGCCGTGGGCGCAGTGAAAACGAGTCCCGGAGTATCCCTCCGCGCAGGCTGAGAGGGAGGCGGAGGGAAGAAGAAGGCGAGGCTCTGCGCGTGCGCGGTGCGTCTGTTGTGGAGCGGCCGCCGCCGCCTTCGCCTTTTCCTCCTCCTTCTCCTTTTTTTATTTTGACTCAGCCTTGTCATCACCGCCGCCATGAAGTTCGTCTACAAGGAGGAGCACCCTTTCGAGAAGCGCCGCTCTGAGGGAGAGAAGATCCGCAAGAAGTACCCGGATCGAGTCCCGGTGAGGAGAAGAAGAAAAGCCGCTCTGAGGGAAGGAAGGAAGGGGAGGTATCCTTCCGCCGCGGAGGGGAAGAAAAAAGGGCGCCCCTTCACCACCATTTGGCGCCTTTTTAGGGTTCTGAGGGGGGGTCTTGGGTATTAGTTCAGTATTAGTATGAAGGGCGATGCGTGGATAACATTAAGCGTCGAATGGCGCGGCTGAGCCGCCACAGCCGTATTCCTCCCCCCCGCCTCCCTTTTTAGCCCAACCTTTCTCCTTTTAACGCCCCTTCTAGTTCTGGGAAAAAGAGGGCAGATCCCCAAGAAAAACTGATTCAAGTCGTTTTTTAAAAAAATCTCCCCAACTGTATTGCTGGACTGCGGCTCCCATCATCCCCCGCCCTGGACCGTCCCGCGGACGGGAGAAGGGGCCGATGGGAGTTGTAGTAGGCGGGGCAGAACCGCAACTGGAGGGTCGCCCGGGTCCCTCTTCCTTCTCCCTCTCTTCTGACATGGGTTGGACTGCAGCTCCCATCATCCCCGGCCAGCTTGTGTGGGGTGTGTGCATTGTATTTCTTCAAGCCGTTCATGGCGAACCTATCCTGGGGGTTTCTTATCAAGATTTGTTCAGTGGAAGTTTTCCATAGCTTTCCTCCTGAACCTGAGAGAGTGTGACATGCCCAAGGTCACCCAGTGGGGTTTCATGGCCAAGCCAAGATTCGAACCCTGGTCTCCAGAGTCAGCATTGTTGTGTGCCTTCAGGTTCTTAACCGACTTACGGGTTGTCTGGGCAAGTTTCTTCAGAAAGGGTTTGCCATGGCCATCCTCTGCAGCTGAGAGTATGTGACTTGCCCAAGGCCACCCAATGGGTTTCATGGGTGAGCCAAGATTCGAACCCTGGTCTCCAGACTCGTCATTCAATGCTCAAACACTATGCCTGACCAGCCAGTAAGAAGATCCTAAATGGAGGCTTGCTCTGTGGTCTAATGGGTGCCATGGTTGCCAAAGAAATCAAGCTTTTTTGTGTCAGAAATTAGGGGCGACTGCACTGCCCAGCATCCTTGCCACGGATGCGATGCAGCAGATTGAGCCAAAAGTAAACCTTCGCTGGGGTCTCAACACCTCTGAGCCTGATTTATTCTGAGCCCAATTGAGGAGAGAGAAAGCCCTGTTCATTGCAGTGTTGTTGACACCAATGTCAACATATATATATGGCTGAACTCTTAGCTGTCACAGGAAATTTCGTAGAATAGGTCTTCTCTTCACTTCTGTGTTTTTTAGCCAGAGATATGAAGGGATATCCCAGCCAGCAGGGTTATGTTTGAACAATGTTGCAGTCCTCCAGATGTAGTTAGAATCCAGTTCCCAGCAGCCCCTTGCAGAGTTAATGGGGAATGGTGGGATTTGAAAACCAAGAAGGTCTGGGAGGCTTTACAGTTCTGTCTTCTCATATATTTGTTCTTGTTAATATTTATTATTATTATTATTGTTGTTGTTGTTGTTATTATTATCTGCGTCCATGGATCGAGGCAGGGAGTAACAGACCTACAGTTATTAGTATGCGTGGATTTTGCATCCATGGTTGAAAATAAGCAAACCTTCATTTTGCCATTTTCTACAAGGGACACCATTTTACTAAGCCATTGTGTATAATGAGATTTGAGCATCCACGGATTTTGGTATCCAGGGGGGGATCCTGGAACCAAACCCCAGCAGATATCAAGGGCCTATTGCATTTTCATTTCTGCATTCCTGCATTTTTCTGGCCCTATGGGTCAGATTTGTCTTATCAAACAGGAACTGTGTGTCCCATGGAAACAAGAATATCTTTCAATCATTTGTCTTCTATTGCTTTGTCTCCTGCCATAACGGGGAAGGACAAAATGTGGCCCTCTTGATCTTGTTGAACAGCAGCTCCCAGAATTCATCTCCACTCACCACAGTGCTGATGGGATTTGCAACTCAGCATCCGGAGGGCCACAAGACTCCCATTCTTGCCATATCTTGTAGACTCAAAGCAAATGACAGGAGACCCTCCTTTAGTCAACACGTAGGCTTTTTCTCTACATCTGTTGCTGGCGCCATTATACTTTCTTAGGTGCAGGTGGTCAGTTCCCTGCCCCAAGGAATTTCCATTTAATTGGCAGAGAGAAGCCAGTGGACCAAGAGGGAAATACACAGCTGGTTGAGTTTATTCTACTTGGGCCCAGGGCAGGAGGATCTGGGAAACAGGGCAAAAAATTGAAGGAAAAGAGGTGACACATTGTGGGGCTCATTGTTTGCCTTGGCCATTTTATCTCGTCCTTCCTTCCCTCCTCCAGTCCTCCTCCTCCTCTATATTTTTAGGTGAAAGAAGTGGGAAGCAGCCTTGTGTCTGGTGTACAGTCACAGGTCCTGGCCCTGTTTGGGGGGTTTTGAACACGCATGGTAGATTTCCATACATGAAAGTGAAACTTTTTCCAATCCTTGCAACTGTGTTTTCGGAGAAGTGCTTGTGGAGTTTTTGTCTGTTTATTGTGTAGAGAAAGGAAATGTGTTGGGGCTAGAAATGTGGTGCTTGTGTAGCTCCAAGCACATAAGAGGTTAACGGGGGGGGGGGGCATACTTCTACTGGCCCATCCATGTTTCTTCTTCTGAGGGAACCTTAGTTGTGTCCTAGTATTATTGCCTTGGCTGTATTCTTTGCTGAGTCTGTTACCTCTATTTCCCTTGTTGCTGATACACAAATATCAGAAGAATTATTTTATTTCATTTGTATGCCACCTTTCTCCCAGAAAAGGACCCAAGGCAGCTTCAGTAGTATTTCTAGCATGCTTTTGAGCAGCCAAGGCATGTCTTAGTCTGTTCTTTCTCTTATAGCAAGCCCATAAAATAGCTCAGAATTACTCCCTTGTTACAGGTGTGATTTGTTGAGACAGAGTGAGAGTGCACATCATCAGTGCTACTACTACTACTACTAATAATAATAACAACAACAGTAATAAATGGAGCATAGTCACAAGTCCCTGACTGTTGTGAGACACTGGTTCCCATCCCTTGTTGTGTGCCTTCAAGTCATTTTTGTCTTATGGCGACTCTATAATGAGTTTTCTTGGCAAGAGTTGTTCATTACCTTCCCCTGAGGCTGAGAGCATGTGACTTGTCCAAGGTCACCCACTGGGTTTCATGGGATATGGGATATCCCGATATGGAAAAGAACGTTGGGTTCAAGTCTGACTGGTTATTTTATTCCGTCCAGCTTTTCTCAGATAAAGTCCCCTTTCCTGTTTTTCCTCTTATACTGAAACATTTGGATACTGGAGGCCTCTCTTACTTAATGTTGAAGTTGGGTTAAAAGTGAATGATCTGAATTGTGTTTGGAGAGATATTGGAGTAACCTTGGTGTTACCTATAGGCCCCAGAGTCTCTGGCTTCCTTCCCAAGCTTCCTCTGCATATTACGCATAGTCTCTTTGAACAACAAAAAGGCTTGTCTGGGGAAGAGGTGCACAATCTGGAATGGAGGTCCCTGCCTTTAAGTGCTTCAGGGATTCAGCAAGTGATACTTCCTCCAGTAGGATATGGTGGAAAGGGGGAAGAGGCAGCAGATCAGTTCCTCCCTGCCAGACCTCTGTTAAAAACAAAAGTGACAGTCTTGCATACGAGTCTTGCATTTCTTTCCTAGTAGGCTGTTTGTGAGGAAATGTATTGGGGCTCTTCTCTGAGGAATAATTAGAATATGCTTTATACTCACAGGCCCCTCCTTGCCTTCCTTCTCTTGGTCTGTGCCCTTTATAGTAAAACAGAGCCAGCGTGGCATAGTGGTTTGAGCATTGGGCTGTGACTCTGAAGACCAGGGTTCAATTCCCATATCGGCCATGAAACGCAGTGGGTGACCTTGGGCAAGTCACGTGCTCTTGGCCTCAGGGGAAGGTAATGAACAAATGAAGAACTCTTGCCAAGAAAACCCATTGTAGGGTCGCCAAAAGTCAAAAATGACTTGAAGGCACACAACAAGGGATAGGAACCACGCACCCCTCCATATGTTGTTGGACACCAGCCCCACCAGCATAGCCATTGGTGAGGGATGCTAGGATTAGCAGTCCAACAGCATCTGGAGGGTCAGGTGCTTCCTAGCCCTGTGGTACACTGAGTCTAGGACATCTTCAGCCTGTTGCTTAAGGTGATCGTTGAGGATGAACTTCCTTATTCCATGCACCTTTTTAAAGGAAGTGAGGTTGGGTTCAAGCCTGTCTGGTTATTTCCCCATTTGACCAAGGAACCCTTTGTTATGGTTTCATGCTGTGAGGAGAATATCTATGTTGATGACTTCATGCATCTCAAGGCTGAGCTCTGTTTTGCAGATACTTTCAGGGGCCCAGCCTGATGCACTCAAGTTCCCTGCCTCCGAAAGGCCTCTTGTGAGTTGAAATGATCTCAAGCCTGTTGTGGCAAGACTTTCCGTCACCGGTGAAAGGCTCTCCTGGAAAGCTGATCCCCAGCCTTTCTTGAACAGCTTGTTCTGTTGCTTAACCTTTCCTATAATTAGGAAGTGTTTTGCTCCTCTCACTGTTGTCACTCGAACTCTTCCTACTTGCCCTTTACTGACACAGCCTCTCTCTGTGAAACTCAACAGGTGATTGTGGAAAAAGCACCCAAGGCCCGGATAGGAGATCTGGACAAGAAGAAATACCTTGTCCCCTCAGACCTCACAGGTATGTATGTGTCCAGCTGAGGAGGAGGGGAGAGAATGAGCCCAAGAATTGCAGCAGTTGGGTGCAAGAAGGGGTCATCTCAGTCATCCTTTAATAAGGAATGCAGAGCGTGTTCCAAAATCTTGGTGCATTATTGGGAGGAAGTCTGTCCACCTGACTCTAAATACTCCAGATTCTTGTCTGAATGAGCTCTGTTTGGTGACTTCACAAGACCAGAGCTTGGAAATAGTTACATTTTTGACTATAAGTCCCAGAATTCCCCAGCCAACTTGGCTGGCTGAGGGATTTGAAGACTTGTAGTCCAAAATGGGATTCTTCTAAACACAGGGGATATTTACGTTTTGTGTTGCCTCATAAAGTTTGTTCAATGCCTTCAGAAGAGAATGCCAATATCCAGTTTAAGAACCCCCCACTGCCCTTCTCTCTATCGACTGACCAATCTTTGTCCCTTTCTCCCCCTTGGCTCCCTTTGCAGTTGGGCAATTCTATTTCCTGATCCGGAAAAGAATTCACCTTCGAGCCGAGGATGCGCTTTTCTTTTTCGTTAACAACGTCATCCCCCCAACCAGCGCTACCATGGGGCAGCTCTATCAGGTGAGTGTGCATTGGACCTCTGACACATTATAGGAAGGAAGGAAGCAAGCAAACAAGGATAATCCCACCTTTTCCCTCAGGAAGGTTATGTGAGGCAGCCGAGAGTAGCTTTTAAAATATAGTGGGGGGAAAATAACAATTATCCATTAGCAGCAGAGAAGCAACCAAAGGTGTTGTTTTTGTAAAGGATCTAGGAGAATCT
Source organism: Phrynosoma platyrhinos (assembly GCA_020142125.1). Lineage (NCBI taxonomy): Eukaryota > Metazoa > Chordata > Lepidosauria > Squamata > Phrynosomatidae > Phrynosoma > Phrynosoma platyrhinos. The sequence goes on along the minus strand of CM034710.1, from coordinate 1,800,487 downwards.
GATAAAGTGGGAAATTATTTATATTTTTATATACCTTTTTTCTCCCAGCATGGGAGCGAGTAGTTAATATCCAAGAAAGAAAACTGAACCATTGAATGTGTCCAGAAGAGGCAAGGAAAGCAGCACTGCTAAGGCAGCATTCTCTTGGTGAAGCGGATGGTAGTGGTTTGAACCCCTTCTAAAATTAGGGGCAGGGACTATGTATTGTAGGTGGAAAAATCTAGCTGCCCATGGAGTTATCCCTGGTGAAACTATTGTTCTACTCATCCCAGCATAGTCTCTTTTGGCCAGAACTAAGAAAAGTTACTTGTCTGGAGTACAGCTGCTGGAATCCCACCTAGGCAAATGTGAAATTACACTCAAAAACAAGCTAAACTTTTCCATATTATCCTTTCACTGCCAGTAGTGGCTCTCCTCAGATCTAGTTTGGTGGGAGAGCATGCGGATAGAATCATATTGTTGGAAGAGACCCCAAGGGCCATCATGTCCAACCCCCTGTCATGCAGGAATACACAATCATAGCACCCCTGCCAGATGGCCACCTAGCCTCTCTTTAAAAACAGCTTCCAAAGAAGGAGACTCCTCCACTCTTCAAGAGAGTGTCTTCCACTGTCAAACAGCTGTCAAGAAGTTCTTCCTCATGTTGAGGTGTAATCTCTTAAATTCAGATGTGGTGGGGGAGCAGGAGCCGTGGTATGGTATTCCAAAAAAGTAACTTTTTCAAGTTCTCTGACTGACAGCAAGCTGAGAGAAATCTAGGGTTGAGGAGAAACTTCTTTTCTGAACATGAGTTGGCTGGCAGGGGATTGTGGGACTTGCATTTCTCCCCTCCCCCAGTAACTTTTCAAGCTCTCTTTTGACTCAGCAAAGGCTATACCTAGAGCTGGGTGGGTGAGAGATTCCTTTTTCGAGTGCGGGCTGGCTGAGGAGGGCAGCAAGATTCTGGGAGTTGAACTTCTCCCAAAAGTAACTTTTCCAAGCTGTCCCCTGACTGGCCAGAGTTCTGTATTAGAGCGAGAAAGAGAGAACTCTTCTGAGATCCTTTGGAGGTCCAGCTGAGGCTGCATCTGCACTGCAGAAATAATCCTGGTTGACACCCCTTTACCTGCCAGTGTTATAGAATTGTGGGAATTGTACAGTTGCCCCTCCACATTTGCAGCTTTGACTTTTGCAGACTTGATTATTTGCAGATTTGATTAATATGTTATCTCAAGCATTTCAAGGCAATGCCTTGAAATGCTTGAGATAACATATTACAGAATACAGAAGTTAACCATAGAGTCCCACTGAAGGGTTTCCTGGAGAAAACACTTCTCTAGGCATGTGTAGGTCTTCTAGTGAAATTTATGGTCAATTTCTGCTGGATTTTGGTCACAGAATTGCACTGGAGAACCAAGAGATTCCTAGAGAGGTGTTCTCTCATATTAAAAAAAAAAAAAGTTTTGTTTTACTTGCAAAATTTTCTCTTTCATGAGGCTTCTGTGCCCCTAACCCCCCAGCAACTGTGGAGGGGCCACTATAGTTTGTTGTGGCACCATAGCTCTCTGATAGAGAATGCTGAATGTCACCCTAAACTACAGTTCCCAGAATTCAATCACATTGAGTCATAGCAATAAAAGTGGATTATTTCTGCAGTGCAGATGCAGC
>CM034710.1:1762635-1775285 GCA_020142125.1 Phrynosoma platyrhinos | reverse complement strand
CAGAAGAAGTAATTTGCTCCTAAAAGGGGGGTGGGTGGGGGGTGGGAGTCATGGTCCAAAAAATCTGGGGGATTCTGGGAGTTTCAAAGAAGTAACTTGCGCAAAAAGGAAAAAAATGTAAATAAGTGGAGGATTCTGGGAGTCATGGTCTGAAAAATACCTTCCGATGTGAGGCCAGGGAAAAAATGATACAAGGCGCTGCCAGCTTTTCATAGAGAGTGTATTTTTGTCTCTCCTTTTACATAACATCTTTTTCACTTTCTACTGTCAAGAATCATCCCCCTCCCCCCACAGACACACACACAGTTCTGCCATTTAGCAAAAACTACAAAGAATCCTCTGGCACTTTAAAGATTTACAACTAGAGGGTGATGAAAGCTTTCCTGGGCTCTGTGCATTCCATGCTATATGTGAGGCATTAGCTCATCTGGAAGATTTATATGTGCTGCTTGGCTGGTGAAGAAGGCAGGATTGCAATCAGCAAGGACAGATCTTTAAAGTGGTCCGGTAGAATTGAAATGTGAAATCAGTACATCTGATTACCAAAAGTCAGTTTCTTTGGGGAACTGGCTCAGTTCCTAAAATTTAAACCTGCATCTCTTATTTCAGGAGTCACTTGAAGGTCTCTGTTATGCTTCCCTGCCTACCTCCAGCACCATCTTTCTTCTCTCTTTAGGCTTTGATGACTTCAACCTCTCCATCCACACTGACATGGCTTCTGTCACCAAGGCAATGGCCTCTCCTGAGTCAGGTCTGGAGGTGCGGGACCGCATGTGGCTTAAGATCACCATCCCCAATGCCTTCCTAGGTATGGTGCCAAGAAAGGGGAGGGGGGTGGTAGGTGGTCAGTTAGCAGAATTCCCCTGAGCAAACCACCGCACCTCTTATCAAACCCCATTTGGGCTGGAGGATATAGGCAGGTTGATAAAGTCAGTAGTTTTGTTAAAAATAATTTAGAGGGTTTTTGGAAAAAATTACCTGTTGATCAGATTTTAAAATATTCTTAACACAAGTAATAAAAGAAAACCTTAGGTCAAAATAAAACATCAGGATTAATTATATTCTGTGAGTATATTAACAGCAGTAAATCTGAGAGCCAGTGGGATGTAGTGATTAGAGTGCTGGACAAGGACACTAGGAGACCAGGGTTTGAATTCCTACTCAGCCACAGAAACCCACTGGGTGACTTCGGGCAAGTCACTGTTTCTTAGCCTCAGAGGAAGACAATGGCAAACCGTCTCTGAACAAATTCTGCTGAGAAAACTCCATTTGCCTTAGAGTCACTATAAATCAACAATGACTGGAAAGCAGACAAGAATAACAGTTGATCTGGGCAGTCCCATTCTGCAAGTGGTCTTCGTCAGTACTCTTATCTCCTTTCTCCACTCTCATTCTGTATTCTCATTCTTCTCTCAGTGCAAAAACAGAGAAGGTCAGAGAATAGAGAATTTGAGGAAATGGATGAGGTCTGAAAAGGGGAGAGGAGTTGGTACGAATGCAAAGAATCACATTTTTATGTACTGAAAATTAATCTCAAAACATTTCAAAAATTATTCTATAGTATGTACACTGGACCCTTGGAGGTCCAGTTCCCCGGTGGATGGCAAAAACCATGGATAGTCTCCATATTATTCATTGCTGGTGACCTGTGCGTGGACACATCTGTAAGTACGCACCATTGAATAATATGGTCACCAGTCCACTGATATGGAGAGTCCAATGTACCATTCCTCTAACAAAACCTGCATTGCTGAATATTTAGTAAACGCTATTAAACAAAACACATTCTTATTGGATTAGAAGTTACAATTATGTGTTTCTTCTAAACGTTGGTGATTAAGTAGAATGTAATAGGCCCTTGGTATCTGCTGGCTTTTAGTTCCAGAACCATTTATGGATACCAAAATCTGTGGATGTTCAAGTCCTGTTAAATACAGTGGACTAGTAAAATGGTGTCCCTTATATAAAATGGCAAAATTAAGATTTACTATTTGGAAGTTGTATGTTTTTTAATATTTTTAAATATTCAAAGCTATGGATGCTTGAATCTATGGATACAGAGGGCTGACTGTATTCCTTAAAAGTGATTCAGTTGTAATGGAAGTCTTTTAAGGCCAAGACCTTCAGAGGAGTGATTTAACTAAAATGGATTTAAATCAAAACTACCCCTCAATAGAAATTGTAGACCAGGGTTCGGCAATCTTTGTTGCCGGGGGGCTGGGAGGGGGGGAATGGCACAGGGGCCTGGTGGGTGTGCGCACTTACGCACGTGTGCGCTTCCCCCTTGCACGCATGCGTATGACGCCCACTGTCGCCTGCATGCGTGCACGCGTGGGGAGCGCCATTTTGGAATGCCCCCCCCCATGCATGAGCCGTGTGATTTCGCCTAGCTCATGCACGGGCGGGGGGGGGCTTGGGAATGTCTCCCTGCGCGTGTGCCATGTGAATTCGCATGGGTGGCTGGGGGCTTGTGAACGCTCCCCCCCCCGCACTTGCACTGTGCAAATTCACCCGGCGCGCGGGTAGGGGCCTTCCCTAGGCCTTGTGAACGCCCCCCCATGCGTGCATCGTGCGAATTCCACGGGGGATTCCAAGGGGGACCTTGGGATCGCCCCTCCGCACGTGCGCTATGTGAATTCGCCTGGCGCATGGGCGAGGGGGCCTTCCCTGTGCCTTGGGAACACCCCCCCGCCCATGCGCTGGGCGAATTCGCCCGGCGCATGGGCGGGGGGGCATTCCCAAGGCCCAGGGAAGGCCCCACGGCGGCTGCAGCTGCCATGCGGCCTTCCAAAATGGCGCATGCCTGTGCTTGCGCACGACGGTGGGTGCCATTTTGAAACACCCAACGCGCCACTGTTGTGCGTCATGCGCACCACGCCGGCACGTTGGGCGTTCCAAAATGGCACCCGCCACCGTGCGCATGCTTGCACAAGTGCGGGCACCATTTTGGACGCAAAAATGGCACTCACGCACGTGGGGCACCAGCGGGACCGGCCACAGGTGGTCCCAAGGCCTCCGCGGGCTGCAGGTTGCTGACCCTTATTGTAGACCAACACTGGGTATGTCAGGTTTGAGGAAGATGCTCTGAGTGGCCCCCATGCTGGTGGCTTAACATGTGACCTCCCTGCTGTGCTCCCCCTGCCCAGGGTCGGACGTGGTGGACTGGCTGTACCACCATGTGGAGGGATTCCAGGACCGCCGAGAGGCCCGCAAATATGCCAGCAACCTGCTAAAAGCCGGCTTCATCCGACACACAGTCAACAAGATCACTTTTTCGGAGCAGTGCTACTACATCTTTGGAGATTTCAGTGGCTGCGAGAATTGTAAGCGGGGGTAGTTGCTTAAAGGTTTGGGAGTTTCTTTGGGGATGAAGGCGGAAGGGGCAGGTGCTGCTTTTAGAACTGTAAGTTAGGTCTGGGAATTTGAGGAATCTCATTCCAGAAGTTACTGGCGCTTGTTTTTTATTTCAACTTGTTCACTACTTTCTGCCCAAATACCTTGCAACCTGTGACATCTACTGAGAGTTTCCTTTGGACAAATCTTCAGGTTGCTCCGTCTCAGAGTCTCTGTTTAATTAGGATGACTAAGAAATAACACAAAACAAAGGAGTGTTCTGAAGCATCCTGCTGAATTAAAGCTAGTTCAACAGTCAAAACCAACCTATCTGAAATGATCTTGTTTGTTTTGACACTGATATTAGAAGTTTCCCCAGGGAGGGAGCATTGCAGATTGCTTAAAAAAATTGATCCCCCTTTGGTTATGCATGTTTACTTAGCAGGAGTTTACCTTTGCCCTCCTTTCAATATTCAGCTTCTTTCCATTCCATCTGGAAGTCTCCTTGCCCTCCTTTTCTCATCATTCTCCTCCAAAGCCAAACATGTTAAATAAATTAAGTCCTTGAAGCAGGATTGGCCTCCTTGGCTTGGGAGCATCCTGTACTGTCTCTCTCATAGTGTTCCCAGATTGAGTAACACTAGTACACCTTTCCTTTTAATGTCGTTCATAATGCAGGTGTGGGGAAAGTCCAGCCTGTGGGCTGGATGCAGCCCCGGGCCAGAAACTCATTTAGTTCCAGATGACCATTAGAGGGCATGGGGACAGTCTCTCCACATTCTAGGCTCAAGGGAGGCCCCTTTTCCAACAGGAAGTGATGTGGAAGTTGACTTGTGGATTATTTACTGTTGGGAAGAAGGCCTTTACTAGCCTTAAAGGCCCAAAGAAGGACACAAATGTATCAGAACCTTCCCGTAGAGGATGCTGGCAAACATTGGAGAAGCCAGATTTAAAATGTGGAGGGGGTGCAATGTGGTTGGCAGATGCCTACCCATGTGGGAGGGCTTCATTCCTGGTTCTCTTTTCTTTCCCACAGATATGGCCAACCTGTCACTCAATGACAACGACGGCTCCAGCGGGGCTTCTGACCAAGACACCCTGGCACCTTTGCCTCTGCCGGGTGCCACCCCTTGGCCCCTGATGCCAACGTTTTCCTATCAGTACCCGGCGCCCCACCCATACAGCACCCAGCCCCCACCATACCATGAGCTCTCTTCCTACACCTATGGCATGGGGAGTGCTGGCAGTCAGCACAGTGAAGGTAGGTTGCTGGGTGCCTCAGTGCAATCCGTGGGTTGGAGGGGGTCCGGCCTCAAGGATTTTCTGCCTTCAGTAGTCTTTGAGGCATCAGGGCTCATTTGAATGTGCTGATCTCTTGGTTGGGATTGGTCTGGGGCAAGTCTGCACTATAGTACTCTGGGGTTGCTGAGAGGAAGGGAAGAAGACTTCTCTCCAGTTGTTGTTGGAGAGGGAGGCCTGTGACTGAGATTGTCCAGATTGGTGGAAAGTTGGGTTTCAGAAACAGGGCAACGAGGGGACCGAAAGGTATCTTCTTATTTGTTTTAAGGTATTTTTATATCATCTCCCAGCTACACAAGGGCTCCCAAAGTGATCAGAAAATTAAAGCTCTTAAAACAGTACAGTGGATCCTTGGTATTTGCTGGGGTTTGGTTCCTGTACCCCCTGTGGATATTGAAATCTGGATGCTCGATTCTCATTATATACAGTGGCATAGTAAAATGGTGTCCTTTATATTAAATGGCAACATCAAGGTTTGCTTTTCGGAATATATGTATTTTTAAAATATTTTCCAGTTGTGGATGCTGGAATCTGTGGATGTGGAGGACTTGACAGTACAGATATAATAATATAATAATAATTTTAAAAATGAGGAAAACAACTGCCACCAGCTCCCCTCCCACTGGTAGAATTCAAAGATATAGCCATGTTAATCTGTAGAATCAGTATGTAGAGAGATTTTGTAGCACCTTTGAGACTAACTGAAACAAAGAAGTTGGCAGCGTGAACTTTTGTAGACTTTAGTCTACTTCCTCAGATGCATTTGGTCAAAGTAGACTATGAAGTCTCATGCTATTCAACTTTTTTCTTTCAGTTACTCTCAAAGGTGCTACAAGATCCCCCCCCCCCCCCATTGTTGGATATCTAACTTTGCTTTCCTTGTTTTACAGGTAGCCGGAGCAGCGGATCAAACCGTAGCGACGGGGGCGGGGGCAGCGGAGGTGGCCGCGGGGCCAGCAAGCACAAGGAGGAGAAGGCTGGGGCAGACTCCAAGTCGGGCAGTGGGAGCGAGTCAGAGTACTCAACCCGCAGTGGCAGCCAGCGCGGTGGGGGCCCAGTGGGTCCAAGCGGAGAGGGAACCTCGCAGCGGAGCCAGCACAGCCTGGGAGGAGGGAGTGTCCGCTCCCACCATTCCCTCCACGCGGCCTATGCTGCTCCTGGAGGGATGCCCCTGGCCTATAACCCGATGGTTGTCATGATGGTGCCGCCGCCTGCCCCTCCTTCCACTGCGGCCGCTGCTGCGGCCATCCAACCTCCGGGTGCCCCTCCAGTGCGCGACTTGGGCTCCGTGCCTCCTGAGCTGACGGCCAGCCGCCAGTCCTTCCACATGGCCATGGGCAACCCCAGTGAGTTTTTTGTCGATGTCATGTGATCTGACAGAGCCCTGCCGGCTCCAAAGTTCCTCTTCCCCTCACCACAGTGGCCTCCCTTCCTTAGAGCCTTCTGAGAACCGCCTGACCTCCTCTGTTTTGCTGTCTCTGGCCACAAAAGAGCCTTCCAGGAGTTGGATGGACCAAACACTTGCTTCCCACCGCCACACACGGTAACAACATCAGTAGTGCTTGACCCACTCCCTGGTCTCCCAGTGCCAACTGGGTAATGAGGCACTGCCGGTCCTAATTCAGACAGAAGCAATACGACTTCCTTTTATGATCCGTCCTAGCCTTCACCAACCTGGGACCCTCCTGATCTGCTGAACTGCAGCTCCCATGGTCCCCCAGTTTGGCAAAGGCTGGATCTTTTGACCTTACTAATAGAGAGCCAGCATGGCATAGTGGTTTGAGTGTTGGACTTCAACTCCCGCTCAGCCACGAAACCCACTGGGTGACTTTGAGCAAGTCACATGCTCTCAGCCTCAGGTGAAGGCAACAGCAAACCTCATCTGAACAGATCTTGCCAAGAAAACCTCATGATAGGTTCGCCATAAGTCGGAAACAACTTGAAGGCACACAACAACAATCTTGTGACTTGCCTTAGGACTCATACAACACGCGATAACCTTGCCAGTATTGCATCGATCACCAGCAGAGCCGTTTGCTGTCATGCGGTCTGACCATGTGGGTCTCTCCTCCCATTAATCATGTTCACCTGGCTGGGCCTCTTGCCTTGCGGCGTCCATATCTCAAGTCAGCCCCCAGCCCCTTTGTCGTGTTCTTTTGTTTTTAGTGCCGTGGCTAGCTTTGGCCACCGTTTTAAAATCTCCGACTCAGGTCTCTAGGATCATGTGACCTCTGCCTTCCTGTTACATAGCTGCCTTGACTTTTAGGATGACCAATTGTAGCGGTCATCTGAACTTTGATCCCTCTTGGCCATCGCCATCAGTGAGGCGCCCTTTCGAATGTTTCGCTGTCTTCCTGGGAGTCCTATGCCAAAATCCAGTTCCCATATCGGAGCTGGCGTGACTTTTTGTGTTTTTACATGACATGCAAAGATATTCCTTGAGGTACGAGGGACCCCTTTTGTTGAGTTTTGGGGGACCCTTTCCCTGGCTTTCATGTGACTCCCATCTCTTCAACCTTTTCCTGCTGTCCATCAGGAAGGCCTTTGTTTTGTACTCACATGCCTCCCTTCTTGAGGGTTGCAGAACCGGTGTCAATGAAGTGATAATTTTGTGGGGTTTTTTTTAATTAAAACAAACTTTTTGAAGAAGTGGTTTTTTTAAAGAAGGTTGTTTTTTTTTTGGTTCATAGTTCTTTTTAGAAACTTCCTTTTGTGTATATATGTGTATTAAAAAAAAGCAGGACCCCTCCCATCCCACCTCGCCCTCCAAAACTTGTGGGAACACTATATAGCCCCTGTCTTAACCAATGTGAGATAGGACTGGATGGGTGATGGAGTGGGGGCTTCATTTCTGCCACCACTACAACTCTTTGTGTTTTGAAGGGTTCACAACCAAAGAGTCACTTCCAGTGACTAGTTTTCCTGAGGTCGACATTTCACACCCCTCCCTGTTTTGTACCTTGTCCCAAGAACGGTAAAATCCATTTTCTTTGCAGCTTGCACCTGTTTCAGTTTCATCTGTTGGTTTTTATTTTTTAAAGACAGGAGTCACTTCAGGCCAAATGATAACACCATTCCCTCTGGTAAAAAGATTTGTGAGATTAAGCCAGCCTTCTTCAATGTGGTGCCTTTCGGCTGGGTGGAACTGCAGAGCTGGCTGGGGGATAATGGGAGTTGCAGTCCAACCCAACCGAAGGCACCACATTGAAGAAGGCTGGATTAGGGTACAGGTCTTCTACTTGTCCTCCCCCTCCCAAAAGTTTCCTGGAAAAATAATGGCATCATAGCATTGTCAGCATCCCGTACGTTTTCTGCAAGCTGAAGCTCTTAGTTCGGAAAATGCCAAACAAGCCCACCTCCCCAGCAATATTTGCACACATAATCCTCAATCCAACATCCTGTCAGCGTAGCATAAATCTCCGCATGTGGATCTACGCTACGCTGGACTAACACCTGCTCCCCAATCGACTGTAGCCCAACAATTCCCAAACCTTGGTCCTGCAGGTGTTTTGGACTTCCAACTCCCAGAGGCCCTTGTCAGGGCTGAGGTCCAAAACACCTGGAAGGCCAAAAGTTTGGGAACTACTGAATAGCCCCTGGACCCTCCCCTCGTGGCCATTCAGTGCTTTGTGAAAAGCAGGGAGGATTGAAGGTGACTCTGGCTGTGTTCCTGTAACCAGACGCGCAGTGATTACAAGGCAGGTCCTGGCACTGATGCCATCCATCATTTTGCACCTGGCTGGGGATGCAGCCAGAGGCTTCTCCAATCCTGCCTTCTTGCAGAAAGGCATGAAATGGTCTCACAGAGCTGCTTTGGTGACTTTACAGTAAGGCCGGAGGTGGCTTTGGATGTCAAGGAAGGGACTACCAATCCCCACAGCACCCCCACAATGACATCCCCAAAAGTCCCAAAAAGAGACACAACGTTTGTGTTATGATTCTTAACGCAATGTCATCTGTATGTTTATCCTTGATATCTTACCATGTCATAATGTAGGTAATACAGAGTGCCTGCCCCAGCCGCAGACTTGCCATCCACAGATTTGAGTATCTGTGGATGATGAGCCCCATTGAGTTCAATGGCTGTGCGTTCAGGCACTGCCATTGAATATCATGGGATTTGAGGGCCCACTGTTTTTGCCATCCATGGGGGGGGTGTTTCCCTGCAGATAAGAAGGGCCCACTTTGTAATTCTCAGAGTTAAATCAGGAACAAATTGGGGAGGAATATTCGAGCCTCGGTTGGAAATAAGGCGTTGCAGGTAACGCAGCTGCAAATAATGCGTTGCTGCTATGCAGTTAATAGCATGTTATTTCCAAGCTGGGGCTCAATGCAGCTCCTTTTAACAGGTCCCTTTTTTGTGTGGTAATGAGAATGTAGCAAATGTAGATTTCAAAAGTGAAGTGGGAACAAAGTTACTTTTAGAGGATGTAACGAGTAACTTTCCCAACATTAAAAGTGACCTTTAGATGACATTTAGAAAGATTATTTGCAGAAATGTTTGACTTTGAACGCCCTTTATCTTACCAGTCCTGCAACTTACCATGTAAACCAATCTGTTGTTTAACTGTTGTTAAGTAATTAAAAAATACTGGACAAGGGAAACTAGTTCCTTTCTAATGTAGCAACAAGTGGATCCCTTTCCAAATGCTTTTGACCAGGGGTAGGCAACCTTTCCCCTTTAAGGGCCGAGGGACTTCAGCTCCCAGAATCCCAGGAGGTATTGGCCAACATGGGACTATTGGCCAACATGGCTGAGGATTCTGGGAGCTGAAGTCCCTCAGCCCTTAAAGGGGAAAGGTTGCCTACCCCTGCTTTTGACAAGTAGCAAAAGGACATGCTTTAAATGGAAGCAGCTTTCCAAGCCCTGTATTTTTGTTGAGATGCAACAAGGAGTTATTTCTCTCCATAGCAAGCGGTTAGCTGCAGATTTGGAAAACTGGGATTGGGAACATTTTAAACATTTGGAAAACTTTGGAGATGTGGAAAAAAAGTTTAAGGATATCCTGTTAGAGGGTTGGGGCTCATTTCTGATTTCCGTATCAAAATTGCCCACCTGTTTCCCTACAGAGCGGATGCTGAAATTTCCAAATAGCCTCTTTTCATCATGCTCTCTTTCAAAACTTTGTTTTAAAGCTGCAGGAAGTTTTCCAGTGTCTTCTAGGATGAAATAAGGTACAGGGAGCAGGACCTCTTGATAACAGTACTACTACTAATAATAATTTTTATTTCTTTCCCGCTTCTCAAGGTGGGGTACAACATGTTAAAATTAAGGAAGAGAACATGTAATACCAACAGTTACAATACAGTACTGCAAAATCATTAAAATACACCTGTATAATACAGTCTTCCCTTTGGCTGTATTATAGTCCTCCCTCCTTGGTACGAAGCCTCGTTCTCTTCTTCGATGGTGCTATATCTCCCAATCTAGGCACGATACGAGAACCTTTGTAGGTCCAATCTTGAGTATTTAGCCTTCCCCTCTTCTCTGGGGGGGTTTGCGTGTGTGTGTGTGTGTGTGTGATCTGTAGCAGAAAACTATTTTGTAATAACATATTTATTTTAGCTCCTTTTTTCTGTACAAAAAAACCCAAAAAGCATTCAATTAAAAACAAAACAAAAAATCTGATAAACCCAAAATGTGTTGTGATGGTTTTGCTTCTTTTTCTTTATTCCGGAATTAGGGAATCGGGACAGCTCTTTTCTTGGCCTCCAGGAAAGCATCTCTTTGGGTGGAGAGGGATGTCGCTGGGTGCACATTCTCCGGGTCCTGTTGTACTACAGCTCCCAACAGTTCTAGCCGGTGGTGAGGAATGCTGGGGGTTGCAATCCCAACATCTGGAGTGAGCCATACAATCTCCACTCCTGGGTTTGATCTTTTTAACAGCCTAAGCCTCGATGGCATGAAAGACAAGGGTACTTTTCCTCAACCAGAGACCATCCTGATGCCTTGGGTTGCTGCCTGGGGGATGGTGGGAGTTGTAATCCCAAGGCTCCAGCAAGGTCTCTAGTTGGGGAAAGCTGACCTGTAATAAGTAAGTCATCACCGTGGTGGGGATGTACTAGCATCCATTTTGCACCAAACTTTTTGGAGATGTTCAGCAGATGCCGTTTTCCTCAGCCGGCTGGATAGTTTTCGTTCACTCGCATGTTTAAATCACACTTTACACACTGGGCTGCTTGTATTTTGTTGTACAGGCATGCCCTCCATTAACAAAGCCTCTGACAGTGAAGCTCCTTTTCACAAAAGCCTACCTTTTCCTCTTTCTAGCTGGAGTCTTTTTAAGCAGCATTGGGAGGATGGGGAAGGAGGGCGGGAGAAACACAAGACTTTTTCTGTGTCAGGTTGCAGCAGTTTTCCTGCAGTGAAAAAATGCAGTAAAGCTTGAGCTGAGAAGGAATAGGGATTCTTCTTTTACCTGATCTCACCTGGCCAGGTGAACAGCAGCTGCCTCCAGAATCCTTTACTGAGCATCCCTTAAGAGCAAAGCAGAGAGGAAAGTAGGTACGCCTGCCTCACAAGCTTCCTCAACATGTTGGAAAAAACAGATCTATAAGCCTGGACACTAAAATATTACAAAAAGCAGAGGCTGGTGGAAGAAAATATCCTCCTTTTCCAGGACATGCCCTACATCTCAGCCTTCTGTCCAGGAGGAATTTCAAAACGTCCTCCCTTTTGAGCATGACTAACAAGCATACATTTATATTAGCGTGTTTAGCTTTTATTCTGGAATCTCCTACATTTTTCTGGAATGCCCTGCATATATATTGTGGTGCCTTGTCCTCCTTTGCAGTTATTATTATTATTACTACTACTACTGCTATTTCTTACCTGCCTCTCCCCACGGATTGAGGCAGGGAACAACAACACTGAACAGATAAAATCGGTTAAAACACATCAGTTTAAAATGACAAATAACATGCACATACATATTACAACAATCCACATTTTAAAATTCACAATTTAAAAATCACCTGGATAAGCGTCTGGTCATCCTCTGCCCTTGGATGCATTTTGGAAGAATCCTTGCAGTGGCCTCGAGAAAATTCAAAATCCTTTTTTTCCTTATGCAAGGCCTATTTGACCCAAGGTGGATCAACACTGTAAAAACAATGCAGTTTAACACAACTTCTAAGTGCTGTGGCTCCATCCTACAGACAGACTCCTGGGATGTGTAGTTTGACAAGGTATTCCACCTTCTCTGCCCAAGAGCGCTGGTGCCTTACCAAACTTCAAATCCCAGGATGGGATGAGCCATGGCAGTTAAAGTGGTGTCAAACTGCATTATTTCTATAGTGCAGATGCCCCCTCCCCCCCGGTTGTTTTATTTCACACTGTTAATTTGGAATAGAAAGTTTGAAAGATGTTGAACATGCTCTTTTCAGGTATAATAAGGATCTATCCCTATCCTTTTATGTTATTTTTGCCTTCTGGCACCAAATTTCCCATCAAGCCCAGAAACATATCTTAAATTCTTGACTTTGCATTTAATTAATTTAAAATCAACTTTTGTCGCCTGCATGACCTTTTAATTGCATTCATGGTGTTGCTTTTTTCCAACCTGGAGAATCTTCTCTTCCGGAGCAGCTTTGCAAATTTAGCAAATAAAAATGACAGATGTCCAAACTTTAGGACTCTGATTTCATTGTGGAGATTTTATGCCCTCTTTTCTCCTCATTTTTGCAGAAGAGAAAATATTTGTGCCACTGCATGGAATAGCTAAGAAGCTTTTTACCCCCCTGAAATTGGGATTTTTACCAAAATTTTTTTTAATTATTATTTTTTAAAAAAAATGTCTTTAAGGGGAGAGGCAAGCTGCTTTCTGACAATGCCCTGGCAAGTAAATTATTATTATTATTATTATTATTAAGTAAATGACCAAATTGATTTCATTTATAAGTTGTTGTTTTCCTCCCAAAAGTGGGATCCAAGACGGCTCACAACATGATAAAACAGGGTCTAAAGAAAAATATAATTAAGTTCTAATATCAAAATAGAGGAGACAGCATAGTGTAGG
>CM034710.1:1745541-1756791 GCA_020142125.1 Phrynosoma platyrhinos | reverse complement strand
AGCCTGGGAGATCTATTTTGATATTTTTAATCCTTTTGTGCATGAAGCAAAGCTTGTGTTTCTGACCCATCAGAAAGCAAAGGTGTCACTCTCTCAGCCACTTTTTGGAATAGTTCAGATTTTGGAATTCCAGATAAGGGAGACCCAACCTGTAATTTCTATGCATTTTGTCTGCTGTATGGTGCTTGGTGCTATAAAAATATAAAATGAAATATATTTTGTCGCCCTTTGCAGGCCGTGCTGGAAAAATCGGGCGCCAAGACTGGTTCTGCTTCCCAAGCCGTGTCTGAAAAAACATCACTGGCCACAGTATGTGCTGATGCTTTTATTTTAATTTTAATTTTTTTAAAAAATATTCAGCGTATTTGATTGGGGTTTGATTCCCCGCTCGGGCATGGAAATTTAGTGGGTGGCCTTGGGCGAGTCACACTTTCTCAGCCCCAGAAAAACCCGATGATAGGTTTGACTTCGCCATAAGTCGGAAACGACTTGAAGGCACACAACCACAACAAATTAGGCAAAGCAAAATGGCATTACGAGGCGCTCGGTTTTGTGACGTTCAGACGTGATAGCGATAAGGAGGTTTTTAAAAAGAGAAATGATTACTCATAAAATAACTCATTAACCGCTTCCCTCTTCTCTTCTGTTTGCAGGAGTCCAAATCCTTTGCTGTGGGGATGTTCAAGGGTCAGATCAACACCGAGCAAGTCTTTCCTTATCCTTCAGGTAAAAGCCATATATGTCTCTGTGTGTTTGTGTGTTTTTTTTTTACAGGGAACAAATACATCCAGAAAATGGAGAGAAAGGCAGATAAGGGAGAATTCGCACAGCCATCAGGACCGTGGGACCATGTTTGAGACACAGCAGATTCGTCCCTGCAAGCAGACACTGTCTGGATGTATTGTGCCATATTTCCCCTCATCCATCTATCCATCCATCCATCCAGCAAGCAGGCATTTTCTGGATGTATTTTACTATAGTTCCCATCATCCATCCAGCAAGCTGTTGGGCACTTTGTGGATGTATCATACTATAGTTCCCATCTGTTCACCCACCATGGCCTTTCTTGGGCTAGGCAGATCCTCTTTCTGGATGTATTGGACTATAGTTCCCATCATCCATCCAGCAAGCTGACACTGTGTGGATGTATTGTACTATAGTTCCCATCTGTTCACCCACCATGGCCTTTCTTGGGCTGGGCAGGTCCTCATTCTGGATGTATTGTACTATTGTTCCCATCATCCATCCATCCAGCAAGCAGGCACTTTCTGGATGTATTGGACTATAGTCCCCATCAGCCCAACAGCTAGCCAGCAAGCAGGCACTGTCTGGATTCATTTTACTATAATTCCCATCATCCATCTATCCAGCCAGCAGACATTTTCTGGATGTATTGTACCATAGGTCCCATCATCCATCTATCCAGCAAGCAGGCCCTTTCCTGATGTATTGTATCACAGTTCCCATCATCCATCTATCCAGAAAGCAGGCACTTTCTGGATGTATTGTACCATAGTTCCCATCATCCATCTATCCAGCAAGCAGGCACTTTCTGGATGTATTGTACCATAGTTCCTATCATCCATCCATCAAGCAAGCAAGGAGGCACTTTCTGGAAGTATTGTACCATAGTCCCCATCAGCCAGCCAGCAGACACTTTCTAGCTGTATTGGACTATAGTTCCCATCATCCATCTAGCAGTCAAGCAGGCACTTTTCTGGATGTATTGGACTATAGTTCCCATTATCCATTCATCCAGCAAGCAGGCACTTTCTGCATGTTTTTTTACTGTAGTTCCCATTATCCAACAAGCAAGCAAGCAGACACTTTCTGGATGTATTGTGCCATAGTTCCCATTATCCACCCACCCAGCGTGGTCTTTATTGGGCAGATTGGGCATCAGACCTGGGCAATCTCCACCTAAGGACAAAAACTAAAATTAAAAATAAAGAAACAAGAAGTGATGAGCCATCTTCTTCCAGTTTTTATTGGGCCGGACTTGGGCTTACCAGGGGGTTGTTCTTTGTCTTTTATACAAAAAAATGCCATTTTTAGATGTCTTCTGTAATGGCAAGAAACGTTTTTTTGTTGGAAAAATATATATATTTTGGCCAGTGGGGTGGTGGGAGTCATGAGGCATGCGGTGGAGCCCAGCTTTACTAATCTTGGCTTAGATAGACCAACAAACCCACCCCTATAATGTAGGGAATTTGTGGAATAAGGGAGGAATTGTGTGTTGCTTTTTTCGGCTCTACAATTGGAATGTGCAGAACCTCGAACACAGAACCGAGGTGAGATTATTAAAGGGATTCCATGGTTTGGGTCCCTAGAAAGCCACGTACCCCCTCCCCTTAGCTTGGCAAGCAAAAAGGGAGCAACCCCAGCCCCAAATGTAACCACTCTTTTTCTTTCCCCATGGTTTTTCTTCCAGCCCTCACTGCGGATCAAACCCAGACGTTGCAGGAACTGGTGGGCCCGGTCTCTCGATTCTTTGAGGTAAGGAGTTTTAGGGGGACGGCCTCGATTCTGCCAGAATTGGGGGTGAAATTGGGGTCTGGTCAAAGGTCTGGCCAGCAGGAGATGGACTGATGGATTATTTGCTGAAAATTCACATTGCATTGCAAAATTCACATAGGAGAAAGGTAAGCTTGCAATGTATTTTAATTTTTAATTTAATTTTTCTTGGCTAATTCAACAGATAACCCTCTGTTTTCCCCCTCTTTCTCTTGGTAGGAGGTAAACGACCCAGCCAAGAACGATGTGTTGGAAAAAGTGGAGGAGAAGACCATGCAAGGGCTGAAGGAGCTGGGCGCTTTTGGATTGCAGGTCCCAGTTGAGCTGGGCGGCCTGGGACTCAGCAACACACAGGTGAGCCTCCCAACTCCTCCTCCGGGATTGGCCTCTCCACCTGTCCTCCTTCGGGAAGCAAGCCATGATCCAACCATTTTATACAAGGGACACCATTATACTATGCCATTGTATTTAATGAGACTTGAGCATCGACAGATATTGATGGATCTAAAAGGTCTGTGTGTATGTGCATAAAATATTTCCAAGCCGTGGATAGTTGAATCCGTGGACAAGGAATCTGCGGGTACAGAGGGCCGACTGTACTTGTATTCTGTTATAATTGCATAAGTGATATGTTTGCATAACAACTAGGAACTGGAATGAATCCCTATACTTAATGGGGTGACTTATAGCTCAAGTCCCATTATGTACAATGGTGTGGCAAAATGGCATCCCTTATATAAAATGGCAAAAAATCCTTATATAAAATGGCATCCCTTATATAAAAGGGCAAAAATGGCTTTGCTTTTTGGGGGGCGGGGGAATGGCGTGTGAATATTTTCAAACCATGGGTGGTTGAACCTGTGAATACAAAATCCGTAGATACGGAGGGATGGGTGTACAGTCACACCTCTGTTCTCATGGACTTGAGGTCCGCCGTTTGGAATATTCATAGAGGGGCGACCTCTGTTAAAATCAATGCGGCGCGCCCTATTCAAGCTTATGAGGCTCGAATATTGGCGAGTCTCCGTTTTTGGGAGAGGGTCCGAAACGGATCCCCTGCGAAAATGGAAGGCTGACTGTATTAGATTTTAAAAGCATGATTATGTTAAAGAAAAGAAACCTAAAAGAATTCAATTTCCAGGTAGGGCTTAGGATGCCCTAGACTAGAGAGCTGCACCTGCCAGTCAGGGTTGACAGGAATGAACTGGGTCTAAGGCAGTTTCTTGTGTTCCTCGGTGTGTCTGTGTGTGTTGGTTTTCCTTCCCCTCCTTCTCCTATGCGGAAAGGGGAGTTTCACACAAGGGTTTCTGGGGTGGTGAGGGGAAAGTACCCCCCCCCACGATCGTGTAAAATGTCCTCTCTCTTCTGCAACTGAGCATCCAAAGCGTTCCTCCTCGACCTCCTCTCTTTGCACCTTGCAGTACGCCCGGCTGGTGGAGATCGTGGGCATGCACGACCTCGGGGTGGGCATCACCCTCGGGGCTCACCAGTCCATTGGCTTCAAGGGCATCCTCCTCTACGGCAACCAGGCCCAGAAGGAGAAATATCTCCCCAAATTGGCAACAGGTAGGGGCAGGTTTGGGCTTTCTGGAGCGCGGAGGGCGAGATGCTTAGCCTCCATGAAGAGGCTCCAGAGCAGCTCTAAGCAATTGTGGGAGAGAGTGGGAGGGCCATTTGTGGCACCGGAGATAGCGCTGGACCACAGTTCCCATCATCCCCTGCCATTGGCCCAGCTGGGGATTAGTGGGAGTTGCAGCCCAATCCCTGCATTAAGTGATAGAAAAAAGGAGGTGGAGGAGTGTTCCCTCTCTTTCTTTCCCCCCATGAATGCCTTTTCTCCATTCCTCTGCCTTCCGGGTCTTTTTGCCGCTTTCCGCCTCCTCCAGGGGAGACCATTGCTGCCTACTGCCTGACGGAGCCCTCCAGCGGCTCAGACGCAGCTTCCATCCGTTCGACGGCTCAGCTGAGCCCCTGCGGCACCTACTACACCTTGAACGGCAGCAAAATCTGGATCAGGTGAGTTGCGGTGTGCAAGGAAATTGTAACACTAGCAGCGCAAAACCCGAGCTTGGCTGCACGGCTGTCTCAGAGTATGGGGCAGGCAAAATGACCCCACAGCAAATAGCATACAAGAAAAAGAAGGCACACATGCACACTCCTAACTTCAACAAGTACAAGGAAAGGAAAGAAACAAGGCAGACATACACCCTTGGCTACACAGAGCTGCAACAAGCTGCGAAGCAAAATCCTTCGTTTGGCAGCATCTTAGATATCTTCCCTACCAAAGCTTCTAGAAAACATGAGAGTTTGGGCCAAGGAAAAAGGGGGGCATTCCCATGCCAGTTACTGAGTTGTTTAACCAGGTGCCGAGATGAGCTGGAACCTCTTATCCAGGGGTAGGCAACCTTTTTTCCCCTTTAAGGGCCGAGGGACTTCAGCTCCCAGAAGCCTCAGCCATGTTGGCCTATAATAGTCCCATGTTGGCCAATAGCTCCTGGGATTCTGGGAGCTGAAGTCCCTCGGCCCTTAAAGGGGAAAAAAGGTTGCCTACCCCTGCTCTTATCTTTTGGCACTTGGGTGCCATTCCTCCACCTCCTTGCACCATCCAGATTCAGGGAGAACTTTCCTTGACCCATTCTCTAACAAAGTAAGCATGGGCTACAAGTCTATGATGCGGAATGCAGCCTGAACCGTACTTTTTTTAAACCATAAGCTCCAAGCTTAACAGAAAAGAGGAGCAAATGGGGAGAGAGTTGTCCCACCCCCTGTGTGCTGAAAAGGGAAATTTGAAAGAGCTTCTTTTTCCTGGACTACAGCACCTTGGATCCCCCCGGAATTCTATGGAATTCTGCATTATATTATGGAATTATTATATGTATTACACTCTGTGTGTACAATATATAGAATCATAGAGTTGGAAGAGACCCCAAGGGTCATCTAGTCCAACCCCTGCTATGCAGAAACTCTTAATCAAAGTGCCCAAAATGGGTGGCCATCTAGCCTCTGTTTAAAAACTTTCAGGAAAGAGACTCCACCAGAATCCATGGGAGTATGTTCCACTGTCAAACAGCTCTTACCATCTGGAAGTTCTTCCTAATATTAAGGTGGAATCTCTTTTCCTGTAGTTTGAATCTATTGAGACTCTTTGTGTCCCATTCTCTGGAGCAGCAGAAAACCAGCTTGCTCTGTCCATAATATGACACCCCTTCAAATATTTAAACAGGGCTATCACATCACCTCTTAACCTTCTCTTCTCCAGGCTAAACATCCCCAGCTCCTTAAGTCTCTCCTCATAGGACTTCATGGTTTCCAGACCTTTCACCATTTTAGTCGCCCTCCTCTGGACATGTTCCAGCTTCTCAACATCCTTTTTAAATTGTGGTGCCCAGAATTGGACATATATGTCATAATCATGAATATATCGTATATTATTATTGTTGTCATGTGCCTTCTAGTCGTTCCCAACTTATGGCGACCCTAAGTTAAACCCCATCATGGGGTTTTCTTGGCATGTTTCTTTGGAGGGGGTTTGCCTTTGCTTTCCCCTGAGGCTGAGAGTGTGTGACTTGCCCAAGGTCTTCCTGTGGGTTTTCATGGCTGAGCTGGGAACTGAACCCCGTCTCCAGAGTCATAGAATGGTAAAATCAAGGTCTGCTTTTTGGAATTTTAAGAAATATTTTCAAGCTATGGATGGCTGAACCCATGGAAGACAGACTTTCCATCATGTCCCAGAGAAGGCTTTACAAAGAGGTGAAAAACTGCACCCAAACTAAAATAGCCCCCATCTAAAAGCAGCCTATAAAAAAAGAAAAACAGGATTAAAATCATACCTAAAATCTCTCAGGAAATTATTTTAAAAAGGAGGAGGAAGGTGCCTGAGCCATTCTTTCCAGAGAAAGTGTCCCTTGGCCAAGGGGCCAACACTGCCAAGCCCTTTTCTCCTGGAGTCCCTGGTAGGGCAGACACTCTGCACATGTTCAGAAGCATGCATTTTTCTTTTTTCTTTTCTTTTTCCTTCTGGTCCTAAAAGAATTTCCCATACGCCTACATTTCCCCCACCCCATTTTGTTTTTTTCTTGTTGTATAACTGTACTAAATTTATCTCCATGGCACATCTGATGTCTGGTTGTAATGACTCAGGTGCCGAAGCGCTGGCATTCTTTAAAGGCCAGACGACAAGCGATCGCGTAAATCCTCGATGAAGCCTATGAGGTTGCCACAAAGCAGGGGAACATGGAAACCTATATCCAAATATACAAATTGGCAATCTTTCTGGAGCTGCCTCTGGAAAGTTAGCTAGCAGTTAGCTACACCACTGAGTATTTGGAGGCTTTTGGGTAGATGTTGCAGCTGGGGAATCGTATGGACCTCCAGATATAGATAGATTGCATCTCCCAGCAACCCACACCATTGGTTAGGCTGGCTTGGGGGAGGATGGGGTTTGTAGTCCAGAAATCATCTGAAGGGCTGCATCATCCCCAGCCATTTATAGGCACACTGCTGTAAAACTGTGTATGCAATCAAAACTGCTTTCGGGGTCTTTGGGTTGGCGAGCCTCCTGCTGTGACTATTAAATTGTCTTTTTAAAATAATGCTCAATAACTTTAATTCTCCAAGGAATGAAACCACTTGAATCTTAGAATCTAAGCGAAAAGAACGAATAAAGCAGCATAGAGCACGGGTGGAGAAAATGCAAGTCACACGCAGCTCCTAAAGACTTCCAATAATAATAATAATAATAATAATAATAGTAATAATAGTAATAGGGACTTTTGCCTGAAAACCACATTGCAACACACATACACACGCACCCCAAAGGCATGAAAATGTACCCACCCCTAAATAGGTCTGCATTTGTCAGAGTCCCTCTCTAAATGGCAATGAAAAGTGATAGAATAATACTTCTGGTTGCCATTTTGAGAGGGACTCTGAACTAAAATGGTGGCATTTTGGCACTTTGGTTGGGGTGGGGAGTGCTTCCAGAGGTGGAATTGGCCCCTGATCTCTACTCAGTAAGGTAGATAACATAAATAAATGCCAAATACAATCAGTGCCGGAGATTAGGCTCAGTGGAAGAAAGAAAGGAGGGACAGGGGATCATGCAGCCCTGTAGATCTTGTTGGACTAGATCAGGGGTAGGCAACCTTTATGAGCCGGGGGCCGGGTTGCTGTCCCTCAGACAATTGGGGGGCCAAAGCACCAAAAATAAATAAATAACCCCTGTGGAGATTTTGCCAAGAAAACCCCAAGAACAAGTAATAACAACAATAATCAATATCATCATGGCGGGCAGCGGCAGGACCGGCCTGGGGCCAGTCCAAAGGCCTCGGGGGGCCACATCCGGCCCCCAGGCCTTAGGTTGCCTACCCCTGGACTAGAGCTCCCATTAGCTCAAGGTGGAATAGTTAGCAGTGAAGGAGGATGGGAGTTGCAGTCCAGCAAGAACTGGAGGGGCACACATTCCAAACCCTCCTGCATTTCACAGATTAAAAATGGGCACATGTGGCCGAGCACCATAAAGAATGTGGTCAAGATGGACAAGCAGGTTGATTTTGCCTGAGCTTGCTGGTGACACAGTGGCTAAATACTGCCACCACAAGGTTGTGAGTTCGATCCTGGGGGCCCCCAAGGTTAACTCAGTCTTCCATCCTTTTGTAGGTTGGTAAAGTGAGTATCCAGCTTGTTGGGGGTAATTGGCTTACAGACTGTAGACTGCTTAGAGCAGGGGTCGGCAACATTTGTTGCCGGGGGGCCGGGAGGGGGGGGAAATGGCGCAGGGGCTGGCCGGCCGGGTGCACGCTTGCACGCGCCTGTGCACACTTCCATTTTGGGAGGCTGCAGCGCACACATGCCAGGCGAATTCGCCCAGCGCACATGCACTGCGGCCTTCCAAAATGGCGGCCACACTCACGCTTGCATGCGCAAGCGCGGGCGCCATTTTGGACGGCAAAATGGCACCCGCGCTAGCATGTGGCATGCAGGGCGATGGCGGTGGCGGGATCGTAGGTTGCCGACCCCTAGCTTAGAGAGTGCTTAGTTCACTATGAAGCGGCATAGAAATGTAAAATGTTAATTGCTACCGGGTAGGCCAAGACTCTGTTCCTCTCCTTTCTCTCCTGCCGAGTTAATTGAGTGGAAAATACTTTTGCACTTTGAATTCAGTTTGCAGCAACTGAAGTAAGCTGAAGGGAAAGGTGGGAGGAGGAGAAAGAAACCGGGATGGCAGAGGATTAGTCAGAACTATCCCAGCCAAATTGGAAGAGTCAAAGCATATGACATTCCCCCTCCTGAATTAAAAGCATGAGGCTAATTTTGTAATACATTGGGTCAGTAAAAAGATTCCCCCAGCAAGAAGGTTCTTGCCAGGCGAGGGTTCCCAGGCTGACTTGAGCAATCTCTTGCAGCAATGGTGGCATCGCTGACATATTTACCGTTTTCGCGAGAACTCCGGTGAAGGACGAGACGACGGGCGAAGTGAAGGACAAGATAACTGCCTTCATCGTAGAGCGGTCCTTTGGTGGGATCACGACGTGAGTAATATGGGAATTGGGTTCTTTCCTTCATTTTACCCAATAAGGTGGTCTACTTCACCTTTTTGGCTGATATCCATCCCTTCCTGAAGGTCTGTTGAGAATCATGACCCATGGCAATATCTGAAACAGGTGGCCAAAGTGTGGCCCCAAAGCACAGCCCCAAAGCCACCAGATTCCTCCCCCAAGTTGAAAAAATAAACTCTTACTCATTGTTAGGCAGTCTTCCACCCCCAAATTCTAAAAAATTGAAATATAGGGGGTTGCAGACTGCCAGAAATAGTGCAAATTGAGTCCACTTTTAGGGTTAGGGTTTGTGCTAGGGAATCATGGGAATTGGTTTTTTCCTGAGACATTGAGCCTTCTCTGTCAGAGAGCTCTGGTGCCACAATAAACTACAGTTCCCATGATTCCCTAACCCTAACCCTAAAAGTGGACACAATTTGCACTATTTCTGGCAGTCTGCAAAGGCCCTATCTCTCCCAAGAATTAGTGACTGGCTGTGTGGAGAGCCTTAATTTATAGGCATTATTTTGAGCTCTGCCTCCTTCTGCCTGAAAACTTGAAATCCGGCCCTCGGACAGAAAAAGATTCCCCACCTTTAGTCTGCCATCAAGCCAGGTGATCCTCCTGGAAGTTGCATTTATAGTCAGACCCTGTATTATATGAGAAATCCTTTCATGGACCCTTAGTTTAATATGGAATTCACGTATAGTCCTACATGAAATGAATGACAAAGTGTGCTCTCTAGGCAATTCTAGGTCCTCCAGCATGACTCTATGGTCAACTTCTGGCAGAAGCACGTATCATAGAATTGTGCTGGAGGACCTAGAAAATGCCTAGAGGGAACATTTCCCCCCCTTGTTGTGCATAACTGAAACGGCATAATGGGAGCGGTCATAATATGGGGTCTGACTGTTACATTATTTGTTACATGAACATATTTGTTTGTTAATTAGTTATATTTATAATACATAAAATGTTACATGTTTCTTAAAATTTTAGCACTGTTATAACTTTGTAATACATAAAGCATGTTAAAATATAAATGTATATTTATTTGTAATGTATAATATATACATTACTAATAAATATTGATTATGATATTAATAAATTATATTTTACATACATATGTTCATACATATTTATTTATTCATTTATTTGAGCAAAGGGAAAAGCCATCTTGCTGTGCCTTGTTTTATATGCTCTTTTAATAGTGTTATGTGTTTAATTTGTTGTTGTTCCCCACCTCGATCCATAGGAAGAGGTAGATAAGAAATAAATGTCATTGTTGTTGTTGTTATCATCGTCATTAGTTACACAGAACTTGGCAAAGTTGCTCTTTTTATGAGGAGCGGACTTACGAATCCCAGCATCCACCCGCTGCCTGATGCTGAGAGTCACAGTCCCCTAAAAGTAACTTTCCCAAGCTCTGGTATTATGAGATCTATAACGTCTTCCTTCTTCCTAGCGGACCCCCAGAGAAGAAAATGGGTATCAAGGCCTCCAACACAGCTGAAGTTCACTTTGACGGGGTCCGCGTCCCGGCCGAGAACGTCCTGGGGGCGCCTGGCACTGGGTTCAAGGTTGCCATGAACATCCTTAACAATGGGCGTTTTGGGATGGCTGCTGCCCTGGCCGGCACCATGCGCGGGATCATCGCCAAAGCAGTGAGTGACCCCATACAGCGCTCTGGGTATTCCCCAGCAGTTGGTACTTCCATATTTTGTGCCTCTTAGTAGTTGTATATATTTTATAATAGAAGAAAGGGTTAAATGTAGGAAAGGTGTGATAAGCAGGACAGGTGATTGCAGGCAAGTTGCAAGAAATGTTGAATCCCTCTGTAGCTGCTATAAAAATCTTACAACTCAGATGGTGGCAGTGTGGAAGGGATGTGCAGGAATGTTGCTGTGAAGACTGTGAGGAAGTGATGCTCAATGTCTGACCACTCGAGGACTATGTTTTTCTGAACTGCAACTATGAGTCCATGGAGTTAATGCACTAAATTCAAAGGACTGATAATCTCTTTGGACACATAGAAGAATGAAAGAAGATATATGTATTGTGTATGAACTTAGTACATGTTGCTCTGTCATTACAATCTGCTGAGTAAACAATACTCATCTTCAACTCTGGTGTCATGACTGTAATGAAGACTTTGAACTTGGGGAATTACTAAAGTCCAAGTCTTCTATGGGATCTTTTA
>CM034710.1:1710743-1724550 GCA_020142125.1 Phrynosoma platyrhinos | reverse complement strand
GGGGGGAGTGGGAGGAGCTTAATGGAAGGGGAGGGGCACTGTGGGAGGAGCTTCTGCAAAGGGGCAGAGCCATATTTGTCCGAATGATAGACCGTAGGTTTGGGTATCTAGGGGTGCGTCTACACTGTGGGAATATTGCAGTTTGACACCACTTGCACTGCCATGGCTCCATCCTACAGGATCCCGGGATTTGTAGTTTTGCAAGGCACCAGCCCTCTTTGGCGAAAGACCTTGTAAAACTACACATCCCAGGATTCCATAGGACGGAGAAATGGTACCCAAAGTGATGTCAAATTGCATCATTTCTACAGTGTAGATCCACTTTGGGTTTGAGACTAGGGCAGGGTCAGGATTTAGTCCAGATGTTGTTGGACTGCAACTCCCAGCAGCCTTTTCCAGCATGGCCAAGAGTGAGGAACACTGGGAGTTGTTGGACTCCAACAACTTTGGGAGGGCTGCAGGATTCCCAGCCTGAAAAGGCCATGGCTGGACATCCACTGGCACTAAGTAGCCCTTCCTAACTGGGTGCCTTCCAGATGGGCACCATGTTGGACAATAACTCCCAGAATCCCCTAACTACCTCCTGGGAAAAATTCAGAGGGCCTGGCATCCAAACCCACTGGGGACAACTCATTCTTTTTGTGTCATTTCCATTGGATTTCCAGAACCAAATGTTTGGAAAGAAAAGGGCTTTTTAATAAAGTGTTGCGTGATTTTTTTCATTGCACTGTTTTTTAAGTGGACTTTCAAATTATTTTTAATTGCCGGTTTCAAGTGGCGTTTAGTGTTACGGATACAGCCTACTGATATTTTGGCACTCTCCTTTGGTCTGGTGGCACTTTCTTGTATTTGTTGCAGTTTGCAAGCCCACCCGAATCCTGGTTTTTCGAAGGTGGAGGGGAAGGAGAGAGAGCTGGGGGCTGAGAGAGTCAGGCCAGAGAATGGGAAACAAGATGTCCCTCTGTAGATATTGAAGCGGTGGAACTCACTGCCACAAGATGGCATGGAAGCTGCCAACATGGGCCGGCTTTAAAAGAGGAGTGGGCACATTTACAAAGGAGGGGGCCATCCATGGTGGCCTGAGAGTGTATCCACATTGCAGAAATAATCCGGCTTTAAATGTCTTGATGGATCCATAGTATGGAATTCTGGGACTGGTGGCTTTGTGAGATATTTAGCTTTCCCTGTCAGGGAGCTCTGGTGCCCCACCAAACTACAAATCCCAGGTTCCCATAGCCTGGAGCCATGGAAGTGGTGTCAAACTGAGTTATTTCTGCAGTGCAGATGCAGCCCCAGACAGTGGCATCCCCAGGATTGGGGTCACCCGGTGCGGTCACTCATGGGGTCACTCCCCCATTGACCTCCTCCTCCTCTTCCTCCTCCTCCTCCTTCCATTTCACACCATACAGAATCCTTAGCAACGTAAATCCTAATTCCCATTTTTCACTGAATGTACCGCTAATAGTTGGGACAATAAACAACTAGCAAAATTAAAATTATGCCTTCAAATTACAATATCATATGCATAACCTAAATGTATTTGCCTATACATGGGGAAGATTGGGTTAAAATGTAATAATGTTTTTAAGGAAAATTTAAAAAGAATATTTTTTAAAAAAAATATATTACAATTTTGAAATTGGAAATTTGAATTTTAAAAATTCTGGGGGCCCTCCTTTCTTCTCCCACTGAGCATCACCTCACTCCCGCCATCTCTTAAAACCTTTTAAAGAGATACAGGCAAATGCCACAATGTCTCTGCCAAGCTACACTGACAGCGCTCTAGAAATAAACTTTAATAATAATAATAATAATAATAATAATAATAATAATAATAATGGATACCTGCTTTTAGAAATAAACTATAATAATAATAATAATAATAATAATAATAATAATAATAATAATAATAATAATGGATACCTGCTTTTAGAAATAAACTATAATAATAATAATAATAATAATAATAATAATAATATATGCCTGCTTTTAGAAATAAACTTTAATAATAATAATAATAATAATAATAATAATGGATACCTGCTTTAGGGTCTCCCATGGTGCGGACCGTCTCAGGCACCAGTGGCCTCTCTTTCTTTGGAGGTCTTTCTACAGAAGTTGGGTAGCCACCTCTCAGGAGCGACTTAGGGCTTGCCTAGACAATTACGGTAAAATACTCCTTTCTCTATCTATCTGAACAGAATGTCATCTCGCTAGACATGATTCAGAGGAGTTTGGGCAGGAGTGGCTACCTGCTTTAGGGTCTCACCTGGTGCAGACTGCATTCCCCGCATCCCCAGGAACCTTTTAAGGAAGATGGAGGAAGTCAAGAGTATAGAGTGGTCCCTTGGTTTCTGCTGGGGTTTGGGTCCAGGCCCACTGTGGATCCCAAAATCTGTGGATGCTCGAGTCCCATTCGTGGCATCACTACGGTTGGTGTCACCCGGTGTGGGTGCCCAGAAAGGGCTATGGGTGGTGATGGTGGACTGCCTTGCCCTCCTGTCCTTCCACTGCCTTGCTCGCCTGTCCCCCATCTGCCCACCGTCCAGCCAGACCACTCCTGTGCTGCAATCTCTGTTCAGGGTCCAGCGTGGCTCCTTGCCTAGTAGCTGCATCAGACCCTAAATCGAAGGCATTGCCCACCAGCGATGGCCACTGCTGGCTGTGACGCTGTGGCCACTGGGCACCCCCTTCAGGGTCTGGCATGGCTACTAGGCAAGCATGAAAGGGGGGTGATGCCCTTTCTCACTGGGTGTACTGCCCCACAGCTGTATGCTCACCTTTGGGTATCCCCTGGGGCAAACCCCACTCCTTGCACCCTCCTTCCTTCCTACTGATGCCCCTGAGTCCTATTACATTCAATGGAGTAGTTAAGAGAGACAGCGTAGCAGCTCAAGTGTTGGACTACAACTCTGGAGACGAGGGTTCAGTTTCCAGCTGAGCCATGAAACCCACTGGGTCACCTGGGGCAAGTCACACACTCTCAGCCTCAGAGGAAGGCAATGGCAAAGCTCCTCGGAACAATTCTTGCCAAGAAAACCCAAGGATAGGTTTGCCTTAGGGTTGCCATTCAAGAATAGTAGTCCAACACGCAAACCACTACACAGCACTAGTTCTCTAATAATTAACAACAACAACAGCAACAATAATAATCTTTATGTAGTGAGATCTTGTAGCCCCTTTGAGACTAACTGAAATAAAGAAGTTGGCAGCGTGAGCTTTCCTAGACTTCAGTCTCCTTCCTCAGATGGGTATAGTCATAATGCTCCTGGCACTCCTTTAAAGTCCAGAATGAAATCACAGAACAGAGTCACTGGGAAGCGGGGGACACAGGGTGACCAGGCGTCCTCCTTTTCCAGGACACAGCCTAAATCTCAGCCTCCTGTCCTCCATCTTGGGAATGACTAAGAAGCATGGATGTATCTGTGTATGCCTGCGTCTTGCTTTCCTTTGGCCATGTCCCCCGTTTTCTTGAATGTTCGACATTTGGCGGTTCAGACATCTGGTTCCCCTGGGGAAGGAGACCCCCCAGGATTTCCCAGTTGAGGCTGCTAAGAGAGAGGGACATGATGGGAGATGCATTCCTCTGGGCCCCATCCAAGCTCCCTCCTGCCATGCGCCTGCTGAGCCTACCTAAGGGAGGAAGGCCTCTTACGGCATCCTAGGCAGTCGGCCGGCGGCTAAGGAGGCGTTTGCCTCTCTCTCCAGGGGGGTCTAAATATAGAGTTTAAGCTCTATCTTATAATTACCTTTGAGCTGGGCCCGGGGGAGAGGGGGGGACAGGATGGGATACGCAGTTGGCAGCTGAGCCATGATGCTCTCGGATGTGCTGCGGCCTTTGCAGGCATGAAGGGGATGGCTCCATCCTTCTAAGCCCCGAGGGCCAGCTTAGGCTGGAAGGACCAGCTTGGAGGGTGCATCTACACTGTACAAATAAGGCAGTTTGACATCACTTTCACTGCCATCTGGGGGGGGGATACTGGGACGTGTAGTCCAAAAAAGCAACTTTTCCCACTTTCTGAGCACCATCGCTAATGCAGATGGAGCTCCGCAGATACACCAGGAAGGTTGTCCCCAGAGAAGCCCAACGCGGGATGCGTCTACACTGTAGAAATAACGCAGTATGACACCACTTTCACTGCCCTGGCTCCATCTGACAGAACCTTGGGATTTGTAGTTTGGTGAGGCACCAGCCCTCTTTGGCAGACAAGGCTAAAGACCTTGTAAAGCTACAAATCCCAGGCTACAGCACTTAAAGTGGCATGAAATGGTACTATTTTGGTCCTCCAGGTGTTTTGGACTTCAACTCCCAGAAGCCCCAGCTGGTTTGACTAACAGTCAAGAACTCTGGGACCTGAAGTCTAAAACATCTGGAGGACCAAAGTTTGGGAGCCACTGGTGTAGATGCACCCTAGGTTTGAGGCTGGACCAAGAGCAGGCATCCTCCAGATGTTGCTGGACTGCAACTCCTAGCAGCCTTTTCCAGCATGGCTAAGAGAGAGGATGCACCCTGGGCCAGTCCTGCAGTGAGAACGGGCTGAAGAACCTGGAAACTGCTATTTTATGGATTCCCAGAATTCCTCTCCTAGTACAGGTACCCCAGAGGATTTTGGGTGTTGTTGTCCAGAAAAGCCTTTGTGGGTGAAGGGCAGGGTATAAATACTTCAAATAAATAAATAAATAGGCAGCAGGGCTGTCCCCTCTCAACTAACGTTTGCACATGTTCCTTTTTAAAGACAACAGCACCCATAATCCCCTAGGCAGCTTGGCTAACATTTTCTGCCCTGCATGCACATTCCTCCTACTCTCCCTGCAAGGTAGGCTAAAGCTTGGAGTTTCTTTCTAAAGAAGTGGAAGTATCTTCGCTGGAAGTGTTATCAATTATCCAACATAATTTGGAGAAATTGCTGTTAAAAGGAGACTCGTCCCAGAATCCTCCACCCCGCCCAGAGGATTCTGGGATTTGTTGTCCAAAGAATTAACTCATACATGCCCTGCTGGATAAAGGCAACCTCTGATCCTTGTTCCTGTAGTGTGATGCCCTATGTTTTGCCAGATGAATGGGGGGAAATGGGGAAAGATTGGGAAAATGTGGTTGTTTCTTGCTAATCCCCGTTTTACTTTTATTTCCCAAATAGATATCCAAGAGTTTTACGAAGTTACGGTTTCAGATGCTCGCCCCACAACTTCGCGGAGGTCTCGGCCTAAGGTAGGTGCCTACTTATTGGTTGTTTCTCCCTTCTTTGTTTTGTTCTCCATTCCAGGTGCACAAGAGTACGCAAACCATCCATCGGTGCCTCCAAGTGCCTCTGAGCATGTGCAAAGTACATTTCCCTATTCAACATGCTCCTATATCTGGGATTAGGGCTGATCGTGGTTGGGAAAAATCCCCCCTTTAGAGTTCAAGAGAGAGACAGCGTGGTGGAGTGGTTTGAGCCTTGAGCTATGGAGTATTTTATTGTTTGCCTTCAAGTCGTTTCCAATTTATGGCAACCCTAAGGCAAACCTATCATGGAGTTTTCTTGGCAAGATTGGTTCAGAGGAGGCTTACCATTGCCTTCCCCTGAGGCTGAGAGAGTGTGACTCACCCAAGGTCACCAAGTGGGTTCCACAGCTGAGCTGGGAATATTCCATTGTATATAATGGGACTCAGGAGCATCAATAGGGGAGTGCAAGGAATGCTATTTCATGGCCAAGCTGGGAATCGAACTCTGGTCTCCAAAGTCGTAGTCCAATACTCAAGCTACTATGCCATTCTGGCTCTCTATACCAGGGTTCATATCCCTGCTTGGCCTTGGAAACCTCTGGGGGACCTTAGAGTAGTCACACTCTCTCAGCCTCAGAGGAAGGCAAGGGCAACCCCCCCTCCCGAACAAATCCTGCCAAGAAAAGCCCATGATAGCATTTCTTTGTATCACTATAAGTCAGAAATGACTTGAAGACACCATAACCACAGATTATTACATCATTCATGCTTTTTTATTTGCTCAAAAACTCCAATAGTTTCCAATCGATCAAAACATCTTCAATTGCCTTATCCTTTAGATTCCACATTAATTTGGTCATTTGGGTGAACTCAGCAACCTTAACCGTCGTCCATTCTTCAGTGCTTCAGTCCCTTTCCAAATAAATAGGGATTACGGTACTTCTTTGATCCATGATCACAGCAGTAAGATTATCGTTGGCACAAACTTGGAAACAGTTTGCTTTTTAATGCATTCTAGGACCTGGTAGCCCAGTTCTAGGACTTGCTAGCCCAGTTTTAATTCAACCTGTGGCGGGTTTGTTTTGCATTCAATGAGAAGGAATCAGTTAATGGGAAACAGGACATGAAAATGTTGAGTAATATCCTTGGGCTCTTATCAGATAGGGCAGGTTGGATCCCAGGAGCCCAGGGGAATTTACTTTTTAAATGAGAGAAACTTCTGGTTAATTAATCTTTTTATGCTTCTCTGTTGGGAGGAAAAGAGACAGAAATCGGAGAGGAGTGCTTTTTTTCTCTCTTGTTTCTGGTGGCCCATTTTGCTCAAATGTTAGCCAACTGGAGGCTGCAGCTGAGAAATAATTGGAAAATCTCAGAGTTGTATGGAATCCTCTGAAGGTCATCTACTCCAGCCCCCCTGCCTTGCAGGAATATACAACTAGGGGCTAGTCTACATATAAGTATATTATGTGAATCGCTGCAAATTTTTCACACATTTGCGTTGACGTTGAATTGTCTTCGCTTTGCTGTGCAAATTTGCATCTATTCGCGCTCTCTCTGCCAAAAATCTGCAGCAATGAGAATCCATACAAAGCAGACGGACAACCACCGATTCAATACTGCGCATACTCCGGTAAAAACCACAAAGCCTTTTTTTCTGAAGAATTTGTGGCGTCCCCCTCTTGGTGCAAAAAGCCCAAAACTCCTCTGAATCATGTCTAGCGAGATGACATTCTGTTCAAATAGAGAAAGGAGTATTTTACCGTAATTGTCTAGGCAAGCCCTAAGTCACTCCTGAGAGGTGGCTACCCAACTTCAGTAGAGAGACCTCCAAAGAAAGAGAGGCCACTGGTGCCTGAGACGGTCCTCACCAGGGGAGACCCTAAAGCAGGTAGCCACTGTCCATCCCACTGTCAAACTGCTATTACGCTCCAAACGTCCTTCCTAATGTTGAGGTGGAATCTCTTTTCCTGTAGCTTGAATCCATTGCTCCATTGTGTCCTAGTCTCAGGAGCAGCAGAAAAGAAGCTTGCTCCCTCCTCAACATGACATCCCTTCAAATACTTAAAGAGGGCTATCATATCACCTCTTAACCTTCTCTTCCTCAGGCTAAACATACCCAGCTCCCTAAGATGCTCTTTATGGGGCATGGTTTCCGCATAGGACTGCTTAATGTATTTTTTTTTAAATTCAATTGCTCAAAACTAGAAGTCGATTTCTGGCCACATCCTGATTTTGTTTTTTTTTTTTGCATTTCTGACTACCATGAGGCTCCAAGGGATTGGACCCAAGGGTTGGGCTGGCTATACAGAATCCTAGAGTTGGAAGAGACTCCAGGGGGTCATCCAGTCCAACCCCCTTCCGCCATGCAGGAAGACACCATCAATACCCTCCCTGTGACAGACGGCCATCCAGCCTCTGTTTAAAAGTCCCCAAAGAAGGAGAGTCCTCCACACTCCGAGGCATCATCTTCCACTGTCAAACAGCTCTCACCATCAGGATGTTCGTCCTAATATTTAGGTGGAATCTCTTTTCATTCATTCACTTTGTGTACAAACTTCTACATGGCGTCCCTTCAGGGACTTAAAGATGGCTCTCGCATCACCTCTCCATCTTTGCTTCTCTAAACTAATATAGAGTGGTCCATGCCATTGTCTTCACAAAGAGAATTCTTTTTTATGGTTGTTAGCCGCCCTGATTGATCCCAAAGGGGCGGGATATAAATAAATAAATTTATTATTATTATTATTATTATTATTATTATTATTATTATTATTATTATTCCCCCCCAACTGCACCAACTGCTGGAGGGCAACTCAACATGTATGTAAGTCCCATTGATTCAATGGGCCTGTTCTAGTTGAGATGAACCATTGGATTAAAGCTGGTATCTATAATGCTGGAATGGGCAACAAGTTTCCTTCCCCTGACACTCCTGGAGAGGTGGGGGACCCATGGAATGTGTCTCCCCCAAAATATGGGACTGGCTTTAAAGTCCACTTGTGGTTTTGAAAAACAGGCGGGAATTTTCATTTATATATGTAACTCTTTATATTTTGGTGTTGTTAACTGCCTTCACATTGATTTCAACCCATGGGGACCCTATGGATGAGACTTCTCCAGACCCCCCTGTCTTCTCCTGCTCTGCCCAACTCCTGCAAATTCATATTCATGGTCTCTTTAAAAAGTCCATCCATCTAGCATATGGCCTTCCTCTCTTTCTGCTCCCCTCCACCTTTCCCAGCATTATTGTCTTTTCCAAAGAGTCCTCCCTTCTCATGATGTGTCTGATGTATGACAGTCTCAGTTTGGTCATCTTGGCTTCTTCTTCCAGGGAGGTTTCTGGCTTGATCTGCTCTAGGACCCCTTTCTTTGTCCTTTTGGCTCTCCATGGGATCCTCCGCACTCTTCTCCAGCCCCACATTCTCTCAAAGGCATTAGTGTTCCTCCTATCTTCCTTCTTTACATACTCTTTATATACAGGAACTTATATACAGACAATATCATAAGAAAAGCAGTACTAGAATGAGTTGAAGGAAGAGTGAGGTTAGAAGGAACATCAAGAATCTTAGATATGAGGATGACACATCACACATTTGGAACAATTATAATGGACTTTCCATATTCTCTGGGGATAGGGGCACAAAAATCCCCATTAATGTGGAAAAAATGCAAATTAAAAAACACTATTTTTTTAACCTGAGAGAACACCTCTCTAGGAATCCCTAGGTCCTCCAACCCAACTCCATGGTCAACATCTGCCAGAAGTTGACCATAGAATCACACTGGAGGACCTACAAATGGCTAGAAAAGTGTTTTCTCTAATAATTTCTAGGTCCTCCAGAGCAACTCTATGATCAGCGTCTAGCAGAGTTGCGCTGGAGAACCTAGAGATTTTTAGAGAGAACATATTAATCAAATCCACAAACAATAAAATCTGCAAAAGCCAAGGCTGCAAATGTGGAGGGCCAACTGTACTAAAGAAAGTCGAAGATGAAAGTGCAAATGCAGGCTTAATGTTGAACCTAAAAAAGAAATAAAAATAATGACCTGGGAAAAAAGACATAAATTCAACCTAGACGGTGAAGAAATTTAAAGAGTTAAAAAGTTCCCATACCTTGGATTAAACATGGATCAGAAAGGAGACTGCAGCCAAGAAATGAGAAGAAGGTTAGGAATGGGAAGAGCAGCCATGAAAAGAACTAGACAAGATCCTAAAAAGTAAAGATATACAACTGAGCATTGAAGTCAGAATTGTCCAAGCCATTTTATTCTCCATCACCATCGTATGGATGTGAGAGCTGGACAATGAAGAAAATAGATAGGAAGAAAATCAATTTATTTAAGGATACCAAGGATGTCCAGATGGACAAACCAAGGGGTCCTTGAACAGATCAAGATGGAAATCTCCCCGGAAGCCAAAATGATAAAGCTGAGGCTGCCGTACTTTGGCCACATTGTGAGAAGGCATGAATGAATCATTGGAAAAGGCCATCATGCTAGGAAAGGCAGAAGGTAAAAGGAAGAGAGGAAGACTGCAAGCCAGATGGATGGACTCAATGAAGGAGGTCAAGGGTATGAATTTGCAAGACCTGAGCGGAGCAGTGGAGGACAGAGGGACTTGGAGGGGTCTCATCCGCAGGGTCTCCATAAGCCAGGGCTGAGTTAAGTGCCATTAAAAACAGCCACAAAAAAATTAATTCCTGTCCCACCTTTCTCCCAAATGGAAAGTGAGGCATCTCAGACCTGAGTTAAATGGTGGTGCTTGGATTAAAATGAATAATCGCAATAAAAATTAGCAATAAAAAAAGGTTAAAACGCAATTAAATATTGAAACTGCAGTACTTTAAAATGATATTTCTTGTTTCTGGTTGTGTGCCTTCAAGTCTTTTCTGGCCAGGGGTTTTCTTGGCAAGATCTGTTCCAAGGGAGGATTGCCATTGCTTTCCACTTTTACTTCCATTTCCATCCTCCCAAGCTGATTTCCTCCTTTGGATGCATTTAAATAATTTGTGTGTGTTTGTGTGTCTGTTTGGAGGGTTTTGATTTTAGTCCTCCAAATCCGTCTCTGCATCCATCACTTCGCCCTTGGCTTGTGCAACTTTCTTTTCATTTTCGTTCGCCTGGTTTGGGCAAGACTTCCATTTGTATTCCAAATGTTTTTAATAGTATGATTAATTTATCTTTATATTTTAGTATGTATAATGGATGATATTTTTACAGGAACCTTTTTAATTACGTGGGAACCCAGCTTACATCCTTGCGCTGGGGAAAAAACGGAGATATAAATCAGATTGAATCAAATGAAAAGCATGAATAAATAAATGTTCTTTTCTCTTATCCCTTCCTTTTACGCTGCTCTTTAGCCATGCTGGCAACCTCTTGAACTCCATGCTACCTTTCCTGACTTGTAGCCTCATTTTCCACTGAACCACTATTAATCTGGTTATGAGTTTTCCTCAAGCATTTTGGTATGATGTTGATGTGCTCAACCTTTCCTTTCAACTTCCTTTAAAAAAAAAAAAGTCCATTCCTTCATTTTAGAGAATTTTCTTCTTTAGAACTGAAATATGACCATGGGTGCATCTATGTAGAAATAATGCAGTCTGACACTGCATTAAGTGCTGTCGCTCCATCCTGTGAAGTCCTGGGATTTGTAGTTTTACAAGCCTTCCCGGCCAAAAGAGGGCTGGTGCCTCGCCAAACTAAAAATCAAAGGATTCTGTAGGATGGTGCTACAGCACTTAAAGCACTTAAAGTGATGTCAAACTGCATTATTTCTATAGCGTAGATGCACCCCACGTTGGATGTCTGTGGGGGCAACATGATGGAACAACCTTCCTGGTGCATCTGCAGAATCCCATCTGCATGGGCATGGGAAAAGCTACTTTTTTGGACTACACTTCCCAATATCCCCCTGCCAGCATGGCCACTGGGAACTCTAGTCCAAATTCCCAGTAACTTTCCCATGTCCTGATCATGCTGGAGACATGGCTTACCTCCTCCAAAAGAAAGCAGTGTTGTAAACCTTCAGCTGTTGCATCTTACATGTATGATTATGTCCATATTTTTAGAAATGAAAAAATCTATGTGAGGCAAGGCTGTTTCTGCTAATATATGAATGGCAATTTGTAAAAATTGTGAGTGAAATGGAGAAAAAGTGAATCAAGACGGCTTTTTCCTTTTTCTTTCTTTGCTCCTTTTCCGTAACACTTTGGTGCAGGAAATGCAATTGATTAGCTATAGATCCAAGACAAACCAAAAAGGAAGAATAATTTCCCTGAATGGTGACCAAAGTTGGGCAGTATTCCAGGAGGTGCTGGTGGCTCAGAGTTTCAGTAGTTGTGGTGTGCCTCTAGCCCTGTGCCAGATGGGCTCTAGAATCCTTGGCTGCATCTTCACTACATAAATAATGCAGTTTGACACTGCTTTAAGTGCCAGTTTTTTAAAGGGCAGATTTTGGTACCAAAGGAAGTCTTGGGGAGGACTAGAATGGTAGCCAGTTTCCGTACCTTCCAATGATGAAAACCAGGACAGGTGTGACCAAGCGACCTCAGAGTATGGTCAAGATGGGAAAAATTATTAATGAGGAAGAACAGACAAGCTAAGAGAGAGGGCAGCAGTTTGCTTTTGCCTGAGCTGGCTGGGAAGGGAAAGATTCCACCCATCTTCTCCGCTCTCCTTTGTTGAGTTAAATTAATAGAAACTTCTTTTGCACTGAGGACTTGTTTGCAGCAGTGGAAGTAAGCTGAGGACAAAGGGGGAAGGTGGAGGAGGTGAAAAAGAGAAACCAGGACTTTTTAAAACAGCTGAGAAAGTGGGAAGGCAGAGGATTAATCAGGATTGTCCCTGCCAAATCGGGACAGTTGGAGGGTCCACCGTTTCCTCATAAGGACAACAGAGTCCTATAGGGGCTAGGCTTGGAAAAGTTACCTTTTTAGACAACAATGCCGACAGATCCCCCAATGCTCCCTGCCCCATTTAGTAAGATGGAGTAATTAAACAGGGAGATTGTGTAACTTTCAAGTCATGCCTTGTTGGAGAGGCCTTGCTCTGATAGAAGGATTGCACTGGAGAACTGCTTTACCTCAAGGGCTTCCCAAAGAGGACAGGGCAGGTTTATTCTCTGGCGCCGCAGAGGGCATAGGACCAAGTCTAAAGGTTTTTAATTACCAGAGGGTAGATTTCGATGGAAAGTTAGCAGGACCTTCTCGATGGGAAGAGTGATTTGGCAATGGAGCCCATTGCCTATGGAGGTGGTGGGGTCTCTTTCTCGGGAGGCCTCCAAAAAAAGGCTGGATAGCTCCCTGCTTCTGGGGATGCTTTTTGCTGGAGATCCTGCACTGAGCAGCGGGTTGGACTCCATGACCTCTGGGGACCCCTTCCAAGTCTAGGATTCTGTTATGAGAAGAAGCATAGAAGCCTATAGTTGGAAGAGACCCCGGGGGTCCTCCACTCCAGCCCCCTTCTGCCATGCAGGGATACAAAGGAAGGAATGCATTCAAATGGCAAAGAAGGACATTCCCATTAAACATTAGAAGTCCTTCCTGATGGTGGGGAGAGTTGTTTAACAGTGGAAGGGACTTCCTCAGAAAGTGGTGGACTCTCCTCGGATGGAGGGTTTTAAGCAGAGGTTGGAAGGCCACCCTTGTGAGAGTGATCTAGCAGGGAGTTGGATTAGATTAGAATCTGCAGGAGACTCCAAAGGCCATCCAATCCAACCCCATTCTGCCATGCAGGAAGACTCAGTCCAAGCCCTCCCTGTGTGACAGAGGGCCACCCAGCCTCTGTTTAAAAAAGAAGGAGACTCTTCACCACCCTCCATTGAGGCAGCAGCATCTTCCATGGTCAAACCGCTCTTACCCTCCGGACGTTCTTCCTAAAGTTTAGTTGGAATCTCTTTTCCTGTTGCTTGAGTCCTTTGCTCCGAGTTCTAGTCTCTAGAGCAGCAGAAAGACAAGCTTGCTCCACCCTCAATATGGCATCCCTACACATATTTATACACTATATTGATATTTTTAGTTCAAACATATACATGTCTTTCCAGTAATGTACGTTAGAATTTGCTTAGCAACATAAAACACTACCCTTAAAACACTACTTTCTCAATGTCTCTTGCAGGATCATCCTTTCTTCCCAACCATATCTCTTTGAATTTATTGTTCTTTCATGATATATACCCATATATCTACAGTCATCACAAAGTTTTATACTCATGGGATGCACAGTTCACTTTATTTCCCTGTCATCCTATTACTCTACCTATAGTTGAATTCCATCTGTTCTTACAACATTTGTTTACCAGGAGCCATTCTTTCTCAATTAGTTCATGTCCATCCCTTCAAATATTTCAATATGCCATCTCTTAACCTTCTTTTTTGCAGGCTAAACATACCCAGATCCCTAAGCCAGCTGTTGGGGGGCAATATGCTTACAGTTGTAAACCGCTTAGACATCCCATAGCGCGATATGAAGCGGTATATAAATGAAGCTGCTTTGCTTTGCTAAGCCTCTCCTTGCAAGGCTTGGTGGTCTCCAGACCATGGACTCTCCTGGCCCTAAAGCAGGGGTAGGCAACCTTTTTGAGCCAGGGGCCGGGTTGCT
>CM034710.1:1632103-1645544 GCA_020142125.1 Phrynosoma platyrhinos | reverse complement strand
GAAGGGTGGGTGGGAGAAGCCAAGATGGCAGGGGTCGGAGGAAGGGGGTCGGGAAACCTGGAAGCCTTCTGGGCATGGCTGGGGGAGCAGGGGCAGTGGCCAAGGGAGGTGGCATATATGGTCACCTTTAAATAGCCAAAGAAGGAATGCCACCCATATTTTGCCGCCGCCCCCTCGCCCAACAGAGCCAAGCTGTTTTCTGCAGAGACAGAGTGACCAGGCATCCTCTTTTTCCAGGACCTGTCCTACATTTCAGCCTCCTGTCCAGGAGGAATCGCAAAATGTCCTCCATTTGGGGGCTTGACTTTACATTTCTATTAATGTTTTTAGCTTTGATTTGGTCATGCCTTACAGGTTTTTTTCCTGGAGTATCCTACATTTTGCAGCGCCTTGTCCTCCTTTGCGACT
Source organism: Phrynosoma platyrhinos (assembly GCA_020142125.1). Lineage (NCBI taxonomy): Eukaryota > Metazoa > Chordata > Lepidosauria > Squamata > Phrynosomatidae > Phrynosoma > Phrynosoma platyrhinos. The sequence goes on along the minus strand of CM034710.1, from coordinate 1,645,136 downwards.
AGGACATCTGGTCACCTTTGTCTGGAGAACGGGAACCCATGGCTTCAAATGGCAAGAAAAAAAGGGTTTGGTGGAAGCCTTAGGAAGGATTTATTGACTGTGAGAACTGTTGGACAGTGGATTATGGGCTTCCTCGGAGGATGGTGGGTTCTCCTTCTTTGGTGGTCTTTAAGCAGAGTTTGGATGGGCATCTTTTAGAAATGCTTTGGTTGGGTATCGCTGCCTGGCAGGGGGTTGGAATAGATAACCTTTGGAGTCCCTTCCAACTCTGCAATTCTATGCCCAGCAGCATCAAGCAGGTGCTGCAAAGAAGAGCAGCCTTCTGGGACATGCAACTGGCTCCACGTGCCTCCCTGGTGTGATTATCCTCAGATTTCCTCATTGGCTTGTGGCTTTGCGTGTGTGTGTGTGTGTGTGTGTGTGTGTGGTGTGGTGTGTGTCATCAAGTCATTTCTGACTCATGGCAACCCTACCACAGGGTTTTCTTGGTAAGTTTCTTCAGAGGGAGCTTACCATTGCCATCCTTTGAGGCTAAGAAAGTGTGACTTGCCTAACGATTTACATTGCTGAGCCAGGATTTGAACTCAAGTCTCCAGAGCCCGTAGTCCAACAATCAAACCACTACGCCACGCTGGCTGTCTTTGTGGCTTTACTTAATGCTTTGTCACCATGAGGGTGACAGTGGATGGAGAGCTTTGGAAAAGTTACTTTTCAGGTGAATAAAATCTCCCAAATCCCCCAGCTGGCTTTTAAAGAAACCAGGTGTGAGACCACCTTTCAATGGTGCCATAGGCCTTTGCTGCTAGACTGGGCTACCTACCAAAAAGTCACTGATCAAGGAAGGATTCTGGGAGTTGGAGATCCTTTTTTTGAAAAGAAACTTTTCCAAAATCTGGTGTGATCCAAACAAAGCCTAGCCTGGCGTGAAAAATCCCTTCCTCCTATATCCTGACATTGTGATAAACTTCCCAACTCTTGAACTCAGGACTTTGAACGGGGTGAAGCAAAGGTGGGCAACTGTAACAGGTTGGGGGCCAGTTTCCTATCCTTAGGGCCCAGTGGGGACTACTGCCCAAAAAACACCCCAAAAGAAAATTGGAAGTAGATAGAAAAGTTCTGGTTTTCAAAAAAAAAAAAAAAAATAGAGAGAAAAAAGAGGAGGTATCTTTGGATGTTGTTAAACAGTGCAGTGAGGCCCTGAAACTTATTTAAAATGTAATTACTGATACTAGCATCTTCTGGGAGAGGAAAGTCACTCCATTTTGAAATTGAAATTCCTCCAGAGGTGCCTGGAGGAATGGAAAATGTCCTTGGTGGGCCACATCTGGCCCACCATCACTAGATGATATATCTTTTTTTAGGGCAAAAGACTATAGGATATGTGTTTTTTTAGGGCAAAAAGCCTATAGGGTCTGTCTTTTTTTTTTTTTTTTGGTTAAAAGACTATATAGGGTATAGGTTTTTGTGGGTTTTTCGGGCTGTTAGGCTGTGTTCTAGAAGAATATATTCCTGACACTTCCCTGAAGATGCCAGCCACAGATGCAGGCAAAATGTCAGAAATATATTCTTCTAGAACACGGCCTAACAGCCTGAAAAACCCACAAAAACCTATGGATGCCGGCCGTGAAAGCCTTTGACTATAGGGTATGCCTTTTTTTAGGATAAAAGACCATATAATATGTTTTTATTAGGGCTTAAGACTATAGGGTGTGCCTTTGTTTAGGGTAAAAGAATCATAGGATATGTCTTTATTAGGGCTTAAAAACTACAGGGTATGCCTTTTTTGGGGGGGAGTGGGGGCAAAATAGGGTATGTCTGTATAGGCTATGTCTTTTTTAAAGGTTCATCTTTGCCAATGGGGACATTCTTTCCAGGAGACTACAATATCCCAGAGAGCAAGTGTGGTGCAGTAGTTTGAGCATGAAACCCACCGGGTGACTTTAATCAAGTCACACTCTCTCAGCCTCAGGGGAAGGCCATGGCAAGCCTCCTTTGAATAAATTGTGTCAAGACAAGCCCAGAATAGGGTGGCCAGAAGTCAGAAACAACTTGAAGGCACACCACCACCACAATTTCCAGAACCCCACCACCACCACCAATGGGATTTGTAGTCCCCCCCCCCAAAAAAAGGACTTCCCTTTTGTTGTTCTCTCTTTGGCTTTGCAGAGTGTAAGACCAGCTTTGGAGCAAGAAAGGGCAGGGAGGGAGAGGGTTGGCGCTTTTTCCAAGCTGTCTTCTTAATCTTTGCCAGCCCAAAGCTTTGTGTGTGTGTGTGTAGCCTTCCTGTAAAAGTCCCGGCCAGGCCTTGTGAACCTGGGATTATGCTTTTTAATCTTCTGACCCAGAGCGTGAAGATGGAGGAGGGTTGTAATAATGCAGAGACAAGGCAAAAGGAGGGGGAGGAAGGAGGAAGGAAAGGAAGCCCAGGCTGAGAATGAGCAGGAAATAAAAAAGAAAAGAAAATTACTCTGGTGGGGCTTTTAAAAATCTCCATCTTCTCTTAATTAATTAATTTCATTTGTATGCCACCTGTTTCCCAAAAGGGACCCAAGGCAGCTCACAGATAAAAATATTAATAATAACAATAATTACAATAAAATTGAAAACAATTAATTTAGGGGGGTTGCAGACTGCCAGAAATAGCACAAATTGAGTCCACTTTTAGGGTTAGGGTTAGGGAATCATGGGAATTGTGTTTTTTTTCTGAGACATTGAGCCTTCTCTGTCAGAGAGCTCTGGTGCCACAATAAAATACAGTTCCCAGGATTCCCTAACCCTAATCCTTAAAGTGGACTCAATTTGCACTATTTCTGGCAGTCTGCAACCCCCCATAGTTTAAAAAACAAAGCTGCAGCCATTTTTAATATTCAAAACCATGCACAAACATTTAGTTTATTGGGGATATTGGTCAGAAGAGACATCATTCATCTGCCATGAGATATGAAACAACTTCTACTGAGAAGAGAACCTGCTGAAGCTTTATATAGGCATGGAGAAGCCAATCAGTATTAACAGCCAATCAGAAGGCATTACCAGCAGCCAATCAGAATTTAGGGGTGTGGCTTAGGATACTATATAAAGGGTTTGTCCAGCCATGGTTTCCATTGATGGTGTGGTCCTCCTGCATAGAATGTCTTGGGGGGTTCAGAGAATATTATTTGACACTCATCACTTTCTGATGCTTCTTCATGGGAAGACTTTCTTCTTCCATCTTTGTTGTTCTACAAAAACCCGTTAAGGACATGCCTGAAAATGATAGGCAAGATATACAATGTCTGCTTGTTGATTTGGAGTGTTCAGAGTTGTGAGTCTGAAAGCACAATGCATTCTCCCATGAGCTTTGTAAGCCAAAGAATAATTTATTCTCATGCCTTTGGAAGGGAAGGATGGTCCTGTGTGTGTCTGTTTGTGCGGTCAGCTTCATTTTGTGTTAAGAGAGTTGTTTTCAAAGTGTTCTCTGGGATGTTCGTTGGAGGATTGCGACATGTTTCCCACCATACACAGTTTTATCTGTTGTTGTTGTTGTTGTAACTTTTCAAGTTGACTCAACCTTTGGTGACCCTCTCTGAGAGTTTTGTTGAGAGGAGGTTTGCCATCGTTGTCTTCCTCTGGGGCTGAGACAGTGTGACTTGTTCAAAGTCACTCCGTGGATTTCCGTGGCTCAATGGAGATTCTCTTTAGAGTCCTAGGCCAATGCTCAAACCACTAACCTATGCTGACTCGAATGCCTTCAAGTCAAGTCTGACTTATAGCAACCTTATCCAGGGTTTTTCTTGGCAAGATTGGTTCAGAGGAGGTTTGCCATTGTTTTCTTCAGAGGCTGAGAGCATGTGACTTGCCTAAGGTCAACTACCTTGTCTGAGAGAGTGTGATTTGCAGCCTGCTTGGGTTTTTCTGGCAAGATTGGTTCAGAGGGAGAGTCTGTGGTTGAGTGGGCATTTGAACCCCGTTTTCCTAGAGTTCTTGTTCTGTACTCAAAGACACTGCACCATGCTGGTTCTGAGTTTTATTTGCTCACGGAAATATGATAAATTATGGCCAAATTCTGCAGCTCTCAGCCTGATGAAGAATTTGGCAAAGCAAAAAAACTAGCCATTGAAATATTTCAGCTGAAAAATAATACAAAACTTTAGAACATTTTAATAACAAAATATACTAAAGCCATTGCTCTCATCTGATGCCTGTCTGGAATGCCAAGTGGAGCAATGTCTGGTATTATTATTGCTACTGTTACTATAATGCAGTAGTTAATTTAATCTTTCCTTTCCCCCAGTCCTGGGACTCCAGACAGCTTCCAAAAGTGAATACAGGTCCAGAGAAAAGGTTACATCACTGAAAGATGCAAAAGACACAATGCAGTTAAATTTATCAGTTGAGTATTGTGTTGTCTCAGGGGTTTGGCCTCAGGTGATGTCATTGCACAGAGGAAAGCATTGAAATCCAAAACCCCAAGTCTAATATTACACCCTCCAGTTATCCCAATTTGGAAGGGACAGATCCAATTAATCCTTTGCAGTCCCACTTTTTCAGCTGCTTTTAAAATGTCCCGGTTTCTCTCTCCTCCTCCTTCCCCCTTCAATTGCTGCAAAATGAATTCAAAGCACAAAGGCCATTTGCACTCTATTAATTCAACAGGGGAGAAGAGGGTGGCATTTTGTTCTTCTCTCCACTTCCTCAGTTTCCTCCATCCTTGGTTTACTTCTGTTGCTGCAAACTGAATTGCAAAAGTTAACTCCATTAACTCAGCAGCAGCAAAGAGGAGAGGAGTGGTATCTCGCCCTTCCCAGTTAGTTCAGGTAAAAGCAAACTGCTGTAGCTTTTCCTAAGTTGGTGCATCCTTCCTAACTTAACAACTTTTGCCATCTTGACCACAAGCTAATGTTGCCTGGCTACACATGTCTTGGTTTTCATCCGTGAAATGTTGGAGTGATTCCCAAACTTGAGTCACCCAGATGTTTTGGATTTCAGTTCCCACAATTGCTGCCAGTTGGCCAAACTGCCTGGGGCTTCTGGAAATTGAAGTCCAAAACATCTGGAAGACCAAAGTTTGGGAACCACTGTGTTACAGGCAGCTACTAATTCTTTATCCATGGATTCAACCATCCACAGTTTGAGAATATTAATCATATACCTTGATTTTGACATTTTATATAAGGGACACGATTTTACTAAGCCATTGTATTCAATGGGACTAGAGCATCCATTTTGGTATCTATGGGAGAGGGGGGTCTTGGAACCGTACCCCAGCAGATACAAAGGACCCACTCTATAATAAATGAGAAATATATACACACACACATGTATACACATACATAGATAGATATGAACATACACTTTTCAAGGCAATCTTTTTGCCCTGCGTTTCTAGCCTCTCCCAGGGAAGAGGGCCCTAGCCCTGGGATCAGAAGAGTAATCTGCCCAAATAAGTTAGAATAAAGATTTTACTGTCCTTGTGTCCCAGCCATCTGGCAGCCAGGATCAGTCTTTCTCAATGCTGGAGAAGTCCTCCTCTTTGCTTTTGAGGATGTGTGTGTTTCTGTGCCTTCAGGTCACCTGTCGACTCATGGCAACTCCAAGAATTTTGTAGGGTTTTCTTATGCAAGGAATCCTCAGAGGTGATTTTTGCCATTTTCTTCCTCTGAAATACAGCCTACAGCCCCTGGTATCCATTGGCAGTCTCCCATCCAGTGACTAACCAGGGCTAGCCCTGCTTAACTTCCAGGGTCAGACAGGATTTGGTGCCTTTAGGCTATGTGATGGTATGTGCTTTCAAGTCGTCAGTCAACTTTATGGTATCTCCAGGAATTTCATTGGGTTTTCCTAGGCAAGAAATCCTCAAGAGATGGCTTTGCCAGTTCCTTTCTCTGAAATACAGCCCATAGCACCTGGGATTCATTTGTGGTCTCCCATTCAAGGACTAACCAAGGCTGACCCTGCTTAGCTTCCAGGGTCAGCCAGGATCTGGTGCCTTTGCCATATTTAGGGGGAACAGATGTCAATTGCAAGACCACCATTGACTCTCTGGGCCTTTTCACTTGCTCTTTCCTGCTGCACCTGTGCCTTAATAAAATAAATAGATATTACTAATACGCACAAATATGTTGGACCTTCAGTTTGCAAATGATTTGAGGCCTGTTCCTATAAATGTCCTCCTTCCTAGAACTCAGCAATGCAGAACAAGAGAATATCTTAAGACTGAGTGGCTTGTTGTGAAGGAATAAAGCATCCCCAACCTTAATAACCCCTTTGAGGGATTCTTCTTCTTCTTATTTATTTGTATCCTGCTTTTCCCCCAAAACTGGGGCTCTAGAGTGGCTTGCAATTTAAAAGAACAGTACGATTAAAAACATAGAAAAGTGATACTTTAAAATATAATTAAACTACTACAATATTAAAACCGATTGCTCATTCAAAGAATAAAATACAGAATTAAAGAATTAAAAAAGAGAAAAGTCTTTCTCTAAAGCTGGTGTGAATGCAATCTGCTGAGATCCAAAAATGCTGGACTTTGCTTTCCAGTGGTGCTTGGCGCATATTTTGTGCCAGAGCACATCACCTTTCAGCATGTTGGCCTCACTTGCTGGGTGCAATTTCTGCTTGCGTTGGCTTCCTTTGCAGGTTTTTTTTGGGGGGGGGGCGGCAGTGTGGGGAATGAAAGGACGAAATCTCTGTGCTAAGCACTTTGGCTCGCAAGGTTTCATGCGCTCTGTCAGATCGGCTGATCCACCTCTCCTGCAAAATCCCTTGCATTTGCTCCTCCTCAATGCAACCTCCGCGTCTTATCCAGGGACAACTCATTGTCCATGCATGGCCAGAGTGCCACTTTTGACTTTATGGACCACCAAACCTGGTGAACTTTTGTTGTTAAATGCCCTCGAGTTGATCCCGACTCATGGTGACCCTGTGGCTGAGACATCTCCAAGACACCTTGTCCTCCACTGCTCCGCTCAGGTCCTGCAAATTCATACCTGTGACTTCCTTAATAGAGTCCATCCACCTGGTATGCAACCTGCCTCCCTCCACCCTTCCTAGCATTATTGTCTCTTCCAATGATCCATGTCTCCTCATGATGTGGCCAAAGTACGATAGCCTCAATTTGATCATCTTGGCTTCCAGGGAGAGTTCAAGCTTGATTTGATCTAGGACTCATTTGTTTGACTTTTTGGCCATCCACAGTAACTCAACACTCTTCTCCAGCACCGCAGCTCAAATGCATTGCTTTTCCTCCTCAGCCTTCCTCACAGTCCAGCTCTCGTAAACCGTACTTGGCACCTTGTACCATTCTAACTTTACATTTTAGGATCTTTTCTAATTCTTTCATAGCTGCCTTCCCTGTTCCTAGTCTTATTTCTTGACTGCAGTCCCCATTTTGATCAGTGTTTGACCCAAGGTACAGGAACTCTCTGACTCTTTCAATTTCTTCATTGTCTAGGTTGAATCTTTGTAGCTCAGGGGTAGGCGACCTTTTTGAGCCGGGGGCCGGGTTGCTGTCCCTCAGACAATTGGGGGGCCAAAACACCAAAAATAAATAAATGAAAATTTAAAAATTTTTTAAATAAAAAAATTAAAAAAATATATGCATGCACACTCTCTCAGCCCCAGAAAAGCCATGGCAAAACCCCTGTGGAGATTTTCTCAAGAAAACCCCAAGAACACGTAATAACAACAATAATCAATATCATCATGGCGGGGGGCGGCAGCGGTGGCAGGACCGGCCTGGGGCTGGTCCAAAAGCCTCGGGGGGCCGCATCCAGCCCCCGGGCCTTAGGTTGCCTACCCCTGGTGTAGCTCTTCCATGGTCACTAATTTTGGGAGCTTTCTGGAGCACCAAACCATCACATTCAATATGATCACCTTTTGGACCCAAAGCTTGGTGGCCCCCTTAGACCAAAATTGTTTAGGGGATCAGAGATTCCCTCTTGCTCTTTGCCTCCTTTTCTTCCCATAAAGTTAGTCCAAGGGAGCGATCCGGTTTAGACCTAAACAGCTGCTTATCATCATCAGTCGTGGGATCAGGATGAACAAATTGGAAATGAAGCCAGATCGGACAGAGGTGTGTCCTGGTCATAGAATCCTAGAGTTGGAAGGGACCCCAAGGGCCATCCAGTCCAACCCCATTCTGCCATGCAAGAAATCACAATCAAAGCATCCCCGATAGATGGCCTTCAATCCTCTGTTTAAAGACCTCTAAAGAAAGTTGAAAGACAGATCAGGGAATATTTATTTAATTTGTATGCTGCCTTTCTCCCAGAAGGGGCTCAAGGCGGATGATATAGAAACAGATATATAAATTCAAGGTTTTTGCCAGTGCTTTGACTAAGGGCAAACTCATAAAATCATAAAATATTTTTATATAAATAATTTCTTAGCAGTGAGACTCAGTTAAAAGCTAATATAGGTCCAAAACATACTGCAGAAATAACCCAGTTTGAGACTGCTTGAACTGCCCTGGCTCAATGCTAGGGAATTCTGGGAACTGTAGTTTAGTGAGACATTTAGCCTTCTCTCTGTCAAGAGAGCTCTGGTGCCACAATAAACTACAATTCCCAGGATTCCTAGCACTGAGCCAGGGCAATTACAGCACTCTCAAACTGGATCATTTCTGCAGTGTGTTTTGGGCCATAGTTGCCCAGGTTATTTTATGCACTTAAAAATATAACAAAAATGAAGGAGGGCTGATCCATTAGGAAAAAATCTCAAATCCACAGTCAGATGCGTCCCCAGTTTTTGTTACTCCTAATAAAAATGTTGGCTGGCTTTGGACTTTGACTTTGGAATTCTGTTGACACCCTGGATTTTTTTTTAAAGGGGATAAATAGAGATGGAGAGAGAGCACTAACAAAATACAGTGGGCCTTCCCCATTTGGGAATAGGAATAGGAACAGGGCTTCGGCCGGCGTTGGAAGGGGTTACGCTCCTTGTGAAGATGCAGGTGTGCAACATAGGTGTGCACCGGGACTCAGCCTTGAACCTAGAGGCCAAGGTTTCTGCAATGGCCAGGAATGCTTTTTATGTATTTCTATATTTATGTATTATATGCCTATAACTCCCTCCCCTTGAACCTTCCAAACCAGCAGAAACGGATGGACCTTAAGTTGTATGAATACAGCACAGATGCAACCCTAGCTGTGTTAACCTGGAATATCATCTGTATGCAAAGGGATCTTGTAACACCTTTGAGACGGATTGCGGGGATGATCTTGTAACATGAGCTTCCATAGACTTGGACTATTTCCTCCGGTGTTTAGAGTAGACCAGGTCTTCGAAAGCTTCTGCTACAACAGCATCGCTTGCTCAAAAGTGTCAAAGGTGTTGTTGCAAGATTGCTTTGCACTCAGAGAACTCAGGCTTTTTTAGGGCAGTTTGGAAAAGCCCCAGGATGAACTGAAGATGGGATGAGAGCAATAGCCAGAGAGAAGAGGAAAAGAAAGGGAAGAAGCTCAGGGGCAGAGCAGGGGGCATTTGGGGGATGTTGGAGGCTCCAGGTGCAAAACCTGGCGTCTCCTGGTGCTGTCTTCTGGACTCTCCTGGATAGCTGAGACCCAAGAGATTTTGCTGCCTGAGGCAACAGGGCAGGGAAAAATTAGGAAGAGTTCTTGGTTGCGAGAGTGTTCAGCAGCAGAATGGACTTCTGGAATTTGTAGTTCATTGTGGCACCAGAGCTCTCTGACGGAGAAGGTGAAAATATCTCACAAAACTGCAAATCCCGGGATTCCATGGCGGTGAAAGCGGTGTCAAACTGCATTATTTCTACAGCGTAGGTGCAGCCTTAGCGTCATGAGAAAGAGACTGGTTTGAACCCGAACACCTTTGAATATGTCTAAGCAAAAAGCCACTCAGGTCATCCTCAACCCTCTTCTGTGTCTTCGTCTCCTTTGGAGATGATTTTTGCAGAGTTTTAATTTATTCTTGCATTTAACATGGCCCACTGCATGTTGCACATTATTGTTCTGAATGGCCATCAAGGTGACTTTGACTTACGGAAACCCCATAAATGAGAGAGAGACCTGCACGCCCTCCTGTCCTCAACAGCCCTGCTCAGGTCTTGCAAAGCCACACCGGCCATTGTGGCTTCCTTGGTTGAAATGATCACAAATAGAACTAAGTAATTCCTCTTGCTCAGTTTTTTCTGGGGTGTGTGTATATTTAACAGATCTAAGTACCCTAAAGGCACTATCGGATGCTGTCTGAGATTGGAAGCTAAGCCGGGTCAGCCCTGGTTAGTACTTGGATGGGAGACTGCTAACAAAAACCAGATGCTGTTAGGCTCTGTTTCAGAGGAAGGAACTGGCAAAACCTCCTCTGAGTATTCCTTGCCTAGGAAAACCCTTTAAAATTTATGGGGTCACCCTAAGTCCCTAATTATTATTTTTTATTAGCCTTCTGTTTTTAAATGGTTTAATTCTTTAGATTGTTTAATTTCATTTTTATAACAACATCTATGTATTTTTGGCTGGTGTTCTGTGGATGTATTTTTGTCTTTATGGGTTTCAGTGTTTTGTAAGACGCCTTGAGTTGCACTGTTTGGGGGGAAATGTGGGAGATAAATGAAGATAATAAAAGTAACAATAGTGATTGATAAAGAGGTGAGGTGTAAGTATTATCTTATGTAGATATTTCATCATCAATAAAGAGATGAAGTAGCCACCATTCCAAGCCAGCCAGCCAAAAATCCAATATTATTGCCACCATAATTCATATAGCCTGCAATTATCTTTTTAAAAAAGCAAACCGCAAAACCATTCAGAATATTTCTACTGTACTAAATTCATTTAAAAGACAATACTATCCAAAGTCGCACTTTCCTTTGATCCCTATGGACTCCAGTAATGAAGAAATAAGGATCTATCTTCTCTCAAAGAGCTCATTGACACTGGATGCAAGATCTGAGGCTGCGTCCGCATTACAGAACGAATCAGGTTTGATCCCGCTTTAACTACCAAAGCTCAATGCTGTGGAATTTTGGGAATTGTAGTTTTCTGAGACATTTAGCCTTCTCTGTCAGAGAACTCCGGTGCCACAAATTTGCAGAATTCCATAGCATTGAGCCATGGCAGTTAAAGTGGTGTGAAACTGGATTATTTCTGCAGTGTGGGTGCAGCCTGAGATGAGGTTGATGCAAACTATGAAAGGGTTGGGGACACATTTGCCCTTTTTGAGGACTCTCCAGAACCTTGATACCCCCCATTGAGCTGAATATCCCTTGAATAAAGCATCAGCTTGCTATGATTTCCATATGATTACTCTGATCTACAGTTACCTGGCTAGAAGTAAGTTGTTGTTGTTGTTGTGTCTTCAAGTTATTTCCAACTTACAGCAACCCTAGGTCAAGGTTTGCTCAAAGGGGATTTTCTTGGCAAGATTTGTTCACAGAAGGGTTGCTTTTGTCTTGGTTTGAGGCTGAGAGTGTGTGACGTGTGCAAGGATCACCCAGTGCCCTCCTTTGCCTTAACATCTCCTTTGTTGTTGTTGCTGTGTGCCTTCAAGTCGTTTCCAACTTATGGTGACACCTATCATGTAGTTTTTTGACTGGTTCAGATGCGCTTTACCATTGCCTTTCTCTGAGGCTGAGAGAGTGTGACTTGCCCAAAATCACCCAGTGAGTTTCTATGACTGAGCCGGGATCCGAACCCTGGTCTCCCAGTGCCCTAAGATCTATGAAATGTGTCCTTAAACATTTAATAAAGAAGTTTTGGACCACGTAATGTGATGAGTGGACCTGCTGTTCTCTCTCCCTTATTCCTCACTGTTGGGTTATTTTATAGTTTAATTCATTTATATCTTGCTTTTCTCCAATACTGGCATTCAAAGTGGCTTCTGTTGTTGTTGTGGTTGAGACTTTTAAGATGGAAATGTTTCTGACTTATGGAAACTCTAAGGTGACCTTATCACACGTTTTATCTTGATCACATTTCTTCAGAGGAGGTTTGGCATTGCTGTACTATGAAGATGACAGACCTTTCAACGTGAGAGTGTGGTCGAGATGGGAAAAATTATTCTATTAATGAGGAAGAATAGACAAACCTAGGAGAGGATGCAGCAGGTTGCTTTTGCTTGAGCCAACTGGGAAGGGTGAGATTCTGCTCCTGCCTCTCCTTTCCCCCTTTCTGAATTAATGGAGTGTGAACTACGTTTGCATTTTGAACTCAAGTTGCAGCAAGTTAGCTGTGGACAAAGGGCGAAAGCGGGAGGAGGAGAGAGAAACCAGGACATTTTAAAAGCAGCTGAAAAAGTGGGACAGCAGAAGAGTAATTGAGACTATTGCTGGCAAATTTAGACATTTGAAGAATATAGGCTGAGAGAGTGGGACTTGGCTAAGGTTATGAAATGAGTCAAATGGGGATTTGAACCCTGGTCTCCTAGAGTACTAGTCCAACACTCAAACCACTACACCATACTCTCAAGATGGCTTTGTCATTGTTGTGTGCCTTGGCGTCATTTCCAACTCATAGTGATCCTAATGCAAACCTTTCACGCGGTTTTTGTGGCAAGATTCATTCAGAAAGGGGTTGCCATTGTTTCCTCTAAGGCTGAGAGAGTGTGACTTGCCCAAGGTCACCCAGTGCATTCTTTTGAAGGAGCAAGGATTTGAACCCTGATCTCCAGAGTCATAGGTCAATGCTCAAACCATGTCGACTCTCACAGTAAAATACATGTGTGTGTATGTGTGTTGTGTTGAAGAGCTATCAAACAATTTGTAGAATTAAACCCCATTTAAAATTCCTTTTAAAACAAGATACAAAAACAACAGGGCAACACAGCATTAAAAATCCATATTAAAAATTCTGTTAGGATAGGAAGTTTTTACTTGGCAGCAAAAAGAGAGGAAAGGGGGGAGCAAGGATAGCTTTCCAAGGGAAAGGAGATCTCCCTTCCTGAGGCTGAGAGAGTGTGACTTTTCCAAGGTTACCCACTGGGTTTCATGGCCGAGCTGGGAATCAAACCCTGGTCTCTAGAGTCATAGTCCAACACTTAAACTGTTGTCAAACTGCATTGTATGAATACAAATTAATAAATAAATGTTTCTGCAGTG
>CM034710.1:1533670-1549451 GCA_020142125.1 Phrynosoma platyrhinos | reverse complement strand
ACCTGCTTGTTTCATTTCACACGTGTATATTTGTGAGTTTTCAATAAATGTTTGCCAAACCATGTTGAGCATCTCTTTCCTTTTGTGGTCCCTGCTCTTTCCGGGTGATTTCTGCCCCTGGGAGCAAATGTTCTGTTCCAGAAATGATGCCCAAGGAGAAGGCAGTGACTTTGTGAATGGAGGTACACCTGGCTGTGCAATCCATCCTTTGCACCCACATCCCTCGGATCCCCTCCGCATTTCATTTGCACCCTCGCAGGGCTCTTCGTTGCTGCAGTTCTGGAAGGAAGGATCTCATAACTCAGCATCTGATTCTTGATGCTGTGGGCCTAGGATGATGGTCAAAGCTAAAGGAGGGGAGAAGAGGGAAAGAATATGACTGCCAGAGAGACCGTCAGTCCCATTGATTTATGCTCCAGACCTCACAAAAGCAAGCATTCTAGCAAGCCAGGGACCTGGGAATAAAAGACAATGGCTGGTTTGTTGCAGACTTGTAAAAGGATGGCAGAGATAAACCTACCTTGCCTGCCATCTGGCCTCCGTGCTTTTCAAAGAGGTGCCATGCAAAACAAAGGCTGCATCTCCACTGCAGAATTAATGCAGTTTGACCCCACTTTAGCTGCCATGGCTCAGTGCTATGGAAGCCTGGGATTTCTAGTTTTGTTGTGGCACCAGAGCCCTCGGATAGAGAAGGCGGAATATCTCACCAAAGAACAAATCCTAGAATCCCACAGCATTGAGCCATGGCAGTTAAAGCAGGGTCAAGCTGCATTATTTCTGCACTGCAGATGTACACAGAGAGAAGGTTAAATACAAAACTATAAATCCCAGGATTCCATAGCACTGAGCCACGGCAGTTAAAGTGGCGTCAAACTGCATTAATTCCACAGGGGAGATGCAGCCTGAAAAGTGGCAACCAGATAAGTCTGCCTTATTCTTCACTTTAAGCAGGTTAAGAAAGCATAGCTTTGTGTTGAACTGCTTTGTGTGTGTATTTGTGTGTGTGTGTGTGTGTGTGGCACAGGGACTTATACCTATTTTTTTCGTGCTTTTTTTTTTTTTTGCACTCTGTTAACATATTTTTATTTATTTGCTAAAGATGTGGTGCCCGGGAACACATGCACTTTGCTAACTAAGTACAGTAACACCCAAAATCCACAAATCAGTGATGCCTTTATTGTATGCAAAATAAATAAACAAATAAATAAATAGGTATAGCAAATGCACAAAATACATTTTGGTTGGCCCAATAAAGGTATCGCTGTTTTGTGGGATTTGGATGTTATTGGACTTTGCTGTATGGCTAACACAGCTACCCCCCAAAATATAGAATCATAGAATCATAGAATCATAGAGTTGGAAGAGACCACAAGGGCCATCCAGTCCAACCCCCTGCCATACAGGAACTCCCAATCAAAGCATCCCCAACAGATATGTTTTTTGTTAACTGAGGGTAACTGTGTTAAAGAGAGAGAGAGGTGCAAAGGCAAGCTGGGTCAGGGGAGAATGGGAACGGCAGTTATTCTTTTAGCACACTACCCTGAGCCTGCCAGTCAGAGTTGGGGACACTGGGTTAGATGGAGCAAGGCTCTGATTCGGTATAGGGGCAGCATCCTGGGCAGGAGTGCAGAAGGTCTGGGGTCCAATCCCTGGAGTTGCCAGAATCCTTCCTAAAACTGCGAAGGCTGCCAGTCAGAGTTGGCAACATTGAATTAAATGGAGCAAGGCAAGAAGGTCTGAGGTCCAGTCTTTGGCATGGCAGGAATCCCGCCTGGAGCCGGCTGCCAGACAGAGTTGGCACCACTGGACCAAATGGATCAAGGGTCTGACTGGGAATAGGGACTAGATATAGGGGCAGCCAGTTTCCAGCAGGATTTTGGAAATATCTCAGAGCTTCTGTGAGACATTTCCAGAATCCTGCTGGAAACTGGCTGCCTTTAAGAGTTGGCACCACTGGACTAAATGGAGCAAGGGTCTGACTGGGAATAGTGGGAAGCTCAATGGGAAGCAGCACAGGCAGCCTGGGGTCTAATCCTTGAAGTTGCCAGAATCCTAAAACTCTGGAGGCTGCCAGTCAGAGTGGGCACCATTGAACCAAGTGGGGAAAGGGCCTGACTGGGTCTGATAGGGGCACCTCAATAGGCAGAAGCTCAGAAGATCTGAGTTCCAGTTCTTGGAGTGGCCAGAATCCTCCCTCAAACTAAGGAGGGCTGCCGGTCAGAGTTGGCAGCACTGGACGAAATGGAGCAAATGGCATTGACTTGGCAGAAGGGCACCTCAATGGGCAGAGGCACAGGAGGTCTCCTCTGGACACAGTCCATTTGGCATGGCAGAAATCAGTGCTGCCCAAAGCCATGGAGGCTGCCAGTCGGAGTTGGACCCATTGGACTGAATGGGGCAAGACCAAATAGAAGCCATGCTAGAAATGGATGGGGAGCTTTCCTTCCTTCCTCCCTTCCTCCTTTTCTTTCCTCCTCCTCTTTTTCTCCTCCTCCTCCGCCTCCAGCGCCGGTTCCTCCCTACAAAGGGCCGCCTTGCCTCGGCCAGGAGAAGCCCAGAAGAGCCGGAGCCAGAGCCGGAGCCAGAGCCGAACTTCGCTTCCTGGACCGGGATCGCAGCGAAGGAGCCCATCTTCCAGGTAGACCGGGGACCCCCAGAGCATCCCTTCCTCTTCTCTTCCTCTTCGTCTCTTCCTCTTCTGTTTTTGGGGGGCTCTTGGGGTCTCCCCTCCTCCCTATTTTCCTCCCCCCTATTTCCCCCCCTTTCATTGCAACTCCCCCAATTTGGTTCCTAGAGGAACCTAAACATCGGAAGAGGGAACCCTAAAGGTCATCTAGTCTGACCCTTGGCTCCCTCGGGTTTTGGACCTTTCCCCGGTGGAGCGGGTCTCCGTCTCAGCCTTCTCCGGGCGCATCCGCACTACAGAAAGCAGTGCACCTCGACACCGAGTTAAGTGCTGTGGAACTGTGGGATTTGTAGTTTGTTCTTGGCACCAGAGCTCTCTGACAGAGGGGTGTCTACACTGTAGAAAGAATGCAGTTTTGACACTGCTTTAAGTGCTGTAGCTCCAGTTCCTGTGGAATCCTGGGATTTGTAGTTTGTTTTGGGCACCAGAGCTTTCTAACAGAGGGGGCGTCTACATGGTAGAAAGTGTGCGGTTTGATACCGCTTTAAGGTGTGTAGCTTCCTCTTATGGAATCCTAGGATTTGAAGTTTGTTCTGGCACTAGAGGTCTGTGACAGAGGGGTGTCTACAGTGTAGAAAGAATGGAGTTTGAGACTGCTTTAAGTGCTGTAGTTGGTTCTTATGGAATCCTGGGATCTGTAGTTCTACAAGGCCTTTTGCTTTCTCTTCCAAAGTGGGCTGGGGCCTCAGCAAACTACAGGTCCCAGGAATCTGTGGGATGGAGCCATGGCAGTTGAAGCGGTATGAAACTGCATGCTTTCTAAGTGTAGAAATAATCTCACATCCCCAGGGTTTCCGCAGCCTGCGTTGGATTGTGTGAAATTCTCATTTTGATCATGCCTTCTATTTAAATGGCCGAAACAAATCTAGCAGACAGAAAAAAGAGAATAAAAAGGGAGACTAAGGGTCGAAAAACCCTGTTTTCCCTTCACACTGTGGAGCGAAGGATGCACTCCTTTTGGCTCTCTGTATTTTATTCTAGTTCATCCTGCCTAACTTGGGTTTTGTTTTTTAAGGAAATCATGTGGATCTATCCAGGTGAGTTTGGATGACAACTCCCAGCTTTCTCTGCTAGGGGATGCTGGGAGCTACAGTGCAACCACATCTGGAGAACTGCTCCCTTTTTTAGAAAACCTTGCCTAGTAAATCAGGTCTGACCATTTCTGCCCCTGTTTGAGAAAAAGATAAAGCCTTTAGAAAAAGATGAGAGCCTGCTTTGAGCAGTGGTTCGAACATTGGACTGGGGCTCTGGAGACCAGGGTTCGAATCCTGGCTCCATCACAGAAACCCACTGGGTGACTTTGGGCGAGTCACACTCTCTCAGTCTCAGAGGATGGCAATGGCAAACCCGCTCTGAAGAAACTTGCCAAGAAAATCCCATTGTAGGGTCGCCTTAGGGTTGCCCTAAGTCAGAAATGACATGAAGGCACACAACAGCAACAACAAAGTCTAAAAACATGGGTGGAAAAGCAGATTAAATCTTGTGGGATCCTTCTGTTGCAGTGAACTAAAGGGTGGGTTGTTTGTGGAGGGTGTGTGTGTGTGTGTGTGTGTGTTGTGTCCCTTTCTCCCTCCTTGCACCACTTTTCTGCCCAAGAAAGTCTAGCCTTAAGAGATCTGTCCTAGTATATTTATTTATTCAGGGCAGTGTTTATTCAGGGCAGCTGTGCCAATGATTTGATATGCCAGGATTTATTGAAACAGCTATTGAAACTCTCACCCATACACAGGATGAAATTATTCTCTGGAAAAATGGCCATGCCAATTAAATATCAGACTATTTGGGGGCAGTGTTTGGTCAAGGATTCTGGGAGATGCAATCCAGAACATCTGGAGGAGCAAAGAAATAGTGATCGAATGCACCTGGAAGGCACCAGGTTGCTGAAAGGAAGCTTGGGAGACTTACTTTTTGGAAAACATATCCAGGGGTAGCTGTGTCGGCCATACGGCAAAGTACAGTATCATCCAAAATCCACAAAAGAGTGATACCGTTATTGGGCCGACCAAAATGCACACTATAAATGTTGCAAGCTTTTGAGGTTCCATGGCTTCTTCATCAGGCAAAAGTGTCTAAAATTTCTCCTGTATCATTTTAAATACCTTTGCCTGATGGAGAAGCCGGTGGAGTTTCGAAAGCTTGCAACATGCATAATGTCCATTTTGGCTGGTCCAATAATAATATCACTGTTTTTGTGGATTTTGGATGATACTGTACTTTACTTTTTGGACTACAGCTTCCAGCATCCCCACGGCCAGCATAGATATCGGGAGCTGTGGTCCAAAAAAGCTCTGTCGGTGTCCCACCAAATACCAAATACCGCCCATTTATTACTATTTATTATTATTATCTAGCAAGTGGGAGTCTCCCTTCCAAAACAGTAAACGCCTGGTAGCTGTTTCAATAAACCCTGGCATACCAAATAATTGGCAGCCGTATGCCAGGATTTATCAGAACAGCTATTGAAACTCCTGCCCACACGCAAGATGGAATGATTCTCTGGAAATTGGCCGTGCCACTTATTTTGTATGCCAAGATTTATTGAAACAGGTGGGTACCATTTTGGAAGAGAGACTCCATCCCATACGCAGGATGGAATGTCTCTCTGGAAAATTGGCCATGTCAGTTATTTTGTATGCCAAGGTTTATCGAAACAGCTACCAGGCGGGTACCATTTTGGAAGAAAGACTTATGCCCAGACACAGGATGAAAGGACACTCTGGAAAATGGGTCTGTCTAAATGAGGAGGGTATGGCCCCTGAACCCACTTTTGTAGTCCTCTGAATCTCCTGATATCTTTAAAAATTGGACTGTTTGGGGGCAGTGTTATGCCCAGAAATGGTCCAAACGTGAAGAAAATGGGCTGTAAACTAGGAATCCCCCCCCCGCTAATCCCCAGCTCCATGAAATTACCAGTTTCGTGCTGAAATTCAGCCTCAAATCACAGCCAAAAGTGATGCAATGTCTTTTCCTATGCATCAGGAAACCCAAGTGATGCCAACAGAGATCACAGGTGTGAAAGGTGGCCCCCGATCACCCCTTTTCTGAGTCATTTACAGGCAGTCCTTTCTTCCAAAAATGGCATTTCCACCAGCCAGCAAAGTGATCTTAAATGACTGTGTGGCTGGGGATTCTGGGAACTGTTGTCCAATTATAAAAAAGGATAGGGGCAATTTTCCCAAACTATGTCTTTGCAGAGGTATGCAGCTAATGCGCAAATATTTTCCCAAACAGGGTCGACGTCCAGATTTCCCACAACGATGCCGGATTCCTGCGAGACGGTGGGGCGGCCTGGTGGCCTGGTGACCTTGAATGTTGGCGGCAAACTCTACAGCACCACCCTGGAGACCCTGACCCGCTTTCCGGACTCCATGCTGGGTGCCATGTTCCGAGGACCCCAGCCGGCCCTCACCGACAGCTGCGGCAACTACTTCATCGACCGCGACGGCAAAACCTTCCGCCACATCCTCAACTTCCTCCGTTTTGGTCGGCTGGACCTTCCGGAAGGCTACGCCGAACTGTCTCTCTTGCGGGCCGAAGCGGATTTTTACCAGATCCGTCCCCTTCTGGAGGCGCTGCGGCAAGTGGAGACGGAACGCTGGCGCCAAAGGACCAATGCCATCTTGCATGCTGATGTGGATTTGCGCAAACGCTTGTTGCATTTTAATGTCCGCCGCGGGCCACAGAACTACGAGCTGAACACGTGCTCCCTCCAGATCTTCACTGCCAACGTTTTCTGCACCGACCGCTATTTCCTCGCCATGCTGCGGAGACGTTTGGGCCACTGGGAGGACACCAACGTTGGCATGGAAGAAATACATTCTGGACCATTGGGCAATTCAGGCGCTACAATGGCGAGAGAATCTAGAAACGGTCAGGATGCCAACCAAGAGCTCCAGGGATGGAAGAGGCGAGTAGAGAATTCACAAACCAATGGAGAGTTGAGAAACAGTCCAGGCGATTCCATGGATGAAGATGCAGAAACGGATGATGAGATGATGTTGGACTATTCCTCCGAAAATGACCACGTGGGCACCACCAAGTGCCACCATCTTTGCCTCGAGTGGGCTCCATGCCCACCAGAGCTGCCAGAGACCGAATATGTCAAACAAAAACTGCGCCCGCTCATCGTGGGCAGGCGAGAGATTAGAACTGCCACCGAGTTTCTGGAAGAAGTGCTGAAAGTCGCCTTGGCCCAAGGCTTTCGGGTAGATTCGGTCTTTCCCGACCCGGCGGATATCCTCAATGCGCGCTCCTTGCGGTTTGTGCGGCATTGAATGCTTCCGCTCAGTCAACATTTGTTGGATAAGCATCTTGCGGGGAGCAACACCGTTCTGAAGAAAAATGGAGAGGGTAAGGGGAAGGTAGCAGGCACACAAAGAATCCCAGAGCTTTGTAATTGCAAGTGGTATAGTTATCTGTAACTAGTTACTTTTGGAAATAACGAGGGCCACACCGAAGAAATCAAATAGTTTCACACCACTTTAACATCTGTGGCTCAATGCTATGGAACGCATGGGTACCACAAGTGCTCTCTGTCAGGGAAGGCTAAATATTGCACAAAATGACAAATCCCAGAATTCCATAGCATTGAGCCATGGCAGTTAAAGTGGACTTAAACTGCTTTATTTCTTCAGTGTGGCAGCAGCCAAAGTCATGTTTCAAACGTTAACACAATGAGTAAAGGATTTAATTCTTACCTGTTGTGTTACTTTTGACTTTGTAGCCACATTACTTTGTGGAATAAGTAATGGTTTTTAGTTACTTTTAAAATTTTATTTTCAAATTGTATTTTGAGAGGTATTTTGTGTACGTTTGTATGAAAACAGGTCTTTTATGCTTTTCTCTTATCCATTCTAAGTCCTTTACAAGAAACAGAATGAAGAATGATAGGATAAGAAATGCTCTCAAAGAAAAATAACAAGTTACTTTTCCAGCATTTACCAAAAAATAGTGGAAGTGGGTTAGTTCTCAAACACTGCAAAAAAACAACAACCAAGAACGAATTATGTTTTACAAAGTAATGCTTTAGGTTTCAGTGGAAACCGGTTGGAAAAGTTACCTTTTCTGGTTTGCAGCATCCTTGCTGAGTCATTCTGAGAGCTGTAATCCAAAAACATAACTTTTCTAGACATTGGAGTGCCATATAGTAAACAAAATGACGCCTCTGTAAGTATATTGAATATTCTGGAGTGGATACTTTGGAGCATTTTTCATAAAAAAAACCCCAAACTAATGTTTAGATATTTATTTGCAGAGTAGCGGTTGCATCAGATGTTGGAAAAGTAGCTTGTTTTTTGGATTGCAGAATTTTGGGAGTTGCAATCCAAAAAAAATATTTTTTTTAACTTATTCCAAAGTGCAAGGATTTTCAAGAGAACAAATTTACTAGTGGAAATCTAGCTGTTTTGGCTCTGCCAGCTTGTGTTTTGATACTGGGTGGCACGTCTTTGCACAGTGTTGAGGGCAGAGGGCAGGCAGGGGGGTCATAAATCTGTCCTTTTACATCAACAAACCAGCCATTGTCTTTTATTCCCAAGTCCCTGGCTTGCTAGAATGCTTGCTTTTGTGAGGTCTGTAGCACGGATCAGTGGGACTCACGGTCTCTGTCCCATCCTTTTCTTTCTCCCTTCTCCCATCTTTTAGCTCTGACCATCGTCCTGGGCCCACGGTCTCAAGAATCAACTGCCGCCGAGTTGAGTTATGGGATCTTTCCTTCCACCAACACATCCTTCCTTCCAGAACTGGAGCAACAAAGAGCCCTGCAAAGGTGCAGATGAAATGCGGAAGAAATTACACGCGCGGGTGCAGAGGATGGCTTGCACAGCCAGGTGCACCTCCATTCACAAAGCCATTGCATTCTTCTTGAGCATGGCTTCTTAAGCAGGGAATTTGGTCCCAGGGGTAGAAATCACCTAGAAAGAGTAGTAGGGGTAGTTTTCCTATGCCACTAAAACAAATAAGAGCTGCTCATGGTTTGGTGAATATTTATTGGAAACACAATATGCAACTGCAAATGAAACAAGCAGGCCAGATAAGCCTTGCATAAGGAAGGGAAAAGATGTTGAACCCCTAGAGACCACTGCAAGGCCTCTTCCAAAATGCATCTGGGGATGACTTTTTCTTCCACCGGTTTCCCCTTTTCTTAGGATTTCCATTTTGTGGTCAAATTTACAGATCTCTGCTCTTTCTTCCCCCCAACATGCTGGGGAGAGCTGGGGAGTCAGGCTTATCCACGTTCCCCTTTTCTCTCTGTTTTGCTCAGTGATAGATCCTGGAGGCAGCTGCTGTTTACCTTGCTTCTTCCAAAGAGGCACACCCGGCCCCAGTAGGATCGAGGAGAGCAGAATCTCATTCTTTCCCAGCTCAGACCTTATGGCTTTGTTTATTGCTGACATGCTTTTGCAACCCAGCCCTGAAAGTCTGTGTGTCTCCAGTCCTCCTCCAACATTGTCCCAATGCTGATGCTGCTAAAAAATGTGCAGCTAGATGGAAGATGAGAAGAAGGCTGATGGAATACATGCTTCTTTGATAGAGGCTTTGCCAGCTGAGGTGTGCCTATAGTTATGAGGAGGCTGAAGAGGAGCCATTACAGTGAGTCTGGGGGTATTCCCATACAAGCCGAAACATGACTGAGGGCCATTCAGTGGACTCTGAGTGGGTCTCCGTTGGACACTGTGATTGTAAAAACCTCTTGAACAATCATTGCTCAACTGAGGCTGTGGAAGCTGCTGGCTCTGACATCATCTGGCTGGTGGATCTGCCCTGAGTTCGAGTCTTAACTGTAAAGGTGCTGTCTCAGGTACTGAATCTGGTCCCAGAAGAGTTTCAGAACTTGGGAGGGCTCCTTTAAGTCCCCTGGAGATTTCTTACTTCCCAGGTTGACAACTGTTTACGATGTTCAGCTTTTGTTGAAGGAAGATTAGATAGATAGATAGATAGATAGAGGGATGGACAGACAGATGTCTTCAACAAAAGCTGAACTCTGTTAATAATTCCAATTGTCAAATACATATATTTCTATGTATCTTGACACAAGAAGTCAGGTGCAGAGCTAGGGAAAGTGGCATTTTTGACTGCAACTCCCAGAATGGGAGATATAGTCCAAACAGAGAGAGAGAGAGAGAAAACCTTTTCTACTCTCTGGACTGGGTTGGATGCTTTTTAGGCAGTAGTATATGGCAAACATTCCTCTCTCTGAAGTGGGGAGAACCTGTTTGAAGGATTATTCCAATCTCCCCCTGCGCTAAGCCCAACCGCAGAGAGAGATTTGGTGGAACGACTTGACTCCAGACCAAGAACTGGGTGCTTGTGCGAGAGAATTCAACCGTTGCCGGCTGATGCTGTGGCGTGTAAGGTTCCCCGTGCGATGCGTGTTCTTGCAATCAATAAAGCATGCCTTGATACCTTTGCTCCCTGGGGTTGGTGCATGAGGTCCTGGGCCGAGGAGGCAATGCCAGGGAGAGGGCAGGAAAGACTGGCCTTGGGTGTCTCTGGGTGCCCAGGAGCTGGGATGCGGTGGCATGGAGCAAGCACACCAGGGAACACGGCACATAAGCCCTTGGGCACACAGCGAGTCCAAGGGCCGGCCGGCCTGCCATGCCATCGACCCAGAAGGTGGTGGAACCCTGAAGACTGCTAAGACAGTCATTTGCTTTTCTGTCCACTAAGTCTCCCAACATGATGCAATATTTTGTACAACGCTCTTTCAAAAAGCAAGTTCGAAGGCATTTTAAAAGGCCAGATGGAGTGGTACAGTCCTGGCCACTCATGCCAAGTGTAAGGAGAAAAAGGACCCAGCTTCTCTTCCAAGGGTGCCATTTCAGAGGAGGCCCTATCATATGTGTTGACCAGGATGATGGGGCATGTAGTATATAGCCTCTCAACCTTTAGGGTGCATCTACAAGGTAGAAATAATGCGGTTTGACACCACTTTAACTGCCATGGCTCCATTCTGCTGAATCGTGGGGTTTGTAGTTTGGTGAGGCAGCGTGGCATAGTGGTTTGACTGCTGGGCTGCGACTATGAAAAACGGGGTTTGAATTGCAGCTCAGCCATGTAAACCCACTGAGCAAGTCACACTCTCTCAGCTTCAGGGGAAGACAATAGCAAACCTCTTCTAAACAAATCTTGCCAAGGAAACCCCCATGATAGGCTCGCCTTACGGTTGCCATAAGCCACAAACGACTTGAAGACACACAACAACTACAAGGCACCAAGACTCTTTGGCTAAAGATTTTGTTGAAACTACAGATCCCAGGATTCCAAGGATGTAGCTACAACCCCCTGATTGCATTATTCTACAGTCTAGATGCACCCTTAAATATCTCAGCCCTGAGTAATTTACACCACAAATTTGCCAGCCTTGAAAGAAGAGATACAAACTGTATGGACTGCAAATCCCAGCATCCCTAACCAGTGGAGGAATGCTGGGAGTTCAGTGCTGAAGTGGCCCTATGATCTGAAAGACAAAGTTTCTTTTCTCTGGTATTTATTTATTTATTAGAGGTGTAGTGCACAGGTTTGTTTCATTGTAATGTTATAATGCTTTAAAAACATTTTGAAAAGAAAGGAAAAGAAAAGTCTTCCTTTTTGTTCAGATAAGTCTTGCAATTGAAAAGAAACCCACTTGAAGTAGGGAATAAAATGTTGCAACTGGTGCTGGTGTGTCTGTTATGGAGCCAACTTGATCTTGGGAAAAGTCACATGCTCTCAGCCTCAGAAAACCCTGTGATAGGTTCACCGTAAGTCAGAAATGACTTGAAGGCACACAACAACAACAACAATTGAATATTGCAGACACAATTACATGTGAAATATCTGTCTATCTATCTATCTATCTATCTATCTATCTATCTGATATATAAAATGTTATTATTGTTATTAATGATATTATTATTAATATTAATATTACAGAAACCAAAGTCCATGGATGCCCAAGTCCTGTTAAATAGAATGGCAGAGTAAAATGGTGTCCTTTATATAAAATGGAAATCCAAGGTTTGCTCTTTGGAATGTAATGTAATATATATATATATTATAATAAATTTTATAAATGATATAAAATATAAAATAATAAATTCCAAAAAGCAAACCTTTAATTTCTCATTTTATATAAAGGATATATTATTATTTTATATATAATTATTACATTTTTATATAAAGGATTATATATATTATTATGTATAAAATAATAAATTATTACATTATAATAATATATTATTACATAATATATACTAAATAATATTATTTACATTTTAATGTAATAATACATATATTATCACATTTTATATAAAGGATTATATATATATTATTATATATAAAATAATAAATTCCAAAAAGCAAGCCTTGAATTTCTCATTTTATATAAAGAATATATTATTATTTAATATATAATTATTACATTTTTATATAAAGGATTATATATATTATTATGTATAAAATAATAAATTATTAGATTATAATAATATATTATTACATAATATATACTAAATAATATTATTTACATTTTAATGTAATAATACATATATTATCACATTTTATATAAAGGATTATATATATATATTATTATATATAAAATAATAAATTCCAAAAAGCAAACCTTGAATTTCCCATTTTATATAAAGGACACCATTTTACTATGCCATTTTGGGCATCCATGGACTTTGTATTTTATGGGGGTCCTGGAAGGATATATATACTGTGGATGGTGGAATCCATGGATGCAGCATCAGTGGATACAGAGGGCTGACTGTATTAAATTTGACATACATGCATTATCCCAAAAGTTCCATCCAAGGAGGTGCCAGTGCAGGACTCGAACACAGGACTCTTATACCTGTGCTGCTCAGCAGAACTGCAACATTTGGATGCAAATCTTTTTTTTTTTTTAAATATACATAACAGAAGCAAAAGCAATATAGAAATTACACTGCAAGATGGGGAAAGTTATGCAAGGAAAAGCTGCAGCAGTTTGCTTCTGCCTGATCCTCCTGGCAAGGGCAAGATCCTCCTCGTCCTCATCCCATTGCTGAGTTAACTGGTACATCTCTTTGCAATTTGAACTCAGTTTGCAGCCCTTGAAGTAAGCAGAGGATAAAGAGGGAAAGCGGGAGGAGGAGAGAGAAACTGGGACTTCTTAAAAGCAGCTGGAAAAAGTGGGATGACAGCAAGTCACACTCTCTCGACCTCAGGAGAAGCCAATGGCAAACTACCTTTGAACAAATCTTGCCAAGAGAACCCAAGGATTGTTTCCACCAGATTGAGACAATTGGAAAGTATGCGTCCAAGTATCACAAGACTACTGATGTTATTGCTGTTGTTAATCCCGATTATCTTGCCTTTTCCACTGTCATGAGATTCAAGTCGGCTGAGAAAAATTAAAACAGACACAAAGACTCTTTTCAGTTAATGTTTGATAGGCAGACAGTGTGAGGAAGTGGTTTGAGCACTGGACTATGAATCTGGAGACAAAGGTTCGAATCCCTGCTCTGCCATGGAAACCCATTGGGTGATTGAGGTCAAGTCACACTCTCTCATCCTCAGGGGAAGGCAATGGCAAACCACCTCTGAACAAATCCTGCCCAGAAAACCCTAGGTTAGGTTTGATTTAGGGTCGCCATAATTTGGAAACAGGGTGATCAGATGTCCTAACCGCAAAGGAGGACAAGGCACCGCAAAATGTTGGATGTTCAAGAAAAACGTCGGCCTTCACCGAATAAAAGATACAAGATTAATATAAATATACATTCATGTTTCTTAGTCATGCTCAAAATGGAGGGCATTTTGAAATTCCACCTGGATAGAAGGTTGGAATGTAGGACAGGTCCTGGAAAAGGAGGACATCTGGCCAACCTGGCTGGAAAGGACTTGAAGGCACACAGCAGCAGCAGGAGCAGCAAGCCACTTAGCAGGGATGCTGTAGCACTAGATTTTCTGTGCTTGCAGTGGGTTGGACTACATGACCTTTGAGATGCAAATGGATTTTAAAATTCCTGGACTTTGCAGATCTCCCAATAGCCCCATCATGGCCAGAAGAAGAAGGATCCTGCCTGCAAAAGAGATCCCCCTTCTCCACCATATATATACTACCATCTTCACTAAAGACTGAAACAACATGCAGGCATCTGACTAAGATCCCCAATTGCTTTTTCTCCTATTTGGTTTGTAACACACTTCTTTGCCTGATGAAGAAGAAGAAGCCCATGGAGCTTCGAAAGCTTGCAACCAAGATCTTGTGCATTTGGGTTGGCCAAGAAAGGTATCACTGATGGATTTTTACATGACCTTTGGTGAGTCTTTTTTCCGACACGCACCGCTTATCTCTAATTTCCGCGTGGGTTTATAAACCACTCTTAGACCCAGGCAGTTCATACTCCTATTCCCTTTGCTTTTATCTTCAGCGCCTGCGGAAGGAAGCTGCTGTTGAACTCTGCTAGAAACCAAGAGACCTGGGCCTGGAATGGATTTTAGTTTTGCAATCTTGCAAACTGGACAGCAGAGGGCAAAAGCCAGAGAGACTTTCCTTTCCCCTTTTCAGGTCAAAGCTCACAGGGGCATTCCTGCAAACTGAATCATTGACAGGCCAGAATGAAAAGGTGTGCTATGCATATCCCTCGATTCATAACTAGGCCTGGCCCTGAGTCTGCAATTTTCATGGGTCACTTCCAGGACAGAGAGGCGGGTGCAAATTCTGCTGTTTTGTTGGGCTCGGCTCTGGTCAAGAGAAAAGGAATGGCTGCAAAGCTCATGGAGTTGAGCACCAGCTTGCGACAATACCTAAGGCTTAATGGATTTGTTGCAAGGACTTTCCGGGGACTCTATGTATTTACTGATTTAGCATCCTTGTTCCCTCCCAGTTATTATGGGTCCACCCTCCGCTCTGCTCTGCATCCATTTTCTGGATGGCTAGATTAAATATTCCTTATCCCATCTCCCTATGGAAGGGAGAAGGAATAATCCCCTCATTTGACATGGATCTGGGATTTCCAAATGTTCCCCTTCTCTCTTACAATGACTCTCCAGGATCTCTATGTATTTACACAGTTAGCATCCTTTAATTCAGTTTGGTCTTATTCCTTCAAGTTGTTGTGGTGCCAGGACTCACCCTCCACTCTGCTCTGCATCCACTTTCTAGCTGGCTAGATTAAATATTCTTTATCCCATCTCCTTATGGAAGGGAGAAGGAATAATCCCCATATTTGATATGGATCTGGGAACAGACCCTTAGTGAAAATTTCCAAATGTTCCCTCTCTCTCCTACAATGACTCTCCAGGAGCTCTGTCTATTTACCTAGTTAGCATCCTAACCATCCTATTTTCCTGAATAATTATCCTGACCTCAAGAATCAGTCCATCTCTCTCCCGTTGTTATTATTGCTGCCACAACTGCTGTTATTGTTCTTTTGTCTTACTGTGATGTATTTTAAGTATATTTTAATAGCTTGATTGTTTAATGTTATTTTAAGGGGTGGGTGGGTTTATGGGTTTTATCAATGCATCCTCGATAGATGGCCATTAGATCTTGGAAAAAATTGTTGTTTAGGATCATAGCTTCCAGAATCCTTGAAACATCAGGGCTACTGCCCCCAGTAAGAATCCATAACCAGTGCTATGGAACATTCCATTAATTCCTCTTGGTTTCTATGGCTTGCAAATATATATATATATATATATATATATATATATATATAATTTTTTTTTAACCAATTCAGTTCTTTATTACGGCCATTTGGCCAGCACAGAGTTACAATAAAGCACATCTTAGTTGTATACAATAGGCTCTTACAGGAACATACTGGTAACTAAAGGCAGATCCTAATTTGTACAGAGATGGAAATGGGACAATATAATGATCTAAACCCAATGGTAGTTGGAAGTTCTAATAACTTCAATAAGATGAAATGGTATGACCTCATATGTAGCTCCAGATGTGTGATACTATCCCTGGGACATTTTGGTTCAAGAAAACTACAATCATTTATTTTAACTGAGAGGAAGAGAGGACTAAACAATATTGCTAGTCAATTACCACCCACTTCTCTGCATTGCATACAAAAACATTTTAAAATGCTTTTATCATATCATATATTTGAAATG
>CM034710.1:1518490-1532241 GCA_020142125.1 Phrynosoma platyrhinos | reverse complement strand
TGGAGCACCTTTGAGACTCAATGAAAGAAAGAAATTGGCAACATGAGCTTTCGTAGACTGCATTCTACTTCCTCAGATGCATTACTCAAATAGTAAGAGTGGTTTTGGCAGTGCAACCAATTGCCTAGAGCGGTGGTGGGGTCTCCTTCCCTGGATGTCTTCCAAAAGAGTCTGGACAGCTCCCCGCTTCTGGGGATGCTTTAGCTGGAGATCCTGAGCAGCGGGTTGGACTCCATGGCCTCTGGGGACCCCTTCCAAGTCTAGGATTCTATGTGCTCAAAGGAACACATGCTCAAACAAGTGCCAAAGGATGGATTTCAGCCTTTTGAAAATGGAGTTTAAAGGAGCTATTTCCAAGTCTTCGGATAGATGTCCCGATTAATAGATGCAATATGCCAGACACTGAGCATGTGGTTGTTGTTGTTGTTAACTTCTCTCAAGTCGACTTTGACCTCTGGCAACCCTCTGAATGAAGCAAAACATGGAGCAAGACATCCTGTCCTCAGTGACCCCCCTCGCTTCCTGCAGACTTGGGGCTATGACCTTTTGGGTTGAGTCCATCCATCTTCCTCTCTTTCTGCTGCCTTCTACCTTTCCTAGCATTATTGTCTTTTTCAAGGAGTCATGCCTTCTCATGATGTGCCCAAAATCTCGCCATGTGCTCAATCTAGTCATCCTGGCCTCCAGGAAGAGATCGGATCAGATTTGTTCCAGAACCCATTTATTTGTCTTTTTAAGCCATCCACGGTATCCTTCGCACTTGCCTCTAGCGCCGCATCTCCAATGAGTTGAATTTCTTCCTATCTGCTTTCTTCACTGTCCAGCTCTCACATCCACATACGATGATGGGGAATACAATGGCATGAACAGTCCTCACTTTGGTGTTTAACTGTATATCTTTGCACTTTAGGATCTTGTCTAGTTCTTTCATAGGGCCTTTACAGACTGCCAGAAATAATGCAGATTGAGGTCACTTTAACTGCCCTGGCTCAGTGCTAGGAAATCATGGGAACTGTGTTTGTTTTTTTCTGAGACATTTAGCCTTCTCTGTCAGAGAGCTCTGGTGCTACAATAAACTACAATTCCTATGATTCCTTAGCACTGAGTCAGGACAGTTAAAGTGCCCTCAAGCTGCATTATTTCTGGCAGTCTGTAAAGGCCCATAGCTGCCCTTCCCAGTATTCTCCTGATTTCTTGACTGTAAGAGCATGCACACGCTGAGCATGTGCAGAGTTCATTGCAACCTCCCCCAGTCCTCTCTCTTCTTGAATATTGGTGCCTCGGAGGTTGATGGAGTCTCCTTCTTTGGAGGTTTTTAAGCAGAGGCTGGATGGCCCTCGGTCACAGGGAGGGCTTGGATGGTGTCCTCCTGCATTGCAGAAGCAGGTTGGACTGGATGACCTTTGGGGTCCCTTCCAGTTCTAAGAGTCTATGCTGTGCCCCACTGACACATAAACCAACCAACCTGCCATAACTCTAGGCCTGGTTGTTGCGGCAACTGCTTAGAACCCTGACCCCCAAATGAATGGGAAAAAATGTGTAAAACCATGTTCCGGAATGTCATAACGGTGGCTGTGCCCACCAGCTTCTGGTGACATGCTATGGCTGCCCTAATGCTCCTCACTCAAAGGGTATTCGTGAGCCCTGTAATTCTCATACTCCTAATTCTAGCCCATAGTAGGGTCCCAGGAACCGAGGGGTGCATGCAGTGTGGGGCGCAGTTCAAGAACCTGAAGATCCGCTTTGCCCGCCTCTGTGCCCAGTATCGGGAACGCTTCCCGCATGCCAACTGCACCAAGCACCCCTGGGGCAGAGGCTCCGTCCAAGGCTTTGCTTTAGGTAGGGAAGCCAAGATCCCCAAATTATTTGGGAGAGGGCTTTGGGGTGGGGGGGGCAGGAGGTAGCAGTAGTAACAGGCGTTCTAGATTTAGTAGTTTGAGTGTTGGACTACAACTCTGGAGACCGAGGTTCGAATCCCAGCTTGGCCATGAAAACCCACTGGGTGACCTTGGGTAAGTCACACTCTCTCAGCCTCAGAGGAAGGCAATGGCAACTCCGCTCTGAAGAAACGGGGCAAGAAAACCTCATGATAGTTTCATCTTAGGGTTGCCATAAGTCAGAAATGGTTTGAAGACACACACAGACACATCACACACACACAATAGTCAGCAATAATACAGGCATGCAGCACAAAGGGTGCCTCTATAGTATACTGTAGAAATAATGCAGTTTGGCACCACTTTAGTTGCCATGGCTCCATCCAACAGAGTCCTGGGATCTGTAGTTTGGTGAGATGCCAGCACTCTTTGGCAGAGAAGGCTGAAGACCTGGGGGACAATGGGCCTTGTAGTCCATCCAACACATCTGCAAGACTATCTCCATCTGCAATTGTTTTCCTTTCCCTCTCTGTTTACAGATGAAGCATCCTTGGATCTCTTATTGGAAAAAACACATCGGGTTTTTAGAGTCATTGGTAAGTCCATGGTTTCTCTAAATAAGTCTGGATTCTTCAGATTGAGGAGGAGGTGTAGTCTTGGTCCTTCTCTTAGGATGGGATTAAATAAGGATGGAGGCAGAAAAATGGACCTTGGCATCGGTTAAGATGAAAATGACCGTGGCAATGGTGCCAGAAGAGGGATTTTTCTTCCCCTCTCCACAGAAATCAACCAAAGTCTCAGTGATTTTCCAAAATATTGGAACTGGCTGCATGAGGTGAAGATGCCGGAACAGAGCAGAGAAGGTAGGTTGATAAATCATAGGAGCAAGTATCTGTCCAGGACTTCTATTTGGACTAGGGCTCAGCCCCCCAGGAGGTATCTACAAAGTTATAGCCCAGCCCCAGGGCCCTTTTTTTTAAATTAAAAAAAACTTTCAGGGCATTTTTTGAAATTGCAAATAGAACAATGCCTCTGAGCATGTGCAAAATGAATTGGACATGAATAATTTCACACATCCTGGATTCGGGTTTGAAAGATATGGGCCCCTTGGGTGTCTTGCAGGATGAGGGAGATGGTAATAATAATAATAATAATAATAATAATAATAAGGTTGAGTCTCTTATATTTTGAATTCTGAAGTCCAAAATATTCCAAAAACCATATTCATGACTGGCTGAGATAGTGAGGCTTTTGCTTTCTGATGGTTCAGTGTACACAAACATTGTTTCATGCACAAAATTATTTAAAATGTGGTATAAAATGTGGTATTACCTTCAGGCTAGTTGTATAAGGTGGGTATGAAACATAAATGAATTCTGTGTTTAGACTCCAAAGTAGTTCATTAAGTGTGTGTATGTATTTGTATGTATGTATGTATGTATGTGTGTGTGTGTGTGTGTGTGTGTGTGTGTGTGTATGCAAATACAGGTATTCCAAAATCCAAAAAAAATCTGAAATCCAAAACACTTCTAGTTCCAAGCATCTCAGATAAGGGAGATTCAACCTGGAAGAAGGAGAAGGATTATTATTATTATTATTATTATTATTATTATTATTATTATTATTAATATTGATACTCAAGGGACCCATCTCTTTCACAACATCAGGTCACCCTGCTTAGAGGTCACCCCCAGCCCTTTGAATTGTGCCTGGAAAGAGACCCGGCAGCCAGTGTGAAGTTGTTGCAACAAGGGAGTTGTGTTGTGTGCTCCCTCTTTGTAGCCATCCTTAGTTTTAACTATCAGGCTGCAGTTCTTTGGAAAATATGCAAAGGCTCCCTCTGGTTCCTAATGGCAAGTTAGTCCATAGTTTGTATTTGGAAATTGCCATCATCCTTTTGCTGCTTCTTTTTCAGCTCTGTGTCCTCCTGCCTGCCGTAAGTTTGCGGGGACCGAAAGGGAAGGGAAACCCAAAAACACCAGTACAGGGGACCCTTGGTGTCCACTGAAGATTGGTTCCTGGACCCACCATGGGTACCAAAATCCATGGATGCTCAAGTCCCATTATATGCAATGGAGTATTATTATTATTACTATTAGTATTACTACTACTACTGTGGGCCCTTGGTATTTGCCGAGGTTTAGTTCCAGGACCCCCATGGATACAAAAATCTGGGGATGCTCAAGTCCCATTATATGCAATGGGATATTATTATTATTATTATTATTACTACTACTACTGTGGGCCCTTGGTATCAACTGTTGTTTGGTTCCATTATCCTGATGGATACAAAACTCTGTGGATGCTCAAGTCCCATTATATGCAACAGGGTGTTGTTGCTGCTTCTTCTTCTTCTTCTTCTTATTATTATTATTATGGGCCCTTGGTATATGCTGGGGTTTGGTTCCAGGACCCCCATGGATACAAAACTCTGTGGATGCTCAAGTCCCATTATATGCAATGGGGTGGTAAAATAGTGGTAAAACATGTGGGGGCAATGCACATTTGGATGACAGCTCCCAGAATCCACAGCCAGCTGTGCTGAGAATTGTTGTCCAAACATGTTTAAAACAACAACAAGCAAGCACTGTGCTAGGCTTCAGGGTTTCAGACTCTCTGGAAAAGGTCTTTTTAAAACTACAAGTCCCAAAATCCCCAAGCAAGCAACCTGAGTGGTTCTAGGAGCTGTAGTCCGAAACTGTTTAAAAAACACAACAACACCAAACTCATCCCCAGCATTGTGTTAGGCCTCAAGATTTCAGACTCCCTAGATGAGGTCCTTTTTAAGACTACAAGTCCCACAATCCCCAGGGAAGCTACCTGGGTGGTTCTGGAATCTGTACTCTGACCCAGACTGCTGCCACCCTGCAGCATTAATGCAGTTTTACACCACTTTATGGGCTGTAGCACCATGCTATGGGATTCTGGAATTTGTAGTTTGTTGTGGCACCAGACCTTTGTGACAGAGAATGCTAACATTTCACCAAACGAATCCCAGAATTCCATAGTGTGGTAGTTAAAGCAATGTCTTGTTGTTGTTGTTGTTGCTGTTGTGTACCTTCATTTTCGACTTATGGCAACGGGGTTTTCTTGGCAAGTTTCTTTTTGCCACTGCCATCCTCTGAGGCTGAGAGAGTGTGACTTGCCCAAGGTCACTCAGGTTTTGGATTGTTGTTTTTTATAACCAAGCAGGAAATCAAACCCTGGTCTCCAGAGGTCTAGTCCAATGCTCAAAGCACTCACACTGAATTAATTCTACAGCGTAGATGCAGCTTTAGTGATTCCCAGACTCTAGCCATCCGGGTATTTTGGGCTGCATCCATACTACAGAAATAATCCAGTTTGACACTCCTTTAACTGCCATGGCCCAATGCTATGGAATTCTAAGATTTGTAGTTTTGTGAGATATTTAGCCTTCCCTGTCTGGTGCCGCAGCAAACTAGAAATCCCAGGATCCCATCGCATTGAACCATGGCAATTAAAGCAGTGCCAAAGTACATTCTTTCTGCAGCGTGGATGCAACATGGGACTTGGCCTCCCAGAATCCCAGACCGTTAAACCAAGAAGGCTGAGGCTTCTGGGAGCTGGGCATCATTGCAAGGCTAAGTCCCCTCTCCCCTCTGCCCTTCCCAGAAGGAGCCGCCTCGGTCTTCAACTGCTCCACCTGCCTCCGGACAGATGTGCCCTGCTGGGACCTCAAGACCTGCTACCCAGGTGAGCGGCTGGCAGTGCCATGCCACCTTCCAGGCTTTGGCTTTTGGCCCTTTGGGCTCCCTGCTTCCCCCTGCCCATGCTCTTGGGGGGCCAGGGCTGGCTCTTCTAGTTTCCAGCCCTTGGCCTGGCTTCTCACTTCCTTTCTGAGCTCTTCCCCTTTCCCTCCTTCCCTGACTCATTTCCCCAGGGCTGGCTGGCCTGGTTTCCTTCCCTCCGCTCCATTCCTTGCCCTCATTCCTGGATGATCTCTTAGAATCACACACCCATCGAGTTGGAAGAGACTGCCCCAAAATCAATCCAGTATGACCCCATTCTACCATGCAGGAATGCAGAGAATCCTAGAGACCCCAAAGGCCATCTAGTCCAACCCATCCTGCCATGCAGGAACTCACAATCAAAGCACTCCTGACGGATGGCCATCCAGTCTCTGTTTAAAAACCTCCAAAGAAGGAGACTCCACCACGCTTCGAGGCAACATCTTCTGCTGTCAAACAGCTCTTGCTATCAGAAAGTTCTTTCTCTTGTTCAGGTGGAATCTCTTTTCCTATATTTTGCATCCATTGCTCCATTGTGTCCTATTCTCTGGAGCCTCAGAAAAGAAGCTTGCTCCAGCCTCAGTATGGCATCCCTTCCAATATTTAAACATGGCTATCCTGTCACCCCTTCACCTTCTCTTCCCCAGACCAAGCATGCCCAGCTCCATCAGTTGCTCCGAGTAGATCTTTGTGGTTTCCAAGCCCTTTGCCATTTTGGTTGCCCTCCTCTGGACACGCTCCGGCTTCTCAACAT
Organism: Phrynosoma platyrhinos; assembly: GCA_020142125.1. Lineage (NCBI taxonomy): Eukaryota > Metazoa > Chordata > Lepidosauria > Squamata > Phrynosomatidae > Phrynosoma > Phrynosoma platyrhinos. Next base: position 1,525,861 of record CM034710.1, on the reverse strand, counting down.
CTTCTCTGGAGACCCCCCTCTTCCTCCGGGCCAAACAGGTGGGCCATTGGCAAGGGTGGGCACACCTGGCCTATCTGACACCTGGTGCGGATCACTGCCCCCCCCAAAAAACCAAAATAATAATTGTGAAATGAAACTGCCCTGCGACCCAGAAGACCAGCATCCCTTCCCAGCCAGCAAGAGGTCACCTGGTGCCGTCCGCACTCCTCGCACTCCCCTACTGACGCCTCTGGCCCGAAAGAAAAAGAAAAGTGTGTGTAGTCCAGAGAGGGGTTCAAAGACACATGGCCCTGACCCTAAAGAAAATCACATTTGTCGTGGCACATTGGTTAGGGTTAGGGGCACAGGACCCCCGTGAATGTGGGAAAACCACAAATAACAAAAACACAATGTTTTTACCTGAAAGAACACCTCTCTAGGAATCTCTAGGTCCTCCAGTGCAACTCTATGGTCAATATCTGCCAGGCAATGACCACAGAATTGCGCTGGAGGAGCTACAAATGCCTAGTGGAGTGTTCTCTCTAGGAATCTCTAGGTCCTTCAGTGCAACTTTTGGTTAAAGTTGACCATAGAGTTGCGCTGGAGGACCTAGATATTTCTAGAGAGAACATAGTAATAAAATTCATGAATAATCAAATCTGCCAAAGTAAAATCCACAAATGTGAAGGGATGAGTGTAACGGTTTATGGGGGTCAGGTAAAGGATGGGGAGATTGCTTTGGTGGGCCACATGTGGCCCAAGATTACGGTACATAAACTGTGGTGCTGGGTTTGAAAGTTTTAGAGGTCTGTATATAGTTTTATTTTTATTGTTCCAGTGTTTTGGGATCCTTAACTCTTTTAATATGTACTGTTTTAAAACACTCTTATCTTTTAAATGGCATGTTACCCTTTTAATGAGTTACATGTTTTAATAGTCTACTAATTTTATTTTATTTTTCTATGGGTGGGTTTTTTTTTGGCATTTTTTAAATGTTTTTGTATGTTTTTGGTATGTTTCAATAGTCTACTAGTGTCATTCTACTTTTGTATGGTCTTAACTGTATTGTGTTTTTTTAAATTTGTAAGCCACTTTGTATCCCAAAAGGGGTACCATAATAATAATAATAATAATAATAATAATAATAATAATAATAATAATAATAATAATAATAATATTTTAAGGGGAGGGAGGGTCTTGGGATTGTATATTGTGATGTTTTATTACTGTAAGCTGCCCCGATTGCATCTGCAGAGGGGTTGGATACAAATATTTATTATTATTATTATTATTAATAATAATAATAATAATAATAATAATATACTGTTCTTCTTCTTTACAAGAAAATAATTGGATGAATTGTTTCTCCTGGGACCCGGTAGGGGCATCCATTTGTCTTTATACATTGATATGGGTTGCAGCAGTGGTAGAGGATATACACATTTTAATAATTGCCCCCCCCCCTTTTTTTTTTTTATTACCAAAACCAGAAGATAATTTCTGTCCCGTTCTCCGTGTTGTTTACTTGGGCCACCCAAGTGACCATTTCCCCGGAGGCTCCTGGCCAGAAACCTGGTCTTCAGGCCAGCTGTAGTTGCCCACCTTGCTTTAGACCCCCTCAAGGCTGAGATAGCCCAATTTCCTGGGTCCAAAATCTAGATTTGTCTATGGCCTTCCTGGTTGCACCTCATCCAACGCTGGTTCTTCTCGTTCTCCCCAGCCTCTGGGTCTTTCCAACCCCCCAATCTTTCTTTTGCGCCCCCAAGGGCTCACTTACATATTATTGTGTGTTATTATTTCACCTTTCTGCCAGGGAAATGGGTGCAATAAATAAATCAACTTGCAGCAAATAGATAATCTTGACTAAATGTTTGGGCAGCAGCATATTGCTGTTTGATGATTCCAGTGATTCCACTTTTAGACATATAGGATAATAATAATAATAATAATAATAATAATTATTATTATTATTATTATTATTATTATTATTATTATTATTATTATTATTTATATCCCTCTGCAGAGCAATCGGGGCGGCTTACAACATTAAAATTTCCATACATATATATTAATACAAAGGATAAAACGTACAGCTAGGAATGTGTTTGTGTGTGCTTTTACATCGCCTTATGGCAACCCTGTGAAATTCCTTAGGAAGGCCACTTAAAAATTATTGACTCAGGCTGCGTCTACACAGCAGGATTAATGCAGTTTGACACCGCTTAAACTGCCATGGCTTGATGCTGTGGAATCCTGGGATCTGTAGCCAGAGCTCTTTGAGCAACAAGGCTAAATATGTCACAAAACTACAAATCTCAGAATTCCATAGCACAGAGCCATCAAACCATCAAGCCATTAAAGCGGCATCAAACTGCATTAATTCTGCATAGCAGTTGCAGCCATATCTACACTGTAGAAATAAATGCAGTTTGATACCACTTTAACTGCCACGGCTCTGTCCTACAGAATCCTGAGGTTTGTAGTTGTGTAAGGCACTAGCTCTCTTTGGCAGAGAAGGGAAGGCTAAAGCACTTGTAAAACTACAAATCCCAGGATTCCATAGGATGGAGCTACAGTGCTCAAAGAGGTGTCAAACTGCATTATTTATACAGTGTGGATGCACCTTCTGTTACAGCTCTCTGGTGCCACAGAAAACTGCAAATCCCAGGATTCCACAGAATGGAGCTGCTACACTTAATGTGGTGTCAAACTGCATTATTTCTACAGTGTAGATGCATTCATAAATATTTCATCCCACAGATCTCACACACCCCAACCTTACCAGAAAAATAACTCTGGCTTTCTCAAACTGCTAGACCTCATTGTGCCCATTTGATTTTCTGTTTTATAACGTTCCTGATATAAGGACGTCTGCAGGCCTGGAGGTACAGAGAATAAGAAATAAGAATTTCGTCCTCCCCACCATCTAATGGTCTTTCAGACCCCATATTTCTAGGATTTGGGATCACTTAAAATTTCAGTTGAGTGTTTAGAAATAGAGTTTAGGGCCAATGATTCCCAAACTTTGGTCTTCCAGGAGTTTCAGACTCCAGCTCCCAGAAGCCCCAGCCAGCTTGGTCCACAATCAGGAATTCTGGAAGCTGAAGTCCAAAACATCTGGAAGACCAAAGACCACTGGTAGGGCAATGGTTCCCAACCTTTGATCCCCCAGCTCTTTTGGACTTCAACTCCCAGAAGCCCCAGCCAGCTTGGCATACAGCCAGGAGCTGAAGTTGAAAACATCTGGAGGACCACAGTCTGGGAATCCCTGGATGGTCCCTAACCTTTAGACCTCTAGCTTTGTGGACTTCAACTCCCAGAAGCCCCAGCCAGCTTGGTCAGCAGCCAAGGATTCTGGGAGCTGAAGTCCAAAACATCTGGAAGAAGACCAAAGTTTGGGAACCACTGGTTTAGGCATTCAAAGCCATGGGGCTGGCAAGCCGTTGCCAGGGAATACAAATGGCAAATGCAAGAGTCTTAGGTGCGAATCATTTTTAATGCCTCACCCTCTGCAGTGCTAGCAACTTATGCAATAAAGGAACCTTTCATGGGATCCCCAGAATTCTTACACTTTTCCTCTCCTTCCCCGCAGAGCGAAGAGGCTTGAAAAAGACTATCACACTTCTGTGCTCCATTTCTGGTTCCTGCCTCTTCTTGGGACTGGTTTCGTGCGCCTTGGAGTAAGTGATGCTTTGTGAATTGCAGGGTCAGGGAGAGATTCGGGGCTGCGGGGGACGGAGCTCAGGCCCAGCTGGGAGGAGAAAAAATACTTTAAAATATTGCAACTCCCAGAATCCCCCAGGGGCCATGCTAGCTGAGAACTGTAGTCTTCCAAGGTGGTTTTTACTATGCAAAGGGATCTGACTTTTAAAATACCTCATTTTCCTGCGTATAAGACTACTTTTTAACCTGCAAAATCTGTGGTGAAAGTGGGGGGTCGTCTTATACGCCGGGTATAAGGATAAGGAGGATAGAGGTGCTAAAACTCTATATTTTGACTGGAAAAATGGGGGGTCGTCGTATACGCCGGGTCGTCTTATATGCCGGAAAATATGGGTATGTTTGCTGTGATGTTCTGTAATAAAGCCACATCTGGGTGCTGTTTCTTGTACAATAAATATACTAGTTACATTCATGGAGGAGAAAGAGGAGGACAATAATGCCAAAAGCTTGGAAAAGTTAGTCTTTTGGAATTACAACCCCCAGAATCCCCCAACCAGCCATGCCGGGATTTGTAGTTTGTTGTGGCACCAGAACTCTCTGACAGAGAAGGCTAAATATTTCACCAAGTTACAAATCCTAGAATTCCATACCATTGGGCCATGGCAGTTAAAGTGACGCCAAACTGCATTAATTCTGTAGTGGAGATACAGCCTTAGACAGGACCCCAGAATGCACAGGCAACCAATGGCGCTTGTACAGAATTGGCCTCATTATATGCTCTGATCACCTTTCCTTTGCAAACAGCGGGCCTCTGGACTGTCTCCAAGGGCCGTCCCAGGAAGAAATAATTACAGTAGTGTAGCCCTCAATCCATCCAGGATAGGAATCAAAGAACTATAGAGTTGGAAGAGACCCCAAGGGCCATCCAGTCCAACCCCCCTTCTGCCATACAGGAACTCTCAATCGAAGCACCCCAACAGATGGCCATTCAGCCTCTGTTTAAAGACCTCCAAAGAAGGAGACTCCACCACACTCCGAGGGAATGTCTTCCCTTGTCGAACAGCTCTTACTGTCAGGAAGTTCTTCCTATTAATGTTGAAGTGGAATCTCTTTTCCTGTGGCTTGCATCCATTGAGGTTCCATTGTGTCCTATTCTCTGGAGCAGCAGAAAACAAGCTTGCTCCCTCCTCAATAGGACACCCCTTCAAATATTTAAAGAGGGCTATCATATCCTCTCATAACCATCTCTTCTCCAAGCTAAACATACTCAGTTCCCTAAGTCGTTCCTTGTAGGGCATGGTTTCCACAACCTTCACCATTTTAGTTGCCCTCCTTTGGACACACTCCAGTTTCTCAACCTCCTTTTCGAATTGTGGTGCCCAGAACTGGACACAGTATTATTCCAGGTGAGGCCTGACCAAAGCAGAATACAGTGGCACTATTACTTCCCTTGCTCTAGACACTATACTTCTATTGATGCAGCCTAGAATCTCATTGGAATGAGTGTAGCAAGGTCTACTTTCTCTAGACAGGGACCGATGGAAGGCATCCCACTGACTGAAACCAGCTGAGCCTTCATTATTTCCAGGACAACCCTTGAGCTGTACACTTGGTCCCAATCCCACACCGGTCTCACCCTTCCATCCAGATCATCTGGTTTCCTCACCCACAGCGCCTCTGTCTTATCTGGGTTAAGCCTCAGGTGGTTTGCCTTTTTCCATCTCAAACCTGCTTCAAGTTAATTCTTTTCTCAGGGTTTCCATGTTTGTGTGTTGTGCCTTCAAGTCGTTTCCGACTTATGGTGACCTTAAGGCCAACCTGTCATCGGATTTTCTTGGCAAGATTTGTTCAGAGGAGGTTTGCCATTGCCTTCCCCTGGGGCTGAGAGTGTGTGGCTTGCCCAAGGTCACCCTGTGGGTTTCATGGCCGAGCAGGATTCGAACCCTAGTCTCCAAAGTCATAGTCCGACACTCAAACCACTATGCCATACTGGCTCCAGAGTGTTCCATAAAGCTGGTGAAAGTTTAAAACTACAAATCCCAGAACCCCCAAGCCAGCTGTGTCCTGTGGTCCCATGTTGGATTTTAGAAGATAATCAGGGTTGGGCCTGGTTACTACTTGGATGGGAGATGACCAGGAGGAGGGAACAACAAGGATCTCCAAATAGAGACAGAAGGGATTCTATCTGAAACAGAAACACCATTCCCAAATCAAGGGACACCATAGGCTGCATCTATATTGCAGAATAAAGGCAGTTTGACACCACTTTAACTTCCCTGGCTCAATGCTGTGGAATCCTGGCAAAGAGAAGACAGAGAGGTGGCATGGTTGCCCTCTTTTAATGCCCCAAGGGCTGCCCCAAAAAGAAAGGGGCAGATTTATTTTCTGCTGCCCCAGAGGAGAGAACCAGGTCAAATGGTTTGAAGTTACAGGAGGGTAGGTTTTGTCTGAACGTGCGTCTTGATGTTAGGAAGAGCTTGGCAATGGACCCAATTGCCTAGAGGAGTGAGTCCCAAACTTTGGTCCTCCAACTTCCAGAAGCCCCAGCCAGCTTGGCCAACAGTCAGGAATTCTGGGAGCTGAAGTCCAAAACATCTGGAGGATCAAGGTCTGGAAACCACTTTATAGACTACAGCATGCATAGATCATGAAAGGCAATGGGACACCCTTAAAGACATGGGAGTGCCAGCACATCTGATAGTCCTAATGAGGAATCTGAACTCAGGACAAGAGGCTACTCTCAGGGCAGAAGACGGAGAAACAGAATGGTTCCCAATTGGCAAAGGAGTCAGACAAGGTTGTATCCTTTCACCCGATCTGTTCAACTTATATGCAGAACATATTGTAAGGAAAGCAGGCTTGGACACAGAAGAAGGAGGAGTGAAAATAGGAGGAAGGAATATCAACCATCTGAGATATGCAGATGACACTGTAATACTAGCAGAAAACATCATAGGCTTAAGATCCAAGAAGAAAGTGCAAAGGCAGGCTTACTGTTGAACATAAAGAAAACAAAAAGAATGACTGCCAAGGAGGACCTTCACAAGTTCAACCTAGACAATGAAGACACAGAAATAGTAAAAGGATTCCCATACCTGGGATCCAACATTGATAGAAATGGGGACAGCAGCCAGGAAATCAGAAGAAGATTAAGAATGGGGAGATGGCTATGAAAGAACTAGAAAAGATCCTAAAATACAAAGATATACAACTCAGCACAAAAGTCAGAATCATACAAGCCATCATCGTATTCCCTCTTCCCATGGATGGATGGGAGAGCTGGACAGTCAAGAAAGAAGAGAGGAGGAAAATCAACTCCTATGAGAGAATGTGTTTCTGGAGAAGAGTGCTGAGGATCCCATGGAGAGCCAAAAGGACAAAGAAATGGGTCCTAGAGCAGATCAAGCCGGAAAGTTGGAAACCTCCCTGGAAGCCAAGATGACCAAACTGAGGCGGTCGTACTTTGGACACATCAAGAGGAGGAAGGACTCATTGGAAAAGACAGTAATGCTGGGGAAGATGGAGGAAAGCAGAAAGAGAGAAAGGCTGCATGCTAGATGGATGGTCTCCACAAATATGAGTTTGTAGGGCCTAAGCAGGGCAGCGGAGGACAGGGAATTTTGGAGATGTCTCATCCATAGAGTTGCCAAGGGTTGGACTCTACTGGAGGGCAGTTAACAATTTGCAGACTGCCAGAAATAGTGCATATTAAATTGAGGCACTGCCCTG
>CM034710.1:1420636-1431706 GCA_020142125.1 Phrynosoma platyrhinos | reverse complement strand
CCTCCTCATCGGTCTGGGCCACCTCAACCTTGAGGGCATTCACCATCCTCACCACCTGGTCAGTGAAGGACTTGACATTGTCTGTCGGGGAAGAAGATGCCAAGTTGACCAGTGGGACCAGGCTAGCCAACCTGTCTGTCTCAGAGTCAGGTGTAGGCGAACAGGATCTCACAGCGGAGCGACTCAAAGCTAGAGATTCTTCCAGTGACCTCAGGAGCGACCTGTCCACAAACAGCAATCCATGCCGGGGTGGAACTGGAGAGATGGGTGACGTACCCTGATAGTGGCAGAGATGGAGGGACCACCAAACATTGCCAGTCCTACCTGAATTGATCCGGCTGCACTGGCAAGTAATACTGGCCTGACTGGGCAATAAAGATCAGGTCCGGCTATTGCTGGGGAGCGGGTCGTGTTGTAGAGGCCTGTCTTCCATCCCAGCCTGGTCAACTTTGAATCCGAGTTATGTAACCTCTCGGTGATGGGTTCGAGCTGGAGGACTCTCTCAAGCCCAAGAAGTACCAGTGACCTGTTCAGTCTGGTATGGAGTCAAAGTTGGAGGCTCTGACTCCCGGATTTCACCCTCTGATTTGGTGTCAACATGAACCGGAGATGTTGGAGGCCAAACTAAAGATGTCGAGCGGGCCAGTTCGGACCCAAACGAAGCAGGAGAGGTTTTCGCTGATTCTGAAGGTTTCTCCCGGCCAGGTCTTTTTGGAGAGAGAGCGGGCCCTCTTGGAAGCTGAATGCCCAGCCGACCGACCTCAGTTGGCCTCTAGGTGCTTCCTCTTAGCAGTTTTCTTGCCAGCACTATCTCCATGGTCCTTATCCAACCTGGAGGCTTTCTTGTCCCTGGAGGACTTCTCCTTGGTCCTCTGCTTGGACCTCCCTCTCTTTCTCCTTACCAGAGGTGGAGGGTCCTTCGCCCGAGGTGCCTTGGGTGGGCGCAGAGACCGGTCTTAGGGCCTGCTCCCAAAGGGTGGCCTTCAATTTGAGGTCCCGGTTCTTCAAGGCCTGGGTTGTCATCCCCTTGCAGAGGGGACAGGCCTTAGGGTTATGGGCTTCACCCAGACAAAGCACGCACCGATCATGGCGATCAATGGTGGGGATCTTCGCGCCACATTTAGTGCAGCATTTGAAGGACACCATTTTGTCCACGAAGAAGACAAAGTCGGCAAGCCAAAATGAAGTTTAAAAAACAGTCTGAGATCGATCGATTTGCGACAATCACCAGTCCAAAATCCAGAAGAGTAGTCAAAAGTCAGAAAATTGGTCAAAAATAGCCATAAGGTCAATAATGAAAGCGAAACAAGCGACTCTCACAAGCAAAGTTCCTTGCTAGCTGCTAATGTGGTGGATGCAAGGAGCTGAAGAAAGAGTGGAAACACTAGGGACTTTATAGGGTTGAGCGGAGCTACCACCAAAAAGTTGTAATCAAGGATTTGCCCAGTGATACTAGAACTTTCTGAGCTAGCTGTGCAGGTGCAGATATAACCCATTTATGTGAATTCGCAGAGACCATGAAGAAGACATCAAGAGCAACTTCATTTTATGATCCCTCCAGCACCTGATAAAAAGAGGTATACACTACCTCTGATACCAGAAGTGATATATAGTCATCCTGGTTCGTGGCCACTGCATACCCTCCAGCGTTTCTCAGATGAAAACTGAGACATGTGGAGCCAAGCAACATCAGAGTATGATCAGAGGGGCAAAAATTATTAATAAGGGGAGGAAAAACACAAGCTAAGAGAGGCTGTAGCAATTTGAGCTAACTAGGAAGGGAAAACTTCTCCCCTCCTCTTCACTTTGTTGAGTTAATTAAGAGCAAACAACTTTTGTACTCTGAACTCAGTTTGCAGCCATTAAAGTAAGCTGAAGACAAAGAGGAAAGTGGGAGGAGGAAGAGAGAGAAATTGGGACATTTTAAAAGCATCTGAAAAAGTGGGAAGGCAGAGGATTAAGCAGGAGTGTGCTTTCCAAACTGGGACTGTTGAGGGCATGCCATTGATGGCCCCATTCTCAACCATGTGTTTATACAATCCCTTCTAAAATTGTCCAGTTTGTAGCCATTCCTACTATGCCTTTAGCATCATGAGGAACCTTTCCATCCCAATTTTTGCTGGGTTTGTGATTCTTTCTTTATTTAAAGCACTTGCATATCATCTCTTAACCCACCAGGGCCCCCGAGGCAACAGACAATGAATAAAAACAATAAAAACATCAAATACATGAATATAAAACTTTGCAAACAGGCTTTAAAACAGACTAAATGCTCTCTTGAAAAATAATTTAAAACCAGACTATTAAAACAGTCAGAGCAGTTCTAAAGACCGAAGGGCATGCAGCTTAGCTTCCTGCTGGAAATGCAAAAGGGATGGGAAACCTGCCAACATTTCACAGATGAAAACCAGGACATTTGTGACCAAGCAACATCACAGTGTGGTTAAGATGGCAAAAGATATGAATGAGATAAGTGAGAAAGGGGAGACAAAGTGGCAGAGGCTGCAGCAGTTTGCTTTTGTCTGAGTTTGAATAGGAATGGGCAAGATTTTGCCACCTTCCCTTCTCTCTGTCTTGTTGAGTTAATAAAAAGCAACCTACTTTTGCACTTTGAACTCAGTTGAAGCAATGGTAGTAGCTGAAGACAAAGGGGAAAGTGGGAGGAAGAGAGAAAAAATGGGACATTTTAAAAGCAGCTGAAAAGTGGGATGGCAGAGGATTAATTGGGATTGTCTCTGACAAATCAGGACATTTGGAGGATGTGAGAAAGAGCCACTTTGACTTCTCTTTGGAAGGAATTCCAGTGTCAAAAAACAATGGCAGACTTTATTTTTGCTGTAGTTCTAATTATTGTTGGTTACTTTGAGGGGTACCCCTTCGTTTCAGGCACAAAAATAAGGCTTAAAGAGGTTCATAAGATTTGGAAAGGAGACAAGCTCCTACTGATGTGTTGGGATTTGGGGGCAAACATCTAGGGTACCTTTTAGCAAAATATACAGGAGGACAAGTCAACATTACAGGGCTGGTTTATTCATATTTGAAAGTAAGGAAACAATGCACATTTGCCTCTAAAACAGGAGTTAGAAACAGTAACAGGGCAATATTCTGCCCCAGGGATCCTCTGGGAGCCATACAGATGACCAAAAAGACCAAAGAAAAAAGCCAGAGGTGGCCAGAAGTCCAGTTTAGGGGGGTTGCAGACTGCCAGAAATAGTGCAAACTGAGTCCACTTTTAGGGTTAGGGTTAGGGTTAGGGAATAATGGGAATTGTATTTTATTGTGGCACCAAAGCTCTCTGACAGAGAAGGCTCAATGTCTCAGAAAAAAAACCAATTCCCATGATTGATTAAATTTTTCTTCAATCCTCTGTAATACTTGAAGATTTGTCACTGAAACTAAAATGAATTTGCGTATTGCGAATTCATTTTAAGTGTGCATACCCAGCTCAAATCCGATTGCAAAACTATACTTAAATTAATGACTCAGATTCTGTTTGGTTCTCCCCAACCCCCAGCTTTCCCTATTACAAATGGTCTAGGATTCAGGGATAGTTATTGTTAAGCTTCAGATAAGAAGAATACTAGATGTGATACCATCAAATTCAGGGAGTCTCTGAGAATATTGCCTAGAAATCCCTCCAGAAGTTTTAAGATTAACTTGCCTCCATATTTGGGTTGAGTACTGAAAGCAAAGTTTCCAAAGAATCAAGAATTTGGATTCAGAGATGCTGCCAAAGGGGAACTGGGAGGCAACATTTTGCTGCAGTTAACCAAGACCCTCTTTCTATAGAAACCTTGATTATAAAACAGACCTAAAATACTCAGAGTGTGTGAAGTCAGTGGACATGAGCCAAAGGTCCATTTTACTAATCCCTCCATTTCTACACTTGAACCAAGAACGGGGAACTGCTGTGGGTTAGGGGTTGCATTGGGTCTCAGGGCATATCCGCCAAGTCTCCAATTTGGCAGGGACAGTCCTGATTAAACCTCTTTTGTCCCACTTTTCCAGCTGCTTTTAAAATGTCCCAGCTTCTCTCTCCTCTCCCTTTCTACTGGCAGATTCTGAGCCAGAAACAGAATTGCTCTCTTTGAACAGAGGAAACTCACAATATTAATTGCTGAACAGTGAATCAACTCTTGCATAAAAATCGTGTTTATTTGAGGATTCTAACAGGGGCTTCATACCCTCTCCCTGTCCCAATTTGGCAGAGAAAGTCCAAATTAATCCTCTGCCATCCCACTTTTCCAGCTGCTTTGAAAATGTCCAAGTTTCTCTCTCTTCCTCCCACTTTCGTCTTTGTTTTCAGTTGCTGCAAACTGAGGCTACATCTGCACTGCAGAAAGAACACAGTTTGACGTCACTTTATCTGCCATGTTGCGGAATCCTGGAATATGTAGTTTACCAGGGAACCAGAGCTCTCTGACAGAGAAGGCTAATATCACACAAAGCTACAAATCCTAGGATTCCATAGCACGGAGCCATGGCAGTTATGTGGTGTTGAACTGCATTATTTCTGCAGTGCTAATTAGGTCCAAGTTCAAAGTACAAAGGTAGTTTGCACTCCATTTTCAGCCAAGTGAAAGAGAGGACAGGAATCTTGTCCTTCCCAAGAGGCTCAGGAAAAAGCAAACTGCTGCAACCTCTTCTAACTTTTATGTCCTTTCACACTAATAACTTTTGCCACTTTGACCACACTTGGACATTGCTTGGCCCCCAAGTCTGCCAGTTTCATCAGTGAAATGGTGTGCATTCTGGGGTGGGGGGGCCTGGATAGCTGAACCCCCTAATAAAATCTATTTGACAGCCTCAAATGCCCTCACACTCCTCTGAAGACACACAGGGATCCTGCATCAAGCTTAATCTCTCCCTCATTTTTTCCTGTCCTTTCCCTGCATGTGATTGTTTCCCTTGATTTGCATTTATTACCATTACCGCCACTATCACCAGTCTGGACCAGTCTCTCTACATGAACTTGATGGTCTCCCATAAGCTATCCTTGCCTTCCAGGCTTCCATACAGGATGTTGGCAAAAGTTGAAGCAGCTGGCTGAAACACTCTTTTGATCATGTTTGTTGTTGTTGTTTTGCTCCTTTCAAGTCATTTCCAACTTAGGGTGACCCTAAGGCAAGCCTCTCATAAGGTTTTCTGGAGCTGAGAGCATGTGACTTGCACAAGGTCATCCAGTGGGCTTCCATGGATAAATGGGAAATTGAACCCTGGGCTTCTGGGTCGTAGTCCGATGCTCAAAATATTTCTTCTTTGGTTGCCTGTTCCTTTTCAGATTCAGTACAAGCTGGCAAAGGCAAATCCCTTCTGAACAGATCTTGCCAAGAAAACTCATGATAGGTTTGCCTTAGGGTCACCAAAAGTAAGAAACGACTTGAAAGCACGCAATGACAAACAAGCTGGAAGCTAAGGAGGTCAGCCCTGGTTATGACTTGGAGGGGAGGCCACCAGGGAAGACCAGGTGCTGTAAACTATAGTCCAGAGAAAAGAACTGGCAAAACCACCTCTGAATATTCCTTGCCTAAGAAAACCCTCTGAAATTAATGGGATCACCATAAGTCAACAAGCAACCTGAAGGCACATATACACACATTGCCTAAATACTTTAAAGGCACCAGATCCCATCTCATCTTGGAAGCTAAGCAGGGTCAGCCCTGGTTAGTGCTTAGATTAGAGACTAGCTATATTTCAGAGGAAGGAATTGGCCAAACCACCCCTACGTATTCCTTGCCTAAGAAAAGCCTGGAAAATTCATGGGGTGGCCATGTCAACATGCGACTTGAAGACATGCATACATAAGCCGTACGCAACCTACGTATCTCCCATCTTTCAGCCCTCATTTCTCAGGATCTGTATTCAAGGAACTCTAGGCTTCTCACTCAACCAAGGTCCTTGTTTCGGCTTTGTTCTTTCTCACTCGCTGGTCCAGATTCCTGGAATTGCCTCCCTCAACATTTGCAGACTGCTCCTTTTCTCATTTTAAAATCTCAATTTAAAATTTCCTTATTTTCCATACCTTTCAGAACTTTAATATAGTTTTATAATCTTGCATATCTTGGCTATATGTACAGTATCAGTTGGCTTTATATCATACTGCATTGGTGTTTTTTTTTTCCCTATTTCTGTTTGGATAATTTGTTTTATAATTGTATTGCTTAGTTTTATGTTGTATTACTCCTTCCTTCTGCTATATGAGTGTATTTTAGATTGCACACTTTGTCAGGGCTGGATGGGTTTTTTGTTGTTGCTCTTTTATTTGTAAAGCACCACATACAATTATTGTTGTTCTTATTTGTGCCCCCAAGTCATTTCTGGCTTATGGTGACCATAAGGGAAACCAATAATGGTGGTTTTTTTGGCAAGAGATTTTCAGAGGGGCAATTGCCATTGTTTTCTTGGAGACTGAGAGAGTGTGACTTGCCCAAGGGTAACCCAGTGGGTTTCATGGTTGAACTGGAAATCAAATCCTGGTCTCCCAGCATCCAAGTCCAATATTCAAACCACTACACCATGCCAGCTGTCATGTACAAAGACGGCACTATACAGTGGGCCCTCAATATCCACTTGGGTTTTGTTTTAGGATCCCCCATGGATAACAAAATCTGTAGATGTTCAAGTCCTATTATATACAATGGTGTAGTAAAATGGCATTCCTTGTATAAAAGGCGGGGGGGGGGAATCAAGATTTGCTCTTTAGATTTTTTTGGGGGGGGAGTATTTTCAAACCATGGTTGAATCTGTGGATGTAGAATCTGTGGATATGGAGGGCCAAGTGTATAAATAAATGATAATTGTAATATAATCATTATCATCACCACCAAAAACAGCATGAACATCATCTCACCCGGTCTTGGCGAAATTGGTCCAATAGGTCATGACGACCGCACTCAGCATGACGTCATTCTTGGAGAAGTTGCAGGGAAAGAGGTCCGTGGCTCCAATCATGGGCACGCCAAAGACGTAGGGGATCTCGTCTCCGTGGGCTGCATCGGCCCATTCAGGCCGCGTGTCGGTCTGGCAGTGGTGGTAGAAAGTGTAGAAGTAGACAGGTGACTGGTACTCGGCGTGGAGTTTGGCGGTGGCGACAGCCGGTGCGACCCACTGATGGTCGGTGAAGAGGGCTAGAAGGGTTTTACGCCGCATCTCACCATTATCCCGGTCGGCCCAGTCTGTGTACATGAACTTGATGGTCTCCCGCAAGATATCCTTGCCTTCCGGGTATCCGTACAGGTTGTCAACGAAGTTGGAAATGGTGAAGTCAAAGTAGCTGGCTGAAATGCCGTCCTCATTCTCCATGGAGTCCTCCACAAATTTCAGGCCTTCTCCCTGGTTGACGCCGATCAGAATGTCATAGTTGAGGAACTCCCCTTGCTGCATGAGGATCTCAGGGTCATCCGGAACCACGTCCCCGTCCACCACAGGGCCAAAAGCAATATGGTAACGTGCTGGCTGGATGTCTTGGTCCACCAGTTCCCGGTAGGGCTTGCGCCGTAGGCAGTCAACCGTATTGCTCGTGTCCATGTGGTCACAGCCCACCTTGGAGGCCAGCATGCGGGTGTATTTGAGGGGCTGGTAGTTGACCGACCAACTGGAAATGGCTGTCCCACTCTGAGCGATGGCTTTCTGGAACAGACCTGTGAGGATGGAGAAGAACCATCAGCAATAACGTTATGAGATAAGGGATCTTATAGCACCTTTCAGATTAACTAAGGGGCTCTGCAGATGGCACAAAGCACTGTCTGCAGAGCCAGGGAAGGGGAGGGGCAGCCAGACGCCGGACACCCCAACCCCTTCCCGAGGACGTCATCGGAGTGCCCGCCATTGCACATGGCGAGTGCTGCGATGACGTCCTCCCAGCCCAGCCTCTGCATGGGCTGAGCCGAAAGAGATGTGGAAGAGCTGCGCGACGGCTCTTCCAGCACCCTTTCTGGGCCTTGGGAAAGGACTGCTATTTTATCGCTCCTTTCCCAGCCACCAAAAGGGTGGATTGGGAGCAAGGTGTGGGGGCAGCCTCGGCCCCAATCCTCGGCTTCTCGGGGCGGCCCTATGTGAAAGAAGTTGTAGCATAATCTTTTGCAGACTTGGTCTACTTCCTGAGATGCATGGAATGAACTGGTGCCCAGAAAGGGCCTTTATAGATGGTATGCATAGCCATAGAAATGTAAAACTTGTGGATATGACAATGAGGTGACAAATTCAGTTTTAACTATGGTCATTGAGGGACAAAGGCAGGTGGGATGACGCTATGATTGGTGGAGGGAGTTGTGGCTGGGAACTAGAAAGGAGATATGATAATCTGGCTAAGAGGGCTTTCATGAGGCTGAGATGTTAACCAGTGTTATAATACATGTTGTGTACCAGGAAGCCATTGTCTTTGATGTAGGGTGAATGTGGAAAGGGTATATAAGTGACCGGGGAGAAAGGCATTGTTGTTGTTAACTGCTGTCAAGTTGACTTCGACTTATGGCCACTCCATGAATGAGAGATCTCCAGGTTCCCTTGTTATCAACAGCCCTGTTCAGGTCTTGCAAACTCAAGGCAGCTATTGTGGCATTCATAATTGAGTTTATCCACCTGGAGAATCCTTTCCTGTTGCCTTCTACTATGCTAAGCATTGTTGTCTTTTCTATTGAATCATGTCTTCTCATGATATGTCCAAAGTATGACAGCCTGGTCATCTTGACTTCTAGGGAGAGTTTGGGCTTGCCTCTCTTCTTGCAATCCAGAATGAAGCCAGAAGAGAGACATACTTCCCCCAAAACCTCAGTAAGGGAATGTGGTATGCCCCCTCAGAGGAACATTGTCCAACTTGGCCAATATCTAGACCATAATTTGCATGTGGCTCTTGGATTACACTTTTGTGGCCCCCAAAGCATCCTGCAGTCCCCCAAACCCAAAATATTGAGGCCTATCTGTACCAGCCACCTGAAGGGAAGGTAAACCACTGAACTTGAAAGCACCAACCCTGGAAGTTTACAAAAGTTACCTTCCGAGTGGTGGGAAAGGATGAGAAGGTTGACGCAGGAGGCCCCAGCTCCTGAGCCAAAGATGGTGATGCGCTCTGGGTCTCCCCCAAAATGGCCAATGTTCTCGTTCAACCATCGCAAGGCTTGAATCTGGTCAAGGAGGCCATAGTTTCCTTTAGCAGATTGGTCGCCAGTGCTCATGAATCCTGTGGAGGAAAAAGATCATGGCATCAGGAAGAACTGTTCTTGGTTGGTGGAAGGAATTTGGGGGGATGGGGGCAGAGGGAAGGAATTCACAAAGAAACCTTTTTAGCTCTGAATATTTCCTTGCACAATTAGAAAGTCATAATTAACTGTAAGCAATTTTGTCAAAAGAGTTAGCATGTTATAGGGGTCTGAATGTTCAACTCGAGGAGACCAGGGTTTGAATCCCCACTCAGTCCTGGAAATCCACTGGTGACCTTGGGCAAGTCACACTCTCTCAACCTCTGACAAAGGCAAGGGGTAGCAAACCACCTTGGAAGACATAATCACGATGCCTTAGAGGCATCATAAGTTGGATCTGACTTGAAGGCACACAACAACAACAGTTGGTCAAATTCCTTATGCCACCCAACCCTTTTGCAAAATGTCAAATCAGTGCAGGAAAAGAGTACTGCTTGGGAGAAAACTGGAGAGCTTGGAAAAGTTACTTTTGGGGGGATGGAATACAGCTCACACAATTCTCTAGGCAGAAATGTCTAATAGTAGTGGAGTTCCAGGGAAGGAACATGGAAAACAATGTGAAGTCGTAGGCTTTCATGGCCGGCATCCATAGTTTTTTGTGGGTTTTTCGGGCTGCATGGACATGTTCTAGAAGACTTTCTTTCTGACTTTTCGCCAGCATCTGTGGCTGGCATCTTCAGAGAATGCTGGAATGGAAGAGAGTAGGTATATATTCTCTGAAGATGCCAGTCACAGATGCTGGCGAAACGTCAGAAAGAAACTCTTCTAGAACATGGCCATACAACCCAAAAAACCCACAAAAAAAACATGGAAAACAATTCCTGTGTAGTTTTAACCTGGAAATACGAAGCTACAGTTTCTGTCTCTTTCATGCTAAGAAGGTAATTATTTCCTAATTTTGTTCTCAAAGGAAGCAACAAGTAATCCGAGCAATTTTCTTCCCACTGTGAGAAAGTCTTCAAAAATTGTGCAGTGTCTGAAGATTTTTTCAGAGTTTGAGACTTAATCTGCACAAAACCCTCAGGTTTTTCTTTTTTTGGCACAAAACATTTTCTGTACAGAAAATAAAGTTTCTGTGCAGAAATAATGGTTTTTCATGCAGAAAATGCTGTTTTCTATGCAAAAAGCCCCACACGCATGAATTTTGCACAGAATAAGGCCCCAGCTACACCATTTTCTGCACAGATAATCTTCTGCAAAGAAAATGTTGCTTTCTGTGCAAAAAACAAAAACCACGCCATGTGCACATTTTGCGCAGAGTCAGTCATGAACTGTGAAGATTCTTGTCCATCAAGGGGCTCCTAACACTTGAAAAACACGTTTTTCAACATTCTCTCGAAAATTTCCCAACAGTCTTTTCCATCCCTGTTTAGCCTATATTTCCAGCCATGGGGAAATCAGCCAAGATCCATGAAGACAGAAGGATCCTGGGAAATGTCGTACCTGCTCCCCACATAATGACTCTTAGCTTTCAGGTAAAAGAAGCACTCAAGAAGGGTCAGTCTTGGGAGACCTCATTGCAGCTGAACACTGATGTGGAAGAGGAAGATTCAGAAGGACTTGCATTTTTAGATTTTCAGAATGACAACTAGCAGAAGACTCAGTATGTCTGCTCCACATTTCTTTTCTTGAACTCTATCCCAACCACACCATCCTGAAGACACCAGATCTTGTCTGATTTTGAAGCTAAGCAGGGACAGGCTTGGTTAGTCCTTGGATGAGAGACCCCCAGGAGGGAAGACCAGGGATTTCCAGGCAAAGCTCGGATAGAATCCTGCCTGGAGAACTATTACACTCGTCCCGCCACATTTGCGACTTTGACTTTTGTGCATTTGATTATTCACAGATTTTATTAATATGTTCTCTCTAGGAA
>CM034710.1:1401460-1413895 GCA_020142125.1 Phrynosoma platyrhinos | reverse complement strand
AAAAAATGCATTTTCAGACTGTGGAATCCGTGGATAAACAAGCCATGGGTATGGAGGGCCAGCTGTATCACTAAATGTAATGGCAATAGCTGTGACATAAAACCAACTAACAAAATTGAAATTCTGTGTTTAAATTACAAGGCCATATGCACAGCCTAAATGTACTTACATTTACATACATTCATGTGGTTATAGGGAAAATTTGGTAAGATTCCATGTTTTTTTTTTAAATTAAAATATTTTTAAAAAAAATGACATTCAAGATTTAATTAAAAAAACAACAACCTGGTGCCACTTCTTTCTCTCCCACAGAGCCTTGCCTCATTCACACCATCCCTTCTAAATTTTGAAGGCACACAGGTAAGCCCCAGTCTGTTTGTACCAAAAGGCGGATGTTTGGAGAGCAGAGGTCTCCCCCACTTAGGGTGTCACTCCTCATGCCCTAGAATCCCTAGCATCACAGAGCTGGAAGAGACCCCAAGGTTCATCCAGTCCAACCCCTGCCATGCAGGAACTCTCAATCCAAGCATCCCCAACAGATGGCCATCCAGCCTCTGTTTAAAAACTTCCAAACAAGGAGACTCCACCACACTCCAAGGGAATGTCTTCCACTGTCGAACAGCTCTTACTGTCAGGAAGGTCTTCCTAATGTTGAGCTGGAATCTCTTTAACTTGCATCCATTCTCTGGAGCTGCAGAAAACAAGCTTGCTCCAATATGACACCCCTCCAAATACTGAAACGGGGATATCATATCCCCTCTTAATGGTCTCTTTTCCAGGCTAAACATCCCCAGCTCCCTAGTCTCTCCTCATAAGACACGGCTTCCAGATCTTTCACCATTTTGGTCACCCTCCTTTGGACACACTCCAGCTTGTCAATATCTTTTTTGAATTGTGGTGCCCAGAAGTGGACACAGGATTATTCCAGGTGAGGCTTGACCAAAGTAGAATAGAGTGGCACTATTACTTCCCATGATCTAGACACTGTCCTTCTATTGATACAGCCTAGTATCGCATTGGCCTTTTTAGCTGTCGCATCACACTATTGAATACACTCATCCCATATGTTGCACATTATCCCAACCTTGTCTGGATGGGTTTTTGTGGGTTTTTTGGGCTATGTGGCTGTGTTCTAGAAGAGTTTATTCCTGATGTTTCACCAGAATCTGTGGCTGGCAACGTCAGAGAATCCTGGCATGGAAGTGAATGGAATATATATATATATATATATATATATATATATATATATATATATATATACATACACATACACTGTGTGACCCTAGGCTGGGAAGAGCGATTTACATGTTAATCTGTGTGTTCTGTTGTTGAAAAACCCACAAAAAACTATGGATGCTGGCTGTGAAAGCCTTCAACTTCACTTGCCTGGATGTTCACACAACTTGATGTTGCCTTATGGGGGTCTGCATGCATTTGCCCACTGAGTGCCAGAGATATCAGTTATGGGCATTGGGCACAAAATGATGACCTTGCCTCCCCAAATAAGAATTCTGCCCAAATTTCTAGCATTGCAATAACTTAACCCTTCCATCGAGCATTTCGACAGAGAATTTAGGCATCCAAAGAAAAGCGGCAGGGAGTTACCCAAGGAATGTGGAACACAGCAAAGAGAAAAGTTCCACTTGATAATGGTGGCCTCACTTTTAGAAATTTGGAGAATTAAGGGGAAATTAAGAGGAGGCAGCGTTCTTATTTGGAGGCGAGGCTCTCAATAAAGGCCCGTGTATCTAAACCCGTCTCTCATACACAAACATAAATTTGACAAGACGTTCCGGAAGTGCATTTTTCGGGGACTGGCAGAACGGTGGATGGCACCAAATTCACACCTTCTGGGTGGAGGGGTGGGTGGATCTCACAACTCTGAGACACCGTTTCCAAGACGGGAAGGTGAGATAGGAACGGATTATGTAATCATAGTTACGTGGCAATTATCGTCCTTGATGTGAATTTAAAAAAAAACACATCATCTTGGGATACCGCTCTAGGGAAAGCTTGGGAAAGTGACCTTTTTGGACGACAACTCCCAGAATCCCCCCAGCGGCCATGGCCGCTGGGGGGATTCTGGGAGTTGTCGTCCAAAAAGGTCACTTTCCCCCCAATGCTGTGCAGCTGAGTTTGTGATGAGACATCTGTATTGCCACTGTACCATCAGTGATGGGTGTGTTGTGTGATGCATTCACACATCCATGTTGTGTTTCCTGGGTACCGCTAGTTGTGCAGAACATCTAGTTCTGGATAGACCCAAAGAAATCAGGGTGGCAGAAGTGAAAGGACGGGTTGATGTGAAGAACAAATGGGGTTGGCGACATTACCCTCCAATGTGCAGCTATTATGGGGTTCAATGTGCAACCCTATGCTGCTGCCAAATACCAGAAAATACGACTAAACTCTTACGCACACACATACACACAAGCACTCCTCAGAATCATATTAGTATCTTTAGACATGTGTAGATTTGCACATGGGAGCAGTTGGACATTTTTGTATGCTGCAGGAGGTCTGCATTCAGATATGCTGGGGCAGACTTGCACCATTGTGCATGATGTCCCTTCACATGTTGATTTGGTGAGACACACAGCTGCACAACCCTGCCGCACAACACCAGGCAGTGGTGTAAATATTAAACTATTTCGCCCATGTAAGTGAGGATGAATAAGTTCCAGTTTTCTCCCTGCTGAGCAGAAAAACAAACACTCCTGTGCATTTGGTATTTCCACATCCGAAAGTGATTCAGAAAATTAGTCTGCATGGAAATACACATGGGAATTTTTTGCATGAAAATTATGGGTTTTGCGTTGTTGTTGGGTTTTTTGCATACATAAAAAATGTTTCCGAATAGCCACATGTGGGTGTTTTGTTTTTGTTTTTATGATCCAAGATTGCTGTTTTCTATGCACAAGATAGTGATCTAACAAAACGTATGGAATGAATTTCAGCAGGTATAGACGTGAGGTACTACATACATCTAGGCAAGAAAAATGAAAGGCACAAATATGGGATGGGTGATACCTGGCTTGAAAGCAGTACATATGAAAAGGATTGTGGGGTCTTAGTAGACCATAAAGTGAACATGAGCCAACAGTGTGATGCAGCAGCCCAAAAAACCAATGCAATTCTGGTCTGCATTAATAGGAGTATAGTGTCTAGAGGGAGATATTAATGCTAATCTATTTTGTTTTGTTCAGACCTCACCTGGAGGAATTCTGTTTCCAGTTTTAGGCATTGCAAAGAAGCTGGGACATGTACAGAAAAAAACAAACCAAGTTTATCAATGCTCTGGAAACCGAGCCTTATGAGGAAGGACTTAGGGAGCTGGATCTGCTTAAGCTGGAGAAGAGAAGACTAAGAAGTGGCATGATAATTGTCTTTAAATATCTGAAAGGATGTCATTTAGAAGTTGGAGCAAAGTTGTTTTCTGCTGCTCCAAAGACTAGATCCAGAACCGATAGATTTAAATTACAAGATTTAAATTACCATCTTGCATCAAGCATCCTTACATACAATTTTATCCCCCAATCCTTCCCCCTTCCCATGGCTATCTGAAAACACTGGTTTTTGCAAAAAAAGAACACTATTTTACACAAATATATCACAATCGGCACATAAAGAACCCAGATGTATTTCTGCACAGAATAATTTCCTGAAATACTTCTGACTGAGTGAATACTGGGTGAAAACTGTGCAGAATTCTCGCCTTTGTTATTCTTCCCGACCAGGTTTCCAGACTAATTTCTAGACTATCAGGAAATTCATTTTTAAGACAAGGAAACAAATAACTTGTGAATATTCTTTCCATCCTTAAACAAAATGCAAAATGAAGGTACTGACTGCCCTTTTGCAAAGCACAATCAATGCCTAACTCCACACAGGAAGCTTTACATTACAAAACCATGATGTAGGATTTTGGCCAATGATTCCAGATCCTTGGTCCCCTAACAATTGCAGATTATCAGTATCAGTATCGTTTTCTGCAATGCTAGAAATCTGGGGACCAAAAAAGAATTTCTTGGGGGGGGAGGCTGAATTCTTCGTTGGAGGGCAATACCATCATTTTGCATCCTCTTCCCATAGCTACACCCATTTGACATGTTGATATAAAGAGCTGCTCTGCTGGATCCTTTAGTCCAGCATCCTGTTATGGTGGTTAACTAGATGCCCCCATGGAAAACCTACAAGCTGGGTGTGAAATCAAGCAACCACCTGACAACAAATCTTCTCAAGAATCTGGTATTTGGAGGTAGGCTGCTTGCTTCCTAGTCCTCCATTGTTGTCGCTGTGTGCCTTCAAGTCATTTCTGACTTATGGCAACCCTAAGACAACCCTATCATAAAGTTTTATTGGCAAGCTTCCTTCAGAGGGGGTTTGCCTTTACCACTCCCCAGAGACAGAGAGAGTGTGACTTGCCCAAGTTGATCCAGGGGTTGAGTAGATGGGTTTGAATCCTGGCTCAGCCATGGAAACCCGCTGGGTCACCTTGGGCAAGTCACACTCTCTCAGCCTCAGAGGAAGGAAAAGACAAACCCCCTCTGAAGAAATCTTGCAAAGAAAACCCCATGATAGGTTTGACTTAGGGTCGCTGTTAGTCGGAAACAACTTGAAAGCACATAACAACAACAACAACAACATTTAGAATATTTATACCAGGGGTAGGCAACCTAAGGCCCGGGGGCCGGATGCGGCCCCCCGAGGCCTTTGGACCGGCCCAAGGCCAGTCCTGCCACCACCGCCGCCACCACCACTGCCTGCCATAATGATATTTGATTATTGTTGTTATTACTTGTTCTTGGGGTTTTCTTGGCAAAATCTCCACAAGG
This sequence comes from Phrynosoma platyrhinos, assembly GCA_020142125.1. Taxonomy (NCBI): domain Eukaryota; kingdom Metazoa; phylum Chordata; class Lepidosauria; order Squamata; family Phrynosomatidae; genus Phrynosoma; species Phrynosoma platyrhinos. The sequence goes on along the minus strand of CM034710.1, from coordinate 1,409,060 downwards.
GTTTTGCCATGGTTTTTCTGGGGCTGAGAGAGTGTGCATGCATATTTTTTTCATTTTAAAAAATAATTTTTTAATATTTATTTATTTATTTTTGGTGCTTCGGCCCCCCCAATTGTCTGAGGGACAGCAACCCAGCCCCCAGCTCAAAAAGGTTGCCTACCCCTGATTTATACAGTCAGCCCTCCATATCCATGGATTCAACTATCCATGGCTTGAAAATATTCCAAAAATACATACACTGCAAAAAGCAAACCCTGATTTTGCTATTTCGTTTAAGGGATTCAATTTTACTACTCCACTTTATATAAGGGGACTTGAGCATCTATGGATTTTGGTATCCCTAGGGGGTCCTGGAACCAAACCTCAGTGGATATTGAGCTCACTGTAATATAATATAATTTTAACAATAACAAAAACAACGCTATGTGAAGAGCAGGACAAGGCTGTGCTTTTAGTGGTTGTACAGAAGAAGGCATTTCAGCAGCTTGACTTTCTTTGATAAGCAACACCCACTGAAATCCCCATTTCTACACAATTATTGAAGTACACCCATCCCTCCACAATGGCTGGGGTTAGGGGCACAGGACCCTCGTGAATGTGGGAAAACCACAAATAACAAAAACACTATGTTTTTACCTGAAAGAACACCTCTCTAGGAATCTCTAGGTCCTCCAGTGCAGCTCTGTGGTCAACATCTGCCAGGCATTGACCACAGAATTGCGCTAGAGGAGCTACAAATGCCTAGTGGAATGAGGGTTCTCTCTATGAATCTCTAGAGAAACTTCAGAGTGACTTTGGGTTCAATTTGACCATCGAGTTGTGCTGGAGGACCTAGCTATTCCTAGAGAGAATATATTAATAAAATCTATGAATAATCAAATCCGCAAAAGTCAAAATCGTAAATGTGGCAGGATGAGTATAGTTGTCTTGTTTGTCACACAGCAACCTCAGTTAGGACAAGTTACAGCTCACTTGGCCAGTGGATCCTTGAAGCAGTTGTCCAAACCAGTAACTTTTCCAAATTCTGTGCCATCTCCACATCTTGTGACGGTGGATTCCAGGAGGGGTTGATGGGTCGTGTGAAGGAATCTCCTTTCCTTGTCCTGAACTGAACTCTGGATTAGGATGTCCCCCCAGGTCAAAGCCTTGTTGTGCGAGTACCGTGTTTCCCCGAAAATAAGACACTGTCTTATATTTATTTGGCCTCAAGAAGATGCACTATGGCTTATTTTCAGGGGATATCTTATTTGTCCCAACTCCATCCTGACGCTGCATGCCCGTTTGCATGCCATGCGACATCAGGGTGCCCTCTTGGCACAGCATGCATACATGCTGCACCTAAACGGTGCAAAGATGCCGCCGCAGCAGATCAAAGGCCGGCTCTTTGCCGCCCCTGAAAGAGCAGCTCAAAGGGCCATTCCTTTCGGGGGCGGCAAAGACGAGGATCGTGGTCGCGACCCTTTGAGCCTCAGCCGTGGCTCTTTTCTGGGCTGCTCCATCGCTCCCAGGGGCAGCCCAGAAAAGAGTCACGGCTGAGGCTCAAAGGCAGCCGCTTTGCCGTCACCGAAAGGATGGCCTTTGAGCCGCCATTTTCAGGGGCAGCATAGACAAAGATCGTGGCCGCAACCCTTTCAGCCGCAACTGCGGCTCTTTTCTGGGCTGCCCCTGGGAGTCGTGGATCCACCGTTCCCGGGGCAGCCCAGAAAAGAGCCGGGTTGAGGCTCAAAGGCCGGCTCTTTGCCGCACCCAAAAGGAGGTTTCATAATAAACGTTACCTTTGCGGCAAAGACAAAGATCGTGGCCCTATGCCTTATTTTAGGGGTATGGCTTATATTGCGCCAAAGCTTACAAATCCTGCTACGGCTTATTTTATGGGTATGCCTTATTTTCGGGGAAACACGGTACTTGCAAACCCTTGGCCGCCTGAAGGCGTTGCGTAAGTAACGCACGCTGGATACCGGCAGGAAATGAGCCCCGGAAGGAGAGTTTCCACTCTCTCAGGGGCTTCCATAACTGCACAGTGGTGGCAATCAATGCACTCCCCTGAGAAAGTGGGTTTTAATACTCCTCCATCTTTTCAAACCTTTTCAAAGCAAGTTTGTCTGCTGAAGAAACCCTGTCCTATACAACTGCAAAGCACAAGGGGAGGATGAGATCCGTCTGATTATCACTCTTGCTGCTTTTAAGAAAGCAGTAAAAACGGATCTCTTCCGGCAGGCCTTCCCGGAATAACTTTCAGCTGGGAGATGAGCTTTAATTTGTTGCTTCCGATTCTTTCATTTGTTATTATATGTTCTTATTTGTTTTTAAATAATGTGGCATTTTTAACTTTCTCTGTTGTTTAATTCTATTTTAAGGGGTGGGAGGGTTGGATTTTGGGATGAGGGTTTGATTTTTAACTTTGTTCTGTTTTTATACTTGTTGTTTCCCGCTCCGATTGCCACGCAGAGGGGCGGGTTATAAATAAAAATTATTATTATTATTATTATTATTATTATTATTATTATTATTATTCTGGGCAGAGTTTGGAAAAGTTGCTTTTTTTTAAAAAAAAAACTAAACTGGAAAATTGTCAGATGTTCCAGCCCCATCTGCAACTAGAGAGGATCATCAAAATGTAATCAGAGCATGGAAAAATAAGCTTTCTGGGGAAGACTACAACTTCCAGAATCCACAAGGCTGGGGGATTCTGAGTGTTCTGGTCCAGAATAACTGTAAGTCCAAAAGCTGAGCCTGGAAAACACTTTTTCCAAGCTCTTATTCAAGTGGATATTTTGGCCTGAGAGACGATGGTCGTCCAAAGGAGAGTAGACTCCTTGAATTGGTGGGATTTACAAATGTGTTGACTCAACCGTTGATTGGGTCTACTATAGTTGGGACTATAAATAGGATTCAAATCATAACATAATGTGTGATCAGTTTAGAAGGGGTGTAGTTAGCTCTGGATAGAGATCATTCTTGTGTGTCGGGGTGCCTCCAAGTCAATTTATGGCGACCCCATTAATTTTGCAGGGCTTTCTTAGGCAAGGAAGACCCAGAAGTGATTTTAGTCAGTTCCTTCCTCTGAAAAAGAGCCCACAGCACCAGGTAGTCCTTGGTGGTCTCCCCTCCAAGGCTTAACCAGGGCTGACCCTGTTTAGCTTCCATGATATGATAGCATCTGATGCCTTGTGTGTGTCTTCAAGGCTCCTGTTGACTTATGGTGATCCCATTAATTTTGTAGGGTTTTCTTAGACAAGGAATCTTCAGAGGAGACTTTTCCAGTTCCTTCCTCCAAAATAGAGCCTGCAGCACCTGGTATCCATTGTTGGTCTCCCATCCAAGTCCTAACCAGGGCTGACTCTGCTTACCTTCCAAGATCAGAGGGGATCTAGTGCTTTTAGGGTATTTAGGTGGGGAAAGTTAGAATCATTTTTACCCTTGTGTAAATTAAGAGTCCACTATTTTCTCTAATTTCTGGAAATTCTTAGCTGTGAGCAACCTAATTTTCAGAAACACTTGCTGGCTTCCCTTATCTTTATTTCTTGGAAATATTGTCTTAGACACTAATTCATCACTTTCAATTCATTTAAAAAGAAGAAGAAAAAAGATCTTGACAATATTTTTCAAAATTGTAATTTGAATTGTTAAAAGACCAAAGGCATTTATTCAAATTTCTAGGCACTTTAATTCATTACTTGTCATTTCAGTACTTTGGAAATGCCATCTTTTTAAAAGAACGTTTAATGATTTAACCAATTAACAAATGAATTGACTAGTTAACTTCCTTAAATTTCTCGATATCCTAATCAGCCAAACCTTAACAAGTTCCAAGTCACACATTTATAAAGATTTGTAAACTTAATGAAAATAATTTAACATGCTAAATTTTGATGTGTTTATACTCAATTAAGTTCAATTTTAATGTGTAAGCAATACTAACACAAACGTTTCCATCTTCTGCTTCAAACTGAGGACCTCACCCAAACCTAATAAGGCATCCTGAAATATGGGTGCATCTACACTGTAGAAATAATGCAGTTTGATACCACTTTAACTGTCATGGCTCAATGCTATGGAATTCTGGGAACTGTGGTTTGTTGTGGCACCAGACTTCTCTGATAGAGAAGGCTAGATATCTCACAAAACTATAATTCCCAGAATCCCACAGCATTGAGCTAGAGAAGGCTAGATATCTCATAAAACTATAATTCCCAGAATCCGACAGCATTAAGCCATGGCAATTGAAGTGGTATCAAACTGGATTATTTCTACAGTGCAGATACAACCTTCTCAGTTGTTGTACCCCACTCCTCTTGGACTGGCACCAAGGTTGCTTTCTTTTCAGTGCCAAGTAGCTTTTTATTAAAACCTTTGGTACCTAATTTACTTTTAAGCATGCACACTTTTTAAAAAAACAAAACCAACTCTTTTTGCCATTTTAAGCTGCATTAACTTGTTGGAGTTGTTTAGTACATTTTCCCCTTGGTTACATTTTTTATTGATTTTAATTTGGAACTGTCTACATTGTATATCTTGTTTTATCTGTTTGCTGCCCTGAGATCTCAAGATCAAAGGACGGATAAAGGCATTATAATAAACTAATAATAAATAGCTTAATACTATTTTAATTGTAACTTTTTGTACGCTTTTAGCTCCCTGTGTAAAAATGAGTCTTTTTATTTAGTACGCAAAGGGCTCTTGTAGCACCTTTGTGACTAAAAACTGTGCAAAAGAAATTGTAGCATAAACTTTAATAGACTAGGTAGGTCTAGTCCTTCCAGGGCGACCCGGCATCCTCCTTTTCCAGGACACACCCTACATTTCAATATTCTGTCCAGGAGGAATTCCAAAATGTCCTCCATTTCGAGCCTGATTAAGCAGCATGAATTTACATTTATACGAGTGTTAGCTTTTATGTTGCAATGGCCTACATTTTTCCCCCTTGAATGTCCTACATTTTGTGGTGCCTTGTCCTCCTTTGCAGTGAGGACATCTGGTCATGAGAGACCCCTCTGAACCGTGGGAGCAGACCTCTGAGAACTATATTCTTACCCACAAGGTGAAGAGGAGATGCTTGCAAGCAGAAATTTAGTATGGTAAATTAAGAAGAAAGGTTCTAACCCTTTCTGGGATTTTTTTTAAGAAAAGAAAGTCTAAAAGAGGATTTTTTAAATGCGATGCTCCAGTTTGAAACAGTAGAGTCCCTTCAGTGTCCTAGCTGCCTTCTTCTGCTCCCGTGAGTAGAGCTGGTGTAGAGATGGAGCAAACGCATATATCCGAAATACCTTGTTAAAAGGAAGTTAACACTTTTGGTCTTTTTGGCTGTAATGGGGACCCATATTTTTTTCTCCCATGCTTTGTGTGACCCATGCACTGATTTGAAAGCATTTACATCCAATTTCCAAAGTGACCACAAAGTATCCCCTCCATCCCATCGAATTCTGAAGAATTCTGGTTTCTTTAAAACTGTGTTGTTGCTGTTTTTTAAACCGAGGATACATTCACACTGCAGAAATAATCCAGTTTGATGCTACCTCTGGAATTGCAGTCCCCAAAAAAGTAACTTTCTGGCTTGGATGTCCTCAAAGAGAGAGTCTGCAAACATATGCATGAGTGGGATGTGTGTGTGTGTGTCTGTCGTTTTTCTCAGAACGACAACACGCTTCCCACCATTTCAGGTTAATTTTTGCTGAAGATTGAAATGTTCAAGAGAGTTGCACTTTGGCATTAAATCATCAACTCAACAATTAATCTTAAGAGTCCAGTTTCACTACAGAACCTGAAAATGTGAACTAAGATCTTTACATCAAGGAGATGGTGTGTTACTTTGCACTGGGGTAGCAGTGATTATGTGACGATTGTGCATTAGTCGTGCAACGCTGCATGTACACAGAAACTTAAAACACACAACTGCAATGTGCAAGGCACATGGAAGACACAATAGCATCAGGAGAACAACTCTAGGTGCATCTACACTGTAGAAATCATGCAGTTTGACACCACTTTAAGAGCTATAGCTCCATCCTATAGAATCCTGGGATTTGAAGTTTCACAAGGTTTTTAGCCTCCTCTGCCAAAGAATGCCAGTGCCTCACAAATCCCAGGGTTCCATAGGACAGAGCCATGGCAGTTGGGAGTTGTAGTTCCAAAACTCACTTTGCTCAGTTCTAGCTGCATTCTAATATTTTTTAATTTTTTTATTTAAAAAGGGACTGCAGTTTTTGTTATCAATTTTGCCTCTTTTCTACTCTTAATGCATTGATTTTTCCATAGCTACTTTCTCAGGGTGAAGGTAACTTATTTGCCTCTTGTCTTATCAAATTAATATTCTAAATCAAGTTTCAATCCCATCATAGTAAGTGGCAAAGTTTTCATGGAGCAGAATAAACAAAAGTTTAGCAACTTGAAAGGGGATACCTTACATCATCCATATTTCCCCTGTGGTTGAATTTGGGGATTATCATTATTACTATTATTATTAAAAATACTACAATTATCTGTACTTGTACCCCATCTTTTCACCAAAACCATGACTTCAGGTGGCTCAATATGTCTACCTATTGAAAACACATTAGTTCTTCAGGTATTTGGTAATAAAATGCTTGCAAACATTAATGTACTGCTAAAAAACAATCAAAACGTGATTCCCAAGCCTCTTTCATTAGTATCCTTGACAAAATACATTCAGGATTGAAGCCTATGCTGCTAAAAATTTGCTGTGGGAAATGAAGTTGCTTTATCTCCAGCACTGACTTGTTTTGTCAAATTGCTTCATCTGTACTTTTCTGGGTGTGAAATTAATGCAGCCCATACAAGATTTGCTTTTGGAGAAGACTATCCTACCGCTTCCTTTTCAGTTTTTAGCCTTTGATTATGTATAGTCAATGCCTTTCTTATTCTCATATATATATGCCCTTAACAATTGGGAACCAATCTGTCCCCCAATTAACAAAGGTGTGTGTGTATGTAGGCAATCAGAGCTTGGAAAAGTTACTGGAGAGTTCTAGTCCAAAAAAGTAACTTTTCCAAAATCTGGATCTAACTTTGATGATGGACCACAGATCAGTGATTAAAGGAGTACAGAAAATAAATTCAGTCCCCACCATTTTCAGTGGAAAAGAAAACAGGCTCACAGTTGAGATTATCTTTATGGAGAGCTACCACCAATATATTGGGTTTAAACGCCATGTTCCTCCAACTGACCCCTTCCTTGTGGGTTGGACCAACAACTCCTATCATCCCCAGCCAGTATGTCTGGGGAGTGATGGCAGTTGCCTTCCAACACATTTGGGAATCCTGCAGCTCTTCAGAAAATTTTCGACTCTACTCCCAACAGCCCTTGTCAGAAGAGCCAATAGTGAGGAATACTGGGAGCTGCAGTCCAAATGCATCTGGAGGGCAGGAGGATTCCCAATGCTGGACTACATGGATAAATGTGTCCCATATTTTTCAGACTATGATGGGAGTCTGTGCATCATTAAGGGCCACATTTCGTAATCAAAATGGCATCCCTCCATTAATGCTACTTTGTTAACTGGTCATAATGTCTGGGGGATTCTGGGAACAGTGACATCACAAGGGTTGTGTGGACCGCACCAGGTGACACCTTAAAAGGGGG
>CM034710.1:1388542-1401360 GCA_020142125.1 Phrynosoma platyrhinos | reverse complement strand
GTGACCCTAGGGATGCCACTGTCTGGGAGCTGTAGTCAAAACAGCAACTTCCATAGACGTCCAATAAACTTCTTTCAGGGCCTCCACGTATCTTGGGGACTTTCTAGTCCTTCTTGCTAAGCAACGTGGCCACCATTTTGGGAAATTGTTGGTTTTCAGTTGCTCGACTCTCCTTTACAAAAATGCTGGGTCAGTTGTATTGCACCTCCCATGATGCTTTTCCCAACTCGGTCCATAAGCCACAACTGCCCCCTCACTTTTAGTTCAGTGCTGTCAGAACTACAACTCCCATGATGTACCGTAATGAAAAGCCAGGCTACAGACTACAGGTTGGGGAGCAGTAGGCCACCCGATGCCTTCCAGATGCTTTGGACTGCAACATCCATTGGCCCCAGGGACTATGGGACCTGTAGTTCTTAACGTCTGGAATAGGATGCCATCTCCTTTTCTCCTATGATGGACTGCAGGCCAAGCCTGAATCCTATTAACAACTAGAGGGCTACATTTACACTGCAGAAATAATGCAGTTTCACACCACTTTTAGTGCTGTAGATCCATCCTATGGAATCCTGGGATCTGTAGTTTTACAAGGTCTTTAGCCTTCTCTCCCAAAGAGTGATGGTGTCTCACAAAACCACAAATCCCAGGCTTTTGTAGTACAGAGCCATGGCAGTTAAAGCGGTGTCAAACCGCATTATTTCTACAATGCAGATGCATCTTCTGTCGCTGAAGAAATTGCAAACGAAATCCTTTCTATAAAATAAAAAAAGAGATTCAAAGGAATTTTTGTCTGCCATCTTTTTGAAGATGCAGTGACCCAATTAACAGTATGTAGCCCTTAAAGCATCTTGGGAAAGTTAATTTTCTGGACTACAGATCCCAGAATCCCCTTAACCAGATTTTAAAAAAACACTTCTTTTTACTGAGTAAAACTCCTAGAATTGTGTCTGGGGGATTCTGGGGGTTGGAGTCCCTCCGAATAACTTTCCCAAGCAATACTAGATAGATACCCTGATTTTCTATCATTCTTCCAACAATTCTTAGTATTTCCAACAAGTATTTCTAACAATAATCCTATATTCTTAGTATTTAGGATGAGAAACTTTTAAGTGCATCATAAAAACAAACTTCCCACCCTTCCCATTAAACAAATGTTTTTCTTGTCCCTCTCTTTTGTTTTTTAAACACAATTTAATAACCAAATAAGAAATAACGACACGATGGGCAACACCCCACACTGCCCTTCTCCACCAAAAAATCCACTTTAAATTCAAATGTGGAATTAGCAAATGAGAAAACAGACCAAGATTAGGTTGGTTTTTTGTGAAATATCCTCTCAGTCTGCAACAAGCACACATTCCAGCCCCACAAACCCAAATTAATTATTTAATTTCCCTTTATAGCAACAATAATAACAACAATAAAAACCTCTCTTCTACCGGCCTAATTGGATTACGGGGCAATTTTTTTTTCCCTTCCAAAAACAGACAAAGGAAAAGAAAAAAGAGGAAAAGGTAAAGAAAGGAGGAACTGAATCACTGGCAAAGATTTCTGATGTTTTCGGAAAACAAGAAGGGGTGCATTTATTTTTTTGCTCAAAGAGAAGATAAAAAAAGGAAAAAAGGGGGGAAGGGGGGTTTTCCAAAATGTTTTTTTTAATATATGATTTTGTTCTGGTTTTTAATAAAAAAAGAAGAAGTTAAAAACCAAAAAACAAAAAAAAGGAAAATAATTTTGATTTATTTATTTTTTTTTTAAAAAAAGCAAGTTGTGAAACATGCAGGAAAAATACCTTCGTCTGGAGTGGGATTGTTAGTTGATGCCTCCTCACGCTTTTTCGTGAGCGGACCTAAGAGCAAGAAAAAAGAAGAAAAAAGAAAAATGGGACAAGGGGGAAAAAGAGAGAGAAAGATCAAGAAAAAAAGAGATCGTTTTTTGGTTCATCAAAAAGGGGAAAAAGCAGTATTTTTTTTTCTTATTTTCTTTTCGTTTAGCAAAATACAAACAAACTTTAGATTTAAATTTCTTTTCTTTCTTTTTTTTTCCGGGTCGGCATGTTATGTGTGGCATCATAAGTGTTATGTATAGATAGGTGCGGTTTTTGGTTTTGGGTTTTTTCCTTTCCCCCACCGAAAAAAAAATATGACACAGAAATACAAAGATAATATCGGAAGCTGTGAAATTAAAAGATTGGTTAGAGAGGAAACCAGGTGAGGGAGAGGTAAGGAGGTGGAAAACAGCTATAGGAAGGGACAGAAAGGTTAAAAATTGATGAAACCCCAATTCTGGGTCCCATTTTCAAAGTTCGCAAGGGGATGAGGGCATTGGAATTCGATTCCCAGAGAGGGGATAATGGTGTGACCAACTCTTTTTCTTAGTTGGGCTCCTGTGACTTTTAGGAGGATGTATCTGCATTGCAGAAATAAAGGAGTTTGACACCGCTTTAACGATCCTGTGATCTGTAGTTTTGTGAACTATTTAGCCTTCCTTATAAGAAAACACTCTGGTTTCCCCCCCAACCACCAAACTACAAATCCCAGGATTCCATGGAAGTTAAAGTGGTGTCAAAATGCTTTATTTCTGCAAGAGTGGCAGCAGCCTTTTACCACCGAGCGAACAACTTGTGACAGGTTTTAGGGCTGGTTTTCTGCCCTTGGGACCCTCCGGGGATTGTTCTTGCATGGACTGCCAAAAAATGTCGAAGAGAAAACTAGAAAAGTCCATTGATCAGTTTTCGACTATCTGGAAAGAGAAGACGTGTCTCCACTCAAAGTCTGGAAAGTCTACCAGGCCATGGAAAAACCTCCCTTCTGAGCTCAGAAAGCCTCCCCCATACATTGTAAAGTCTCTCCTCAGAAAACTTCACCTCAGAGTTTGGAAAGTCTCCCCTCAAGGCCTAGAAAGCTTTCTCTCAGGGCTTTCCAAGCTCTGAGGAGAGGCCTGCAAAACTCTGAGGGGTTTTTCCTCTCTTCAGGGCATAATTGATCTCCCCTCAGAGTTTTGTCAACCTCTCCTCAGCGCTTGGAAAGTCTGCTCTCAGAGCTTAGTAAGGCTCCCCTCAAGGTTTGGAAAGTCTCCCTTCAGAGTTTAGGAAGAAAGCCTTGGAAAATCTCCCTTTAGGGATGAGAGAAAAGTCTTCCTTCAGATTTTAGCAAAGTTCTCCCTCGTGGCTTGGAAAGTCTCCTCTCAGGGATCTTCCCATAGTTTAAAAAAGAAAATCTCTCCACAGAGCTTGGAAAGTCTCCTTTCACTGCTTAGAAAGCCTTGGAAATCCTCTCCTCAGAACTGAATAAGGCTCACTTCAGAGTTTAGAAAGCCTTGGAAAGCCTTGGAGAGTCTTCCTTCAGAGCTTAGCAAGGCTGTTCTGATGGTTTGGAAAGTCTTCCCTCAGGGATTAGAGCAAGTCCCCCTCAGACCTTAGGCAAGGCTCTCCTCATGGCATGGAAAGCTTCCTCAGAGTTTAGAAAAAGTCTCCCTTCAGAGTTTAGAAAGGCTTTCCTCAGAGTTTAGTAAGGTTCCCCTTAGGGGAGTGATGGCGAACCTTTTAGAGACCGAGTGCCCAAACTGCAACCCAAAACCCACTTATTTATCGCAAAGTGCTGCTTTCCTCTGGCTTTCAAGTAACAAACTCTGGTGAACTCGGTGCTGGGGCGATGGCATCCGTGCCCACAGAGAGGGCTATGCATGCCTCCGCTGGCATGCGTGCCATAGGTTCGCCACCACTGCCTTAGGGCTTAGAAGAACCTTTCCGCAAAGCTTGTAAAGCCTCTACTCAGAGCTTAGAAGAAAGTCTTGGGAAGTCTCCCCTCAGAGCTTTGGAAGCCTTGGAAAGACTTTCTTTAAAGCTTGGAAAGTCTTCCTTCAGTGTTTAGCAAGGCTCTCTGCATGACTTGGGAAAGCCTCCTCTCAGGGATTAGAAAACTTCCCTACAGAGTTTTAAAAATCTCTCCACAGAGCCTGGAAAGTGTCCTTCCAGAGGCTAGAACATTTTGGATAGTCTCCCTTCACAGCTTAGTAAAGCCTTGGAAAGAACTCCTCAGAATTATAGTAAGGCTCTCTTCAGAGCTTAGAAAAGCCCCTCTTCAAGGCTTGGAAAGTCTCCCTTCAGAATTTAGAAAGGCTCCCCTCAGAATGTTGTAAGGCTCCCTTCAGAGTTTTTGAAAGCCTTGAAAAGCCTCTTCTAAACACTTGAAAAGTCTCCCTTTAGAGTTTAGCAAGGCTCTCCTGAAAGTCCCCTTCAGGGATTAGAAAAAATCTCCCTTCAGATTTTAGCAAGATGCACCTCATGGCTTGAAAAATCTCTTCTTAGGGATTAGAAAACCTACCCACATAGTTTAAAAAAAAATCTCCACAAAGCTTGGAAAGCCTCCTCTCAGAGCTGAATAAGGCTCCCTTCAGAGTTTAGAAAGCCTTGGGAAGCCTCCCCTCAAGGCTAGAAAAGTCTTCCTTCAGAGTGGAGCAAGGCTCTCCTCAGAGCTTGGGAAGTCTCCCCTTAGGACAGTGACAGCAAACCTTTTAGAGACCCAGGGCCCAAACTGCAACCCCAAACCCACTTATTTATCACAATTCCTCTGCTGCGTTCCTCTGGTTTTCTAGTAACAAACTCTGGAGAACTCTGTGTTGGGGCAATGATGTGTGTGCCCATAGAGAGTGCTCTGAGTGCCCCCTCTGGCACGTGTGCCATAGGTTCGCCACCACTGCCTTAGAGTCTAGAAAATCTGCCCACAGAGTTTTAAAAGTCTCCCCATGGAGCTTGGAAAGCCTCTCCTCAGGGCCTGCGAAGGCTACCTGGTTGTGGGATGATGCTCTACCCTCAGAGGCCCAACTGGCACCAATACTGGAGCCATTTTGGCACCCAGTAGAGACCTGTTTTTGTATAAAAACCTGTGGAATCTTACTTGATTTTATCCAAATCCGCACCTGCATTTCAATAGTTTTAAACTGTTTTATTGTATTTGGATGGTCTGGTTTTAACTTATCAAATGATTTGATGTGCACTTTTTTCTTTCTTTTTTTTCCCTTTTTTTGGCTGTTTAAACAATTTCTTACAGGTTTAGAAAATTTCAATCAGTTAAAGTGATTTTACTGAGTCGAGATGATATGTTGTTGTTCTTACTGTGAGCCTTCAAGTTGTTTCCGATTTATGGCAATCCTAAAAGAAGCCTATCCTGAGGTTTCTTGGCCAGATTTCTTTAGACGAGGTTTGCCACCATGGCCTTACTCTGAGGCTGAGAGAGTGTGACTTGCCCAAGGTCACCCAGGGGGTTTCTATGAGAATCCTAGTCCAGCACTCAAATCACTACACTATGCTGCCTCTCCTAGGGTTTTCTTGGCCTGATTTCTTCTAAGGAAGTTTGCCATCATTGCCCTCCTAAGAGGCTATGACTTGCCCCAGGTCACCCAGTCAGTTTCTGTGGCTGATTGGGGATTCGAAATTTGGTCTCCCAAAATCTGAATCCATCTTTCAGATCACTACACCACACTGACTGATGTAAGTTTTTAAAATACACAAATACATTTTGAATGGTGGAGGGAACCCACAAGGTGAAGTGATGCTGCTGGGGACCTCCATGAGAGGCAGATTCCCCCCTTTTGGGTGAACTTGGGCCATAAAGCCAACTTTTGGGAAGCTGCGTATGACACGCTTTTGAACCCGTGAGCTTTGGTCAAGAATCCAAGAGGTGCAGCCTTTGCCTACATGGATAGACCCACTGCAATAGGAAAAGCTGCACCTCTTACATTTCTACCTGCCGTAGTTTAGGTAACAAAAGATGCTGGCGCCCTGCTAGGGAAGAAAAGAAAAGAAAGAAGGAAGGATGAAGAATGATTAAAGAGGAAGGCATGGAGGCGGGAAGGAGGGAGTCAGGCTGGAATGAAAAGAAGCATGTTGCATTAAAGGGAACTTCTGTCTTTACGGGTTATTTTTTAATTGGTGTCCTATGGAGATGGTTTTGCTTCTTGGGGTAAAGCCAAGAAGCCGATGGGAGGCCTGCAGAAGCTCTGCAAAATGGGAGCCTGGGTTTCCAGCGTGACGTAGTGGTTTCAGCGTTGGACTATGACTCTGGAGACCAGGGTTCGAATCCCTATTCAGCCATGGAAACCTACTGGGAGACCTTTGAGTCACACAGCCCCAGAACCTCTCACGGTAGGGTCAACTTAAGGTGGTGATAAGTCAAAAACAACTTGAAGGCACACAGTAACACTAAACACTGTGATGTAGTGGTTGGAGTGCTGGACTATAATTCTCCGCTCAGCCATGGAAACCCACTGGATGACCTTGGGCGAGTCACACATTCTCAGCCCCAGAAAAGCCCATGATAAGGTCACCTTAGGGTCACGATAAGTCAAAAACAACATGAAGGCACACAACACCAACCAGTATGATGTAGTGGTTGGAGTCCTGGACTATGACCCTGGAAACCAGGGTTCAATTCTCCGCTCGGCCATGGAAATGTACTGGGTGACCTTGGGTGAGTCACATACTCTCAGCCCCAGAAAAACCCCATGATAGGTTCACCTTAGGCTTTCCATAAGTCAGAAATGACTTGAAAGCACACAACAGCACCAAACAACAACTTCAGCCATCTTGCATTACTCGGGCAGATTAGGAAACTCTGTAGTAATACAAAACAAAAACCAGTGATAGGGAGATCCTCATGAACAATACGCGAGACAGACGCTGAGACCCATAGAGTTGTCTCTGCTGCCCTCCTTCCAAATTAGAAATGTCCCCATGTCTCCAAAGCCGATCACTTCCCTTCCATGCGGCTGTTCAAGGTGTGTTGCTAGATTGGATGGATGTTCAGCTGGTTGAGTGGACATACATTTTGCCAGCGGCTGTTATTGTGTTGTGTGCCTTCAAGTTGCTTTTGACTTTTGGTGACCCTACTACGAACCGATTACAGGGTTTTCTTGGCAACATTTGTTCAGAGGAGCTCGGTCATTACCTTTCTCCAAGACCGGCCAAAATACTCCAGGCTGCTCTGCGTCCTGCTAAGCTGCCTGGTGCCGCTGTTGCGAATCACACCCTTTGCGGTCAGAAACAACGTGCCCAGCATTGACCACATGACTGGACACCTTGTTGTGACCTCAGAGAGAGTGACTTATGTCAGCGGCAGCAGGCGGCACAGCAGGACAAGTGTGTGCCCAGCATTGCTATGGAGTGCTGTGGATTTTTCTGCAAAATCTTGAGCAAAAGCAGAGTTATTTTAAGCCAGTTTAAAAGACAGAAAAGGGCAGATCTGATGCAGATCTGGCCTCGCATCATGTAGAGAGTCCACACTGGAATTGGGGATTTGGTCCTGCATCATAAAGATGGGTCATGGTGATGGTGGGGCGGGGCGGGGGAACTGGATGGACCCTGAGAGAGAACGACTTGCCCAAGGTCGCCCATGGTTGAGTGGGGATTTGAACCCAGCATCCTAGTCCAACATCCAAACCACAACAGTCCCTTCACCACAGCTCATAGCCATGCCCCACAAGGAGGAGACACTGAGCTTGGCAAGGTCCGTATGCTGGTGGGGGATTCTGGGAGGTGAAGTCCGCAAAAGATAACTTTTTCCTAAGCATTAAGGGGAGGATTTCCAAAATCAAGGGCAGAAAGGTTTCCCAAGCTTTGAAGAGAGGCATCTTTTTGGATATAGTGGGTCTATGGTATCCGCTGGGGTTTGGTCTCAGGACACACACACAAACCAAAATCTGTGGATGCTCAAGTCCCATTATATACTATGGCCTAATAAAATGGTGCCCCTTCTATAAAATGGCAAAAACAAGGTTCGCTTTGGGAATTTCTATGTTTTTGATAATTTTCAAGATGTGGATGGTGGAATCCATGGATGGTTGAATCTGTGTATTAGGAAAAGGGTCCTTCTTCACCATTTTTCTTCCCTCCGTGCAAACAGGCCATTTTGAGCTCTGGAACTCCCTGGCACAAGAAGAGCTGGAAGGACTGCCTTAGACAGAAGGCTGGAGATGGGATGGAGTGGGATGGATAATCCCAAACTATGACCTGTTCTGTTTTTATGCACAGCCGGTGGTGCAGAAATCCCAGTGAGGTGAGAATTTTAGGAGAGAGCAAGAGGAATTAAAAATGCAACAATTCCAGGAATGTCTGCCTGGCTGAGCTCCCTTGGTGAAATCCAGGGCAAACCGCAGAGTCCTTCTCTCTCCCCTCCATATATTTCTGTCTCATTCCCTCTCTCTCTATCTCTCTCACACACACAGTCACACATACACACACTTAGTTACGGTGAAACTGGCATTTACAGATTAAGACAGAAGGATTTTTCATGGGCTGGCAACTCGCCCCAGGGGCAGACATTGCTAAATAAAGAGTCAATGAGGGAGGGAGAGAAAAGGGGAGCATGAGAGAGAGAGAGAAACAGAGGGGGGGGGGGAGGAAAGAAAGCATGACTATGGATGCCCCATGACCGCTGTGATCTGAATGCCATCTTCTCCCCATTCTGCCAGGTGTAGTTGACTCTTGGAACAACTTGACACATTCAGGTCATGAAAAGCAGACTCCTTTCCTCTAACTCTCTTTTCCATAAAACATATCCATGGGTAGCTGTGTTGGCCATATCGCAAAGTACAGCATCATCCAAAATTCACAAAACACGGATACCTTTATGTGGGCCAGCCGAAATACACATTATACATGTTGCAAGCTTTTGAAGCTTCACTGGCTTCTGCATCAGGCAAAAGTGTTAAAAATGATAATGTACAGGAGAAAGAAAGAAAGAAAGAAAGAAAGAAAGAAAGAAAGAAAGAAAGAAATGGTCGATGTCAGCCATAGACCTGCATTTGGTCTACATGTGGTTGTCCTCAGTTCAGATGGCATGGAAGGTTATTCATGCCTCATCCTCCTTCTGGCCATGGGGATACTGGGAGATTCAATCCAGGAAATAAACTTTAAATTCTATTTGCAAGACAAAAAGCTACTACCTTTGAGATCCAGTTTGTCTCCAATCCTTTGTGAGGCCACAATCCCCTTTTAGGAAGAGAACATTGCATTTCTCAGGAAGCCTCCATGCTTTTTCATTAGAACTTTGCTTGAAGGACTGGAGACAAACCGGCTCTCAAAGGCAGTAGCTTTTTGTCTTGTAAATGGAATTTAAAGTTTATTTCCTGGACTGAACCTCCCAGTATCCACACACCCAGAAGGAAGAGGTAGGACCCACCTGCATGAAAACCCTTCTATACCATCTTAACTGAGGACAACAACCAAAGCATTTGGACGAAATGCAGGGCAAAGACTAACATCATCAATTTTTCTTGTGCATGCTCAAGTCCCATTATATACTATGGTGTAGTAAAACGGTGTAAAATCTTGTATCATTTTTAACCCCTCTGTCTAATGAAGAAGCCAGTGTAGCTTGGAAAGCTTGCAACATCTATAATGTGCATTCTGGTTGGTCCAATAAAGGTATCCACTGTTTTGTGAATTTGGGATGATCTGGTAATGTGCATTCTGGTTGGTGAAATAAAGGTATCCCTGTTTTGTGGATTTTGGATGATAGTCTTTTTTCTACATTCCTGCCGGAAGCAGTTCCAGAGATTAATAGGCATTCATCTCCAGGGTGGAAGGATGCAGAAGAGGTGGAAGGGGATGATGGGCTTCCAGTGTCCCCAACAAGGAGATCAATCGAAGAATGCCAGAAGGGAAGACCATGGCCAACCTGTATTAATTCACCCATGGGCCAGTTTATTGGGACATGGCCAGGTGCATTGGATTGAAGACACACTGCGTAGCAGATGCACAAAGAGCACCACCATCAACAGCTGGTAGTTTGGGAGACAAAGTGCACAGGCCCCACTGTGGGCCCAATCCGTTGGGAAGTTCTCCTGCATATGCCCATTAATGTGGACAAATAACGCACAATACAAGGTGACCAGATGTCCTAACTGCAAAGGAGGACAAGGCACCACAAAATGTAGGATATTCAAGAAAAATGTAATAAGTTACCAAATAAAAGCTTTAAAAAACACTCATATAAATGTAAATTCATGCTTCTTGTGGAATCCCTCCTGGGTAGAAAGATGACATGTAGGGCATGTCCTGGAAGACATCTGGTCACCCAGTGCACAGTAGCACTAGGTCACACCCATCATCCCCTTCATTTGAGCAGGACAACTGCAGGAGAACTTCTCAAGGGCTTAGGAACATGATGGGTCATTTCTTTCTACCGTGCTTCCAACCTTTGATGGAAACCATCTACACCACATATCTGCAGATGAAAACCAGGGTGAATGCAGCCAAGCATTGCTTCAGAGTGTGGTCAAGATGACAAAAGTTATTAATGGGGAAGAACAGACAAGCTGGGAGAGGCTGCAGGAGTTTGCTTTTGCCTGAACTGACTGGGAAGGGAAAGATTGTGCTTTCTTGGCTGTATCCACACAGCAGAAATAATCCTGTTTGACACCACTTTAACTGCCATGGGTCAATGCTATGGAAACCTGGGAACTGTAGTTTGTTGAGGTCTCTGATAGAGAAAGCTAAATGTATCACAATACTACAATTCCCAGAATTCCATAGCATTGAGCCATGGCCGTTAAAGTTGGTGTCAGATGGAATCATTTCTACATTCTGCAGCCTTCCTTTCCTTCCTGCTGAGTTAATGGAGGGCATGCTACTTTTGTACTTTGAACTTGCTTTGCACCAACTGAAGCAAACTGAGGACATAGGAGGAAAGTGGGAGGAGGGCAGAGAAACCAGGACATTTTTTTAAAGGACAGCTGAAAAAGTGGGATGGCAGAGGATTAATTGGGACTGTCTCTGCCAAACTGAGGCAATTGGAGGGTACTGAATGTTAGACACTTATTTCAGTTTAATTATCCCCCTTTTCTCTTTGCCTTGTCTTCTGTCAAGAATCTAGGGATTGTAGTCTAGTCAAAGTGTGATGAATATCCCCTACCAGCTTTTCCTCATTGAATTACACCTCCCACCAAAATGCATCTGAGGAAGTAGACTTAAGTCTAGTAAAGGTCATGCTGCCAATGTTTCAAAGGCACTACAAGATCTCTCTACATACCTCCTAGGTAGAAGGACAGATCGCTTTTGATCCCGCCCGTATAAGAGACAGGACCCAAGTTTTAATTTTCCTGAACCATTGAATTATTTCCTGAACTACTGAAATATTTTCTTGGGGTGGGACAGGGAAATGACCTCAAAACAGAGATGGAAAGAATATTTATTTATTTCCAGGTCTAAAAATAGGTTTGCTGATTGCCTTGATGCTCATCAGGAAGAAGAATAGACCAGTGAGAACTTGGTGCAATCTTCTCCCTTTATTCAAACATCCCAAAGTGTTATGGAGGAATTATTCTGCAAAGAAAATCACATGGGTTACCTGCACAGAAAACACTGTTTACTGTGTAAAAAACCCCAAAAAACCAAGCTGTTTTCTGTACAGAAAAGAGTTTTTGTGCGTTTTTTTCCTCCACAGAACAATTCCTCTGCAATACAGAATATTGTAGAGGAGTATGAAAATATCTACACACATCTGAGTTGCATTCTTGACTGACCTTGGCTGAATCTGCAGAATTAATGCACTTTGACACCACTTTCATTACCATGACTCCATGCTATGAAAATTTGGGGATTAGTAGTTTGCAAGACGTTTCACCTTCTCAGTCAGAGCCTTCTGGTACCACAACAAACTACAAATCCCAGGATTCCAGAGCATGGAGCCATGACAGTTAAAGCGGTGTCAAACTGCACTAATTCTGCAGTGCAGCAGCATAGGAAGACAAGATCACCTTTTGGTTTTATTCATGTTCTTGGACCTGGGAATGGGGGGGGGGGGGAGAAGCAATTATTTTGGTTTGGATTCCTGAAGAAGATGGGATAGCTAAACAGTTGCATTTACAGATTATTTTCAGGAACGTGGGGCCATTTGGGGGTAGGAAATCATGTGAAAGGGGAAGGTTGAGGATCTCTGGGAGATTGCCACTAGGCTTTAGGGGCCACAAAAGTGGGACTTGGGGGCCATATATGGCCCATTGGACACACTTTCGTCCTTTGCTGGGGGAAGAAGCCAAGCGCCTAAGGCAGCAAAAACTGGGGAACAGCAGCAGCAGCTTTCTGGGCTGGTTCCTATGTTTCTGGAGTATCTTGGCCTCAGAGCAATGTCATACTGAAGATGGAGCAAGCTTGCTTTCTGCTGCTCCGGAGAATAGGACCTGGAGCAATGGATGCAAGCAACAGGAAAAGAGTTCCACCTCAACATTAGAAGGAACTTCCTGACAGTAAGAGCTGTTGGACAGTGGAAGCTGCTGCTGTCTTGGAGGGAGGTGGTCTCTCCTTTGGAGGTTTTTAAGCATAGTCTGGATGGCCATTGGTCCCAGGGAGGGCTTGGAATGTGCATTCCTGCATAGCAGGGGGTTGGACAGGATGACCCCTGGGGTCTCTTCCAACTCTTATGATTTTATGTGTCCCTCCCCCCCCCCCCCCATTACCTGGCCCTTCATTTCCATGCTGATGGCATGGATGCCCCACTGCCACTGCGGATCACTTGCTGCTGCCATGGGGTCACTCACAGCTGAGGTCAGAACGAGGTGTTCAGCCAATGGGGTTGTTGGGGGGCTGTGAGGAGTCCGAACCACACACACCAAGTGACACTCCAGAGGTGACAGCAGGTGACACCCTCAGTGCAAGAGGGGTGAACATATGCCTTTCCTGGGTGACACTGTCTACAGCGGGTGACACCCCAGCTAGTGATGCCATTGCGCTCAGCCACAATCACATGGCTGGGCATCTTGTTCTGACCTCAGTGTGAGTGACTGGCAGTAACAGCACATGTGAAGGCGGCTCAGCAGGA
>CM034710.1:1322832-1334707 GCA_020142125.1 Phrynosoma platyrhinos | reverse complement strand
AGGTTTGCCTTAGGGTTGCCATAAGTCAGAAATGACCTGAAGGCACACCACCACAACAATAACAGAATATTTATATATACAGTTGGCCCTCCACGTTTGCGGGGTTGGCTTTTGCAGATTTGATTATTTGCAGATGTGATTAATATGTCCTCTCTAGGAATTTCTAGGTCCTCCGGCATGACTCCGTGGCCAACTTTCACCAGAGGTTGCTCTGGCAGACCTAAAAATTCCTAGAAAGAACAAAGGTTAAAAACATTTTTAAAGTGTTTCATTTATTTGTTTGCCCCCCCCCCACTTTCATGGGGGTCCTGTGCCCCTAACCCCAGCAAATGTGGAGGGCCCATTGTGTATATATTGCCCCCCAAATACCCTCTGGGGGCATGAAGGGTACTTTGAGACATTTTATTCCTCCCTCCCAGGCCATTTCAAGCCCAGGAAAAGCCTTTAAAAAAGATAATAAATAGAGCAAACAGGAAGTGGTTTCTAATGTTTGGAAAAAAGTCCTTTCTTGGGCCCAAAGTGACCTTGGGGGAGTACTAAAAACATGGCGAAAAGGACCCCCAATTTGGTTTTTTGTTTGCAGGGAGTGGTGTGGGCCCCCAAGGCAGCCCCATAGGCCTCCATAGTTGTCCATTCCTGGTAGGGATCAAAATGAGGCGTGACAGAGACGCCAATTAATTTGTTCTCCTTCCAGGTCTGGTCTACAAATCTGACCGGAAGCTTCCGCAGGTCAACCGGTACCTGATTCTGTCCGGCGGGGTGCAAGACGGCACCCTCAACGTCAACCTGGGCAACCTGGACCCACTTTCTCCTGGCGGTGACTACGACGCCGCGTTCACCCTCCTGGTGCCTGTCCTGAATGCGGCCGGGGTCCCCGTGACTTTGGACATGAAGCAGAGCCCACCGGGCCACACGCGGTTCAGCCTCCGGCCCTTCGACGCCGGGACCACCGGCCTCTGGTCAGAGTACTGCCTGGGCGACGAGGACTACCTGGTCGCCAACCGGGTTGCTGAATGGTTTTTCCACGCTTTCGCCACCTGCGCCAAAGACGAGAGGGTCGAGCAGCGCGGCTGCGTCACCTCAGCCATCATTTCCGCCGGATCACTCCGCGTCCTCTATGACGTCGTCCCCGTGGTGGTCTTGAAAGGTTGGCCAGAAGTGGCCCGCCCGTGGCTAACTCAGGCCCACTTCTGGGATGGCAAGTTGAAGGACGAAGACGTGGCCGGCGGCTTCTACCTCCTGCCGTCCTCCGGCGCGGATTGGCGCCTGGCCTTTTCGGCAAGCGAGCTACACTTGCGGGGGATTCTCCCGCTGCCGTTGGCTTGGGCGTTCCGGGCCGCCGTGGCCGTCCTGGGCCGCAGCCGTCCTCTGAAAGGCCTGGGGCCATACCACCTCTTCACCTTGGCCCTGTGGTCGTGCGAGCGGCTTCCAAGCAGCTACCTCAGCCGGGAGGAAAACGCCGCCCATGCCATGTTGGGTCTTTTGGACCACCTCTTGGCTAGCTTGGTCGAAAGGCGGTTGCCCAACTACTTCCTCCCTGAATGGAACCTTCTAGAAGGGCTTTCCCGGCAAGCCCTGGAGAGCCTGGCTCACAAAGTGGCCCAAGCCAGGGCCCAGCCTTCCCAGTATCTCCGCCAAGCGGTGGAAAGGGCGAAGGAAGCCAAGCGGCTAGCTAAAGCCTTCAGGGACCAGAATTCGGCGTCTGTGACCCCGTAATTTTTGACGTGGTTTTGGGGGTCAGAGGCCAACGTGGCTCACATTCTTCAGACAGAAAAGAGATGCCAGCAAAACCTCCCTGATAAGTGACCTTCCTGGTCACAAAAGTTTGGACTCATGGTCAGATTCATTGAAGGGTCAGTCATGTCTTCAGTCAGAGAAAATGGCAGAGATGGGAGACCTAAATTGTCTGCCTTCTCTAGAGTCGAAGTGACTCTAATGCAAGAGTAGCCTCTCAGATTTGGTTGGACTACAGCTCACTATTGGCTAGGCTGGCTGGGGCTGATGGGTATTGTAGTCCCATCACATCTGGGGTGACCACAGGAAGATCCAGCTACTATGCTCAGAGATTACGAGGAACTGGAAAGAAGGCAAAGCAGATTTCTGCAGTGAACAAGATTCAGAAGAGGTGGAGATGAGGCCCTCAGAATGGACTGCAAATCCCAGCAGCCCCCTGAGAGCTTTGCCAAAAGAGTGGGATGCTGGGAGTTGAAGTCCAAAAACTGATGGGATGCTAAGTGATTCTCACTCCTTCTGTGTGCTTTTTTTCCTCTTTGTTACAGGAGTGGAAATCCTGTAGCCTTCCACATCTGGTCAGACTACAACACCCATCATCCCTCAATCTTCCCTTGCCAGGAGGAATGATTGCTGGGAGTTGCAGTCAACCAACATCTGGAGGGCTGCAGGATTGCTAACTCTAGGATGAGAATGTTTTAATGCAGTGGTTCCCAAACTTTAGTCCTCCAGATGTTACGGACTGCAGCCTCCAGCATTCCTGACTATTGCCAAGCAGACTGGGGCTTCTGGGAGTTGAAGTCCAAAACACTGAATTATCCAGATTTGGGAAACACTGTATGATGCAATAGAAAGATAGCCAGTGCTTTAAAACATTTATATCTTTGGAGGACAACAAGCCATGTTGTAGTCCCCAAAATAACTTGTCCAGATCTGACTCTAGCTGCCTCTTCCAACCCAGCACCCTCCAGAGACATTGAATACAACTGTTAGAATCCTCCAGCCAGAGATGGGGAATTCTGGGAGTTGTAGTCCAATGCTTCTGGCGGGCGTCAGGTTAGAGGAAGCTGAATTTTCACAATATGAGATCCTCAATTGTAGACTTTAGTTCCTCTTCCCCTTTAAAAAAAGGTGCCTTAAATTGACCTGAAGACCTCTCTCTGCCAACCAGACTAACTCTAGTATCCAGAATAATGGTTTACTTTCAGGGGATGTGGTGGTCACCTGTTGCTCCCAAGGCATTCTGGGAAACTTGACTCCTAGTGACCAGAGTTTCTTGCCATTGCACTGAAGCCTGGACTTTCAACCAAGAAAATCTGATGCTGGAGGGAAGGTCAGCCACCTTAAATTCTCAGGTAAAAGAGCATCACTGCAAAGATGCTATTAGACTGCAACTTCCTGCAATCCTCCCAGTCAGCTAGGGTGTCTAAGGCTGATGGGAGTTGCAGTCTCTCTGCATAACTGAACCAATTTGGCAGAGATTAATCCTCTGCCATCCCACTTTTTTCAACCGCTTTTAAAATGTCCTGGTTTCTTTCTCCTGCTCCCACTTTCTCCCCTTGTACTCAGCTTATTTTGGTTGCTGCAAATGGAGTCCAAATTGCAAAAGTTTTGTGCAGTAGTGACATATTTGCAATAAAACCTGCCAAGTTTGAATTTATCCTCTATATCTTTCGCAAAAAAGTTGGCTTGCAAACTCCTTTTTAATTTCAATAATTTTTGTTGTGAGAGCCACTGTGGGGTCTGGTTTGAGCGTTGGACTGCAACTCGAGACCAGGGTTCGAATCCCTGCTCGGCCATGGAAACTCACTGGGTGCAGTTTAAGTCACACTTTCTCAGCCTCAGAGGAAGGCAAGGGCAACCCCTTCTGAGCAAATGTTGCCAAGAAAACCCTATGATAGGTTCACACCTTAGGGTTGCCATAAGTCAAAAACAATTTGAAGGCACACAACAACAAGAATTTTTGTTGCACACTTTAGAAAAACATAATACAATGCTACTTGGTGTTTTCCTTTTTTTAACGGGATGTTTTGTACACTTTTAAACAGGCATTTTGTAAACTTTAGAGTACATTATATTTGATATTAAGCAGCAATCTCTGTATGTAAGGTTGCTGTGAATAAAGATCTCCAGTAGATGCAATAAACTGTTGATTGTATTGATTTATTTTCATTTTGTGGGGAGAGGTTGGTTGGGAGTGAACTAAAAAAGGGGTTGGGGAAGTTACTTTTTCCAACTCGGATTGGCCACCAGGGAATTATAGTCCAAAACAAAATGTTTCTAGCACTAGAAAGTAGGTAAGTACTTTCTCCCATATTTTATCATCCCCTGAATTCAGATTATTACTTATTTTTTTTTTTTGGACAATATATCAATTTCCATCATTTCAAACAATTTAGATGTCCATCCTTCTACCTGGGGGGCATTTTTCTATTTTCCAAAATTGCGCTCCAAGCAATCTTGCTGCTGTAAGCATCTAGAGGATTCCCTTCTTTTCTTTCTTTCTTTTTTAATTAACTCATTATTTAGATGATTAAGTAACATGATTCCAGGTTTAAATTCTAATTTGATCTTGAAAATTTCGTTAACCTTGTGATTAATTTGTTTCCAACATTTGTTCGCTATATCACATGTGGAAGAATCTTCCCCTTTCTTTCAAGGATTTCTTATTTCTTGACTGCTGTCTTCATTCTGATCAGTGTTTGATCCAAGGTACGGGAACTCTTTAATTATTTCAATTTACTAATTGTCTAGAATTGAATGTATTATTTCCTCCAGGTCCTTTATTTTCATTTTCTTTATGTTCAGCATTGCACCTGATTTTCCACTTTTTCCCTTGACTTTCCTTAGTAGTTGCTCCAGTGATGTTTTCTGCTAGTAGTACGGTGTCATCTGCATATCTTCAGTTGTTGATGTTCCTTCCTCCTCCTATCTTTCCTCCTCCTTCTGAGTCTAAACCTGATCTTCATATTATATTTTCTGCATATAAGTCAAACAGACAGTGTGAAAGGATGCAGCCTTGCCTAACTCCTGTTGAGAGTATGTGCTTTGCAGAGAGTAGATAAGTCCATGATGTCTAAGTTCCCGCATAAAGATCCTACTGCTGTTAAAAGCAGTGTGATGGAAACCAGTGAAAAATGTGGCCTACCTGTGCGTTCCCTCCAACGTTTCACAAATAAAAACCAGGACATGTGTGGCTAAGTAAGTGGGGTGAACGTGCCAAAGCTATTGTCGAGGGAGAATAGACCAGCTAGGAGAGGATGCAGCAGTTTGCTTTTGCTTTTGGGGCTGAGTGGAAACAGTGAAATTCTGCCCCTTTTTCTTCTCTTCTCCTCTGCTGAGTTGATTGAATGCAAAGTACTTTTTTTTTGCCTTGAATACAGTTTTCAGCAATGGAAGTAAGCTGAGGACCAAGGAGGGAAGTGGGAGACACAGAGGGAAACTGGGACATTTTACAAACAGCTGAGAAAGTGGGATGGCAGAGGATTAATCAGGTCTGTCCTTGCCAAATTGGGACAGCTGGGAGGTTACGACTGTAGATATGATAGGTTATTGGTTCACAAAACCCTGTGCTATTTAAAAAAAAAAAGGTTTATTTTAAAAAATAGCATTAAGAATAAATCTTTCTCTGTGACTTCTGAGATATTATGGGACCAGAGGCCAAAACATGATGCTCTTGCCCTATGTTTCCCTCTCCCTTCCAGAGCTTTGGAAAGTTACTTTTCAAAATTACAGTTGCTAAATTCTGGTAAGTGTAGTCTTCCAAACTACTGTAGTAACTTTCCTAGACACTCTGTCCTTTTCTGGGCTTCTTTTGCCTAGTAGACTCAATTCACAACTTTGGCCTCTAGGGGGCAGCAGCTATCCATGTCAATCCATTTATTCCTGCAGCTCTTGAGAAAAATTGGAAGTAAGCTGGAGGCAAGAGTCCCAAAACTGAGTTAGTACTGTATCTTTTGCTTTTTCACAGCAAAGATGGGCAATTCTGGCCCAGCAGAATGGTTTTTCCACCCATGATGGACCACAGTCTTGCATTGTTCTTGAAAAAT
The DNA here is from genome assembly GCA_020142125.1 of Phrynosoma platyrhinos. Lineage (NCBI taxonomy): Eukaryota > Metazoa > Chordata > Lepidosauria > Squamata > Phrynosomatidae > Phrynosoma > Phrynosoma platyrhinos. The sequence goes on along the minus strand of CM034710.1, from coordinate 1,328,927 downwards.
TACAAGCAGAAGTCTTTGCAGGGCTGTTGGTTATTGTTGATGTGTGCTTTCAAGTTGTTTCCAAATTATGGCGACCCTATTAATAATAATAAAATTTATTTTTATCCTGCCCCTCTGCGTAATCAGCAGGGGTAGGCAACCTTTCCCCTTTAAGGGCCGAGGGACTTCAGCTCCCAGAAGCCTCAGCCATGTTGGCCAATAGTCCCATGTTGGCCAATAACTCCTGGGATTCTGGGAGCTGAAGTCCCTCGGCCCTTAAAGGGGAAAGGTTGCCTACCCCTGGCTTACAGCATTAAAAATATACACCAGTCATAAGGTTTTCTTGGCAAGTTTCTTCAGAGGGGGGTTGCCATTGCCTTCAGCTGAGGCTGAGAGAGTGTGACTTGCCCAAGGTCGCCAGTGGATTTCTAGGGCCAAGCAGGGATTCGAACCCTGGTCTCTAGAATTATAGCCCAATGATCGTGCCACTATACCACACCAGCTCTTGTTGTGAGTCAATTTAAAAATCGCAAAGGCTGCATCTGCACTGCAGAAATAATCCAGATTGACACCACTTTAACTGCCATGGCTTGAGGTCTGGAGGAGAAGACAGGCCAGACCCTGGAATCTGGAAACCATGCTCTAAGAGACATCTAGTGTGTGTGTATATATATATATATATATATATATATATATATATATATATAGGAGGGCTGGTTTTCTGAATGCAGACAGTAGTTTAAGTAAGTTGCAGATCTAGAAGGGTCAAATAGAGGGGTGAGAGACCCTTTGGTGTGGAGTGAATTGATAAATTCCATCCAGATTATACGTGTGAATAACCCTGGATGTATCTGCACTGTAGAAATAATACAGTTTGAAACCACTTTAACTGCCGCTGGCTGCATTCTACAGAATCCTGGGATTTGTAGTTTGGTGAGGCACCAGCCCTCTTTGGCAAAGAAGGGTAAAGACCTTGCAAAACTACAAATCCTAGGCTTCCATAGGATGGAGCTACAGCCACTAAAAGTGGTGTGAAACTGCATTATTTCTACAGTGCAGATCCACCCCGTATTTCTGCAAAATGGCTGATAAAATTTGTGATTTGGAAAGCCAGGTGGTCCTGTTATAAAAAGGAAAGTCTCCCTCCCAAAGAAAACATATTGTTTCAGCGTGTTATTAAACATGAAGCCATGTTTATGAAAATGCAACATTGGGGTAAACATAACAATATTTTGGAAGAGCAGCCATTGCATATAAATAAAGAGCAGCTGCTGGTTTATTTTGATTTCTTTTTTGGACTACAAAACTCGGAAGGCGCTTAAACCTTTCCTCCTTTCCAAGTATTGCAAGATGGGACTCAAAAGATCTCTCTGCTGGAAGGAAGTTGTACACCCAAAAGAAAAGTTAGCTTTCCCAAGCTCTGCGATACTTAATAATTTATTATTGTCTCCAGTCACAGACGAACAAAAAGCCATTTGGAGGCAGGTTCGATCTCTCCTGCTTGGCTCCAGGGTGGCAAGAGGGGACTTCAAGATCTCTCATTTCGTTTTACTGGTTCAAACTGGGAAAGTTTAAAGCCGTATCCACGCAGCCTGTGATTTGAGTGGAAAGATGCCACTGGCCAGGAAACCAAAGGCATACCAATTGGTCTTGTCTCCTTTATGGCTCCATTTTCTCCAGATTGGTACTTTCATCCCATCCCAGTTCTGTATCAGGTTGCAAGAGTCTCTCCCTTCCCTGCTTTCTAGCCTTGCAATTTGTACCTAATTCTCGGTGTGTTTTGTTCAGAACCTATACCTTGCCATATTATTAACTTTTGGCACATTTTCCCAATGAATTTGTACACCGTCCCGCTCTCCCTCCCCGCAATGTACACCTTCTAAATCACGCACAGCCATTCCTTGGCCCAAGAGCCTCAGAGATGTATTGATTTTTCAGAAGAAATCTATGCACCATTCTGTTGCCTGTCGCAGGAGGTGCAAAATGGATGTCTTTGTAGGGAAATGCAAACACGGCAAAACCGTTTCCCGGCTCCCGTCGTGGCACCTCTGGGTCCCAGGTGTCTCCCTGTGTTTCTTTCCCTGGAAGTTTAGAAGTTGCTGCAAGTTGTTGAAATGAATCCTCCATCAGCCCCTGGGACAGGTGTGCTTGTGCGTCTTCGGGTCACTCGTCCACCTACGGCAACCCAACACATTTTTATTAATTTCGATTCAAATTCAATATTTCCAGATACAAACAATTCCATCCATACATCCAACACACAACATGCAGTGCAATACAACTTGACTTCCCCTCTGTAGCTGAATTTTTAAGACTTGGTTTTCTTATTATTTCTGCCCCACGCGTTTCATAGAGTTTTCTTAGGCAAAGAATACCCAGATGGGATTTTTTGCTGCTGTTCCAGATGAAATGGGATCTTAGCTTTGTGTGTGTGTGTCTCTTAACCTGGGAAAGAAAATAAATTCCTTGGATGAGCCAGCAAAAAGGCTTATTTTTGCTCCTTTCAAATTTTCCAGAATCACTGAGACCACCAAAGGTCATCTACTCTGACCCTCTGCCAGTGCAGGAAACCACAACTAAAGTATCCCTGACAGCTGGGCCATCCAACCTTGTTCTCCCTATTCCTGCTATTTCTCCTCTTCTTCCCCCAGATTCCAGAATAATTGTTCTATCTTTACCTCCAGTCTCTTTGTTCTTTCATCCTCCAATTGTGTTCGCCAGGCCATGATTCTTAGACTGGTATGTTCATCATGCAGATGGCATCCACCTCCTATAGCATACCCTCCAAATGTCCTAATTTAGCAGGGACAGTCCTGCTTAATCCTCTGCCTTCCCACTTTTTCAGCTGCTTTTAAAATGTCCCGGTTTCTCTGTCATCCTCCTCCCACTTTCCCTCTTTGTCCTCAGTTTGCAGCAACGTGAGTTCAAAATACAAAAAGTAGTTTGCAGTCAACTAATTCAGCAAAGAAGAGAAAAGAGGAAGGGACAGAGCTTTGTCCTTCCCAGGAGACTCAGGCAAATACAAACTGCTGCAGTTTGTGTGATTTTCCTTTCCTAACTGGTGTGATTTTCCTCATTAGTAACCACACTCTAATGTTGCTTTGCCAGACATGTCCTGGTTTTACACCTCTGAACTGTTGGAAGGTATGCTATGGTCCTAGGTCTGAGTAAAGCTCCTTCCTGCCCTGACCCATCCAAATCCACCAGACGATGGTTAGTGCTAACCAGGAACTGCCTACAAACCATGGCTTAAGAGTGGAGTTTGGAAACCATGGTTTGGAAGGAATCCTTCCTAGGCACTAACCATTGTCAGGTTGCTCAGATATTTGTCCCTTCTAGTTGTCCTATGATGTGTCCAAAGTACGACAACCACAGTTTAATTTCATTTTAACTTCCAAGGAGAGTTCAGGCTTGATTTGCTCTTAGATCCATTTATTTGTCTTTTTGGCCGTCCACCGTATCCGCCGAACTCTCCTCCGGCACCACATTTCAAATGAGTTGATTTTCTTCCTATCAGCTTTCTTCACAGTCCAACTTTCACAAAGAAACCAAAAATAATTGTCTTTGATGTTCAATGATATACATATATCTTTACGCATGAGATTCTTATCTAGCTCTATCATTGCTGCCTTTCTGAATTTTGGCCTTGGAATAGAGGAGAAATATTCACAATATAATGGGGTTCCCTTTGGGTCTCCATAAGTCAGAAATGTCTTGAAGACACTTCAACATTTGGGAATCTCTGCTGAGAGGAATAGCTGAATACTGCAATTTTATTTTATTTTATTGCATGGGCAAAGAATCTTGTGTGCAAAATGAGAGAATCATAGGAAGGGACCCCCAAGGGCCATCTAATCCAGCCCACATCAGGCAGGAATGCACAAATGAAGCACTCCTGAAAGATGCCCCTCCAGTCTCTATTCAAATATTTCCAAAGAAGGAGAGCCTGCCGTCTTCCATTCCACTGTTGGGAAATTCCTCCTAATATTTAGCTGGAATCGTTTTTCATGTTGTTGTTGCATACTTTCAAGTCATTTCCAACTTATGGCGATGCTAAGGGGTTTTCCTTATGATCTCTGCCTTATGGCAATCCTCTCTTTCCAGGTTTCTTCAGACAGGTTTTGCCCAGGCCTTCCTCTGAGGCTGAGAGAGCGTGACTTGCCCAAGGTCACCCATAAGGTTTCCATAGCCGAGCAGGGATTCCATCCCTGGTTTACTAGTCCTAGTCCAACACTGAAGCCACTACACTATGCTGCCTCTCCTAGGGTTTCCTTGCCCAGGTTTCGTCAGGGGAGAGGCTGTGAGAGTGTGACTTGCCCATGTTCACCTCAGTGAGTCTGTGCCTCTCCTAGGGTTTTCTTGGTTGGATTTCGTCAGAGAAGAGGCTGAGAGAGTGAGACTTGCCCATGTTCATCCCAATGGGTCACCATGGCCAAGCAAGGATTTGAACGAACCCTGGTCTGCCAGGGGATGTACCGTACTATGATTTCCTATGGGCAAATATTCTCCAATGATTCTCTGTGGCAGGGGTAGGCAACCTAAGACCCGGGGGCCGGATGTGGCCCCCCGAGGTCTTTGGACCGGCCGCCGCCACCGCTGCCGCAGCCCCACGCCACCCGCCATGATGATATTGATTATTGTTATTACTTGTTCTTGGGGTTTTCTTGGCAAAATCTCCACAGGGGTTTTGCCATGGCTTTTCTGGGGCTGAGAGAGTGTGCATGCATATATATTTTATTATTTATTTATTATTATTTGTTTGTCTGTTTGTTTTTGGTGCTTCGCCCCCCCCCCCAATTGTTTGAGGGACAGCAACCCAGCCCCCAGCTCAAAAAGCTCTATGGGCAAGTATGGTTTCCCTATGGGCAAGTATTGTCCTTTGTTTTAGTGCGTCCGGTCTGCCAGATTCCTGATCCAACACCGGAACCACTACTAGACCATGCTGCCTCTCCTTGGGTTTTCTTGGCCGGATTTCTTCAGGGAAAGTTTTCCTTTGCCTTCCTCGGGTGCTGAGAGAGCCTTCTTCTGCTGCACTTGAGCCGTCTTGTCTTCTCGTGTTGCAAAACCTCTGTCTTCTGTCTTACTCTGCACAAAAGGATCCCATACCCTCCAACTGTACTGTCCCAACTTGGCAGCAGGGCGACAAACCTTGTTAATGCAGAAGAAGACACCCCAAACTCTCCTTTGAAGCAGAGAGGCCCAGATGCTGGGACAAGGCACTCCTCCTCCAGAAGAGCTGGAGCTGCTGGTCCAGAGCTTTGGGAAGAAGTCCCTACGACTCCAGTGGCTGGCCTGGGGATTTGGGGCATTGCAGTCTGGAAAAGGGATTTTTTACCCATGCTCTGGGCTCATCCCAGTAGAAAAAAATGGGGGCTTGGGCAGATTTCTCGATGGAAGGAAGGAAAAGTGGCATCTGCCCAAATGCCCTCCTTCGGAAGTCACAAGTCTAACCCAAGTCCCCATGCGAGCGATCTGCCTCTAATGCTAACTTTAAAAATGTAAAAAGCAAAGACAGTGTGGGGTGTTTTTTTTTTTCCTTTAAAAAGGGAAGTGCCCCTTTTTTGGAGGGAGAGGCAGTCAAAAAATGCATCCCCTTTCTGGGATAATCCAACCCATTTTTTTGGAGGGCGTATCCTCTAAAGTTGTATCTGCACTGCAGAAGTAATCCAGGTTGACATCACTTTAACTTCTGCGGTTCCATGCAATGCAATTCTGGGAGTTGTAGTTTGTTCTGGAACCAGAGCCATCTGCCAGAGGAGGACAAATGTCTCACTAAACTACAAATCCCAGAACTCCATACCATTAAACCACAGCAGTTAAAGGGGTGTCAGCCTGGATTATTTCTGCAGTGTGGATGCAGCCTAAAATATGCATCTCATGGGTTGCATTATCCCAGAAGAGGAATGCTCTTTTTTTGGGGGGGGAGCTGCCTCTCCCTTAAAAAACAAACATTTTTTGCATCTTTTAAAATTGTCTTGCACCTGCATGTGCAAATATGGTATGAATGTCCTCCTGTCCTCCTTCCCTGCCAGCCTCCCAAAGTGGCAGAGAAGGACTTTCTGCCAAGAGAGAGCTCTAACCCTAACCCTAACCCTAACCCTAACCCTAACCCTAAC
>CM034710.1:1291103-1301139 GCA_020142125.1 Phrynosoma platyrhinos | reverse complement strand
CAGCATCAGAGTGTGATCAAGATGGTAAAAGTTATTAATGAGGAAGAACAGAGAAGCTGGGAGAAGCTGCAGCAGTTTGCTTTTGCCTGAGCCGACTGGGAAGGGAAAAAATTCTGTCTTTTCCTCTCCTCTCCCTTCTGCTGGGCTAACTGAGGGCAAACTGCATTTACACTTTGAGCTCAGTTTGCAGGAATTGAAGCTGAGGACAAAGGAGGGAAATGGGAGGAGGAGGAGAGAGAAACCGGGACATTTGAAAAGCAGCTGAAAAGTGGGACGGCAGGGATTAATCGGGACTTTGCCTGCCAGATTAGGGCAGTTGGATGGTATGGATTTTAATGGTACTGTGCTTTTAACGTTGTAAGCTACTCTGAGTCCCAGTTTTGGGAAACAAGTGAGATACAAATGCTGTAAATTAATAATAATAATAATAATAATAATAATAATAATAAAATATCCCCCTGACATCTAGGAATACAGCACTCTAGCACTCCCAGGAGATGCCAATCCAACCTCTGTTTAAAGACCTCCAAAGAAGACGAGAGTCCATTCATTTTCTTAGGCATGGTTTAGTCACACTTCAGAATTAAAGCAGTTTGGCACCACTTTTAACTGCCATGACTCTATCTTCCAGAATCCTGGGATTTGTAGTATGGTGAGGTATTGAGCCTGGTCTGTCAGAGAGCTCTGGTGCCTCGCCAAACTACAAATCCCAGGATTCAGGAGGGTAAGTCATGGCAGTGAAGGTGGTGTCAAACTGCTTTAATTCTGCAGTGCGGATGCACCCGCAGTCCATTCCCCCATCGAACTGCTCTTACCGTCAAGAGGTTTTTCCTTATGTTTCGGTGGAATCTCTTTTCTCGCAATTGCACCCACTGAGTCAATGCTGAATGGTGCATTAAGACCTACGTAAATTCCATATATTCAATATATTCCATGTAAAATGTTCTATAACCCCCAGAATCTCCACTTAACGCATCCTCTGGCCTTATTGCCTCCTGAGACATTTTGGAAGCTGTCACTGAAAAAAAGGAACTTTCCCAAAAGTCTGTCCGGAGACATGCGGAGAAGGCGAAATGCCCAAGGATGAGGCCCCCCACCCAACTTTTAATCCTTTAAAGGATCATTTTGCTTGGGTAACTCTTCCCATTAAAGCATATTATTTATTGTGTGGCAAAGCTCTTGAAATGGAAAAGAGAGGAAGAAGAGAACGGCGGATGATGCTTTCTCAAATCCGAACAGACAGCTTTTAATCGGACATAAGCCCCTCTCTGAGATCAGCGAGCCATACTTCTGGGCAAACCCAAACTATATTTTGGATTCCTTCTTAAGCCATGCATTATTGTTGTGTGCCTTCCAAGTCGTTTCCAACATACGGCGACCTTAATGTGGTATCATAAGTTTTTCCGTGGCTGAGAGTGTGTGACTCGCCCAAGGTCACGCAGTGGGTTTCCATGGCTGAATGGGATTCGAACCCTGGTCTCCAGAGTCCTTAGTCTGGCATTCAAACCATTACGCCACACAGATTTTGCACCTGGGTATCCAGCCTGGTGTAGTGGTTTGACCCTTGGACTGCGATTCTGGAGACCAGGGTTTGAAGGTGACCCTGAGCAAGTCACACTCTCTCAGCCTCAGAGGATGGCAATGGCAAACCCCCTCTGAAGAAACATGACAAGAAAACCCTGTGATAGGATTGCCATATATCAGAAATGACTTCAAGGCATACAACAGCAACAACCATTATTCAAAAACTTCAGTTGCTTGTGTGTGCTGGTTGCATCCTACCAGTCTGTATTGGGGATGATGGGATTGATCACCAGCTCCATTTATAGGAAGGGGACAGAGACCACTCAGGCAGAAACTCCCCTCGCCACTGTTTCTGAAAACCTTTTCCCCCTCCAACTGTAGAACCCATAATCCACATGCTGTCAGGCCAGGGTTTTGCAGCCAGAAAATCCTGGAAATCTTGCGACAAAGACAGAACGCAATCTGATATGTTGGGGATTAGGGATGTTAATTTTGTTCTCTTGGGGGCGGGAGACAAGGAATAATCTCCCCACTTTTCTCCTCATTGTGAGAAAGTCAATAATAATAATAATAATAATAATAATAATAATAATAATAATTAATTTATAAATAATGTCCTTTCCACCAAAGGAAGGTACATCAGAACATATGCAATAAAAAACTAACAATAAAACACTGCGCTATAAAATGCTAAAATACTAAAATAATATCCTAATATGCTGAAAGAACAACAACAAATAAGTGGTTGAAAACTTCAGGCAAGAAGCTTCACAGTTTAGGAAAAACAGCCAGATGTGAATATTCAGAAATCGGGAAAAATTGCATGGTTTTTGTTGGGGAAAAAAAAAAGTTTCCTGCCCAGAAAATAGTACTCTCTGCACATAAATCTTATTTTCTGCACAAAATAAAGCAATGGCACTTTTAGCACTTTATATTTCTGTACTGCTTCATGGCAAACAAAGCACTCTCTAAGTGGCTTACAGTGTGTAATAAATGCAATTTACTTCATAAAAACCAAGTAGACAGAACATATTGTCAAGAACAAAAATGACTTTCTGGCCTTGCGTCACACATTTTAGTGCAAATATTGAGACACAAAATGTCTTTTCTGTATTTTCTGCTCATAAATCTTATTTTCTGCATAGAAATATGCACAGAAAACAGTACTTTCTGTTGTTGTTATTATTATTATTATTATTATTAAAGTTTATTTCTAAAGCGCTGTCAATGTACACAGCGCTGTACAAAGAGACAATCAAAGCATAAAATAGAATAAAAACCTGCCAAAGGCGTACAATCTAAAAATACAAAACAAAAGATAAGATAATAAAAGGTAAAATAATAAAAGTAAAAGTCAATTAAAGCAAAGAACAATTACAACAATTAAATAGCAACATCCATTTATTATATGCACAGAACAGGCACAGAAAACAGTATTTTTTGCACATACATCTTATTTTCTGGACAGAATATACACAGTATTTTCTGCACACAAATCTTACTTTCTGCAAAGAATATGCACAATATGTTATTTTCTGTGCAGAATATTATGTTTTCTGTGCAGGGAAACTTGCTTTCTGCCAAGAAAATGCAATGTTCCGCAAACACATAAAAACCTCGTGCCTTTTCCATGCAAAATAAGTCCAGATAGGTGAAGATTCTCACCTGTCCAGGATTCTCCTCATTCCAATTTCCCTACACTCAAGAAACCCACTTTCTGAGCATTTCCCAAATATTTTTGAATATTCTTTCCCTCCCTATTGGAGATGCAGGATTCTGCAAAAAGGATGGATGGGTGAATTTCCATTTCCTGCAGTTGCATTGAATTGCAGCTGATGCCCTGCCTATGACAGAGAGATAAGCTCCAACCTCATCCAGCCCACTCTCCAGTACAAACCAGTAGTGACTGGTGGTTTCCATGTCAGTGGGACTGGTGAATTCATTGCAAGTTTTAGATGGGGCTTTATGGGAGCTGTCCAAGGTGCTGATCTTTGCCCCTCTCAAATGGCTTCATGGTTGTTGATGATGGTGGTGATGATGATGATGATGATGATATTTATTGATATCCTGGTTCTTTTCTACTGCCAAGCAAACTTTGAACACTTAAAATCATTTTTTAAAAAATCAGGTTAAAAAGTATATATTAAAAGTAGAATTAAAGGGATCTTGTAGCACCTTTGAGACTAATGGAAAGAAAGAAGTTGGTAGCATGAGCTTTTGTGGACTTGAGCCTACTTCTTCAAATGCATAGAGAAGTAGGCTCAAGTTTAGGAAAGCTCACCTCCCAACTTCTTTCTTTCTTTCTTTCTTTCTTTCTTTCTTTCTTTCTTTCTTTCTTTTCTTTCCATCAGTCTCAAAGGTGCTACAAGATCCCTTTTAGTCTACTTTTCATACCCAGTGGGCAGTGGGAGCTGAGCCCTGGCCAGAGTCCTGTAGTTGGCAGGACCAGGAGTTTTCGGTGGCCTCTTGGGACTAGTGGCTTCCATGTCAGGGCCAGTGAGTCCACTCCAAGATTCAGCCCTGTCCCCCCAAATAAGCTGAGCAGCGTGGAGATTTCTCCTAAAGGTCAGGCTAAAACCTACTGACACGGAAGGCTCTGGGCACCTCAGCCTCTCCCTAGAAATATAGTACGACCCCCATATCTGTGGGACTGGTACCCGTGATTTCACTTACCCACCTCTGAAAAAGTATGGTCTCTCTAGGCATTTCTATGTCCTCCAGCATGACTCTATGGTCAACTTCAAGCGGATGTTCACCATAGAGTAGCACTGGAAGACATCCAGGCGCCTAGAAAGAACACTACTCTAGGTATCTGGAGGTCCTCCAGTGTGGTGTGGTCTCTCTAGACATTTCTATCTCATCCAGCGTGACTCTATATGGTCAATGTCAGGTGGGCATTGAGCATAGAGTTGCACTGGAGGACATCCAGGTGCCTAGAAGAACATCACTTTGGGTATCTGGAGGTCCTCCAGTGTGGTATGGTCTCTCTAGGCATGACTCTATGATCAACTTCAGATGTGCATTGACCATAGAGTTGCACTGAAAGACATCCAGGCACCTAGAAAGAACACCACTCTGGGTATCTGGAGTTCCTCCAGTGTGGTATGGTCTCTCTAGGCATTTCTATCTCCTCCAGAGTGACTCTATGGTCAATGTCAGGTGGGCATTGGCCATAGAGTTGCACTGGAGGATATCCAGATACCTAGAAAGAACACCACTCTAGTATCTGGAAGTTCTCCGGTGCAACTCTATGGTGAAATTCTGCTGGAAATGTCGGATTCGCTATTATCTGCAATTCTCACTCACCACGATAAGCCTGGGAATGGATATGGGGGTCACGTAGTAGCGCCATAAGAAGGTCTCTTTCCCCCCCATGGCCCCCTGCCATGCCTATCCCTTGGGGTTTCTCCCCTCCAAAGGGCCGCTCTGTGAGCCTGACATCGCTTTCACCTGAAATTCTGCTGTGTTTGGCTTTTCGTGCAGGACAGGTTGTCGCAGTGGAACGGGAACAGAGCGCCGCCGAGTCTTTGGCAAGGTGAAACGACAAGGAGGGGGTGTATGTGTGGCTAGGGGCATGGAGGGGAGGCTAGGCAGCCGTCCTCTCTTGTGACAAGACGGGTGTGAGGCCACAAGCGCAGCCCAGTTGTCGTCTGAATTGTCGGCTGCAAAAAACAGAGGCTGCGCCGTATGATTTAGGAGGCCTAGGGTTGCCAGATTGAAAAGTGGAGAGGGCTCCTGTGCCTTTTAAGGGTTGTGTCAAAGAGGGAATTTCAGCTGGGATTGCTTGTTGTCTCCTGGTTGTGTGGCCAGCCACCTTGGCTCAAATTCTCTCTTCTGTCCGTGTGTGTACATGCACTTTTTTTGCACGCATTTTTTCCCCCTCACCTTCCTCGGTGGCTCAGAGAGTGTGACTTGCCCAAGGTCATCCAGGGGGTTTCCATGGCTGAGCTGAGATTCAAATCTTGGTCTCCTGGAGTCCTAGTCCAACACTCAAACTATTACACCACTACAAGTTGTCTGTCGACTTATGGCAACCCTATGGATTTTTCAGGGTTTCTTAGGCGAGGAAGACTCAGAGGTGGTTTTGCCAGTTCCTTCCTCTGAAATAGAGCCTATGGCACCTGATATCCATTGGCGGTCTCTCTTCCAAGGACTAACCAAGGCTGACCCTGCTTAGCTTCCAAAATGAGTGCCTTGTGTATATGTGCCTTCAAGCTGCCTGTCAACCTCATGATTTTGGTAGGCTAGGAATTCTCAGATGTGCCTTTTGCCAGTTCCTTCCTCTAAAATACAGTCTGCACCGCCTGACATTTACTGGTGGTCCCCCATCCAAGGACTAACCTGGACTGACCTTGTTTAGCTTCCAAGATCAGATGGGATCGGATGCCTTTAAGGTATTTAGTTATTTCTATGTATGTGCCTTCAAGTCACCCATTGATTTCAGATGGTTTTCTTAGGCAAGGAATATCCAGAGGTCATTTTGCCCATTTCTTCCTCTAAAATAGGGCCTCCAACAGCTGGGATTTCCTGGTGGTTTACCATCCAATTCCTAACCAGGGCCGACCCTGCTTAGCTTCCAAGATCAGAATAGATCTCATGCCTTGTGTCTTGTGCCTTCAAGTCACCCAGTGACTTATGTTAACCCCATGAATTTCAGAGGGTTTTCATAGGCAAGGAGGACCCAGAGGTGGTTTAACCCATTTCTTCCTCTGAAATGGGGCCTCCAGCACCTGGGATTCCTAGGTGGTCTCCCATCCAAGTCCTAACCAGGGCTGACCCTGCTTAGCTTCCGAGATCAGACAGAAACTGGTGCCTTTAGAGTACAAAATCATTAAAGGTACAGAAGGGCTCTCCAATTTTACTCCAGCACCCCTATCCAAGAATGAAAGGCTATCTCTGGCCATCTGCAATGCATTAGCCAGCCTCCTTATGATGAAATCTATTCTTTTTCCTTTTAATGACATTAGTATAGCAACCTTTGAGCCAGTGGTGTAGTGGTTTGAGTGTTGGACCCGGACTCCAAGAGACCAAAGATTTGAATCCCAGCTCAGCCATGGAACCCACCCGGATGACCTTGGGCAAGTCACACTTTCTCAGCCTCAGAGGAAGGTGAGGGCAAAACCCCTCTGAAAAAGTCTGGCTGAGTAAAACACTAAAATAGGGTTGCCATAAGTCAAAATCAACTTGAAGACACATCACAACAAATGCCAACCTTTTCCTCCTTCCCCAGTTGTTGTTGTTATCATCACCATCATCATTATTAAAATTATTATATTTATTTTTATCCCACTCTGGGACTCGAGGGAACTTACGAAAATTAAAACAGATACAGCTATTTAAAAAATGTACATCTTGCAAAAGTGAAAAATGTAATTCAGCTATCCATAAAATTAAAAGCATGCTATAAAAATTAAAAACATGCAATAAAAATAAAATCCATAAAATTAAAAGTATACCTATAAAAAGAAGAAGAACGAATATGACCAATACAGCACCTGAAAGGCCCTTTTACTCCAGAGCAGTCAGCCTTCAAAGACCTGGCAAAACAAGGAGTAACTCAAAATAGTCCCTAGCCTAAATACCTTAAAGGCACCAAGTCTTTGTGTGATCTTGGAAATTAAGCAGGGTTGGCCCTGGTTAGTACTTGGATGGGAGACCACCTACAAATCCCAGGTGCTGGAGTCTCTATTTCAGAGGAAGGAAGTGGAAAAACCACCTCTGAGGTTTCCTTGGCTAAGAAAACCCTACAAAATTCATAGGGTCCCCATAAATCGACAGAGAACTTGAAGGCACATACAGACCCAAGATCTGACCTTGGTCCCTTTCCCCCAAATGTTGGAGACTGCAACTTCCAGTGCCTTTTTGGACTGCCACTCCCAGAATCCCCCAGCCAGCAATTGTGGAATTGGCAGTCCAAAAATGAAGAGCCTTCCCCAATCCCAGAAAAGGCACACATATAAAATACATATATAAAACCATCCCTTGTGTATCATAAAACTGTGAGTGGAAACAAAGCCAGGAAGCTGCTGGCCAGGGCAATAAAACCCATATATTAAATGCTTGGATAAATAACTGTATTTGGAACAGACTGGAGAAAAGACCAAAAATATTTGGTTACTGTTAGTTTCCCAACAGAATAATGGGTTTTCTGAGGCTGGGGAGAAACTCCTGCCGAGAAGAACGGAGCAGCAGGGGAGATTCTTTGCACTTCATTAAGTCTTTCAGGGGAATTATTCTGCATACAGATATGCCAAAAATGCAATGATTGCTCTGTGCAAAACCATATATTTCTGAATACAAACCTGCCCCCCCAAAAATGTTTCCTGTACAGGAAATAGGGTTGCCAGATCTCCGGGCCTGTCCTTGAATTTCCAGTTTTTGTGGGTCATCTGGCAACCAAGAGGAAACAGCTGGGTGCAAATCTCCAGCTCAGTCATTAAAACTTGGGCATGTCACACTCTCTCAGCCTCAGGGGAAAACCATGGCAAACCTCCTCTGAACAAATCTTGCCAAGGAGACCCCACGATAGGTCTGTCTTAGGGTTGCCAGAAGTCGGAAATGACTTGAAGGCACACAACACAACACACACACTTTACGAGGATTAATTGAGTGGTTGCTGCGGTTTGCAAAGACTCTCTAAGAGGCTTTACGTAATTAATTAGTTAATTCCCTCCCCAATCCTTCTGATGCCAGGGCTCACCCTCCACTCTGCTCTTCATCTACCTTCTGGTTGGATGCATGCAAGTTAGATTAAATATTCCTTTCGTCATCTCTCTAAATAACTGAAAAGGCATAAAAGTCGTTCCCTTCCCCTTAATCTGGGAATCTGGGAACCAAAGATTCCTGTCTTCATTTCCAAACAGGAAAACATGTTCTCTGTTTTTCTGTGCATTTTAATAACAAGTTGTGAGCTATTGTGGTCGGTTGGTACTTAATTCATAGCACTTAAAAGCATCACCAGGGCAGTGACCAGATGTCATGAGCACCAAGGAGGGCAAGGCACCACAAAATGTAGAACATTCAGGAAAAATGAAGGACATGACCAAATCCAAGCAAAAAACACTCACAGAATTATAAATGCATGCTTCTTAGTCATGCCTCAAGTGGAGGACATTTTGCCATTCCTCCTGGATAGAAGGCTGGAATGTAGGACAGGTCCTGGAAAAGGAGGGCATCTGGTCACTTGGCCCAGAAACTTCAGGACTTGGGATGGTCCTGAACTGGAAGCCTAGCTATGGGCCTTCGCTGCCCTACGGTGCCAAATTCACCATTCATTTTCAGGACACACACACACACACAAATTCGGCTCACTTACTTTTCAGCATGCACTTTAGTGGTTGCACAATGCAATCTGTCTGTTGCGCATGTGCTACAATCTTTGCATGAGGCCCTTTTCCAAGTTCCATCAGTTGGTAAAGTACATTATGTTTGTACAAAGCCCAAATGTTTTGGACAACTGTTCCCAGAAACTATCTGTTCTGGCTAGACAAGAGCATTAAAGGAGTTGCAGTCCAAATTATTATTATTATTAGTAGTAGTATTAGTATTAGTATTATTCACCTTTCCAAGCTAAAGATACTAAAGAGAAGGTCTTTTCTTGCATGGCACCACAACTTTAGAGAGCCCCATCGCCAGAAATGTCCAGTTTAAGGTAACAATATCTTCTGTATCAAGAGCTAGAGATGGCAACCTTCAACATGGATAACAACAACAACAACAACAACAACAACAATAATAGATTTATTTGTAACCCAATCCTCTACAAAGCAACCGGGGCGGCATACAGCAGATAAAATAATACAAGCAGTTAAAACAGTCAACCCAATTCCTTAACCCACCCACCCCTTAAAAATAAATTAAACTATTACTGTATTAAAATATCATCTTCACATGTAATGATCAATCATTTCCTCTATATTTTCCATTCTGCAGGAGAAAAATGTCAATTTCTGCACAGTTCTGAAAAATGATTTGCACTTTGCCAAACCTTGCAGGGAATTTTTTCATCCAGGAGTAGTTGTGTTGGCCAAAGTACAATAGCATCCAAAATCCACAAAACAGGGATACTTTTATTGGGCCAACCAAAATGCACATGTATTTTGTGCATTTTGGTTGGCCAATAACGGCATCACTGTTTGGTGGATCTTAAAGGGAACTATTTGCTGTGGGCTTTATGCACAAGGGGAGGAAAAATGTGTTTTTTTTCTTTTCTGCAGAAAACTTTTCTGAGTTTCTTGGGGTGGGGAAAAGAATTCCCTATCTAAGGAATTCTATTTGAACATTTATCCTTTTTGGTATGTTGACTCTATTGCATTTGTTTTAATTTCTAAGATGCTTTGAGTCTCAATTTTGGGGGAAAGTTGGGGTATAAGTAAAGATGATGAGAATGGGGATGATGATGATGATGGGGATAATAGTACACCAGCAGATACAAATAAAATCTTGGCCCAGGTTTCTTAGGTCCCAATCTTTAGATTTCCACAGGTGGTGAAAGTCAAAGTCTCCATCTTCA
>CM034710.1:1248729-1259286 GCA_020142125.1 Phrynosoma platyrhinos | reverse complement strand
TACCCCCTAAAAATGCCACTGGGCAGAAGGAGACCTTGGGTTCCCCCAGTTCTTTTTAGAAACAGAGGCAGTCCATGGGTCTGATCTCAGTAGGGGGTAGAGAGTCCACTTTGAGTTGTAGTCCAAACTTTAAAGGAGTTCTCATGGAGATTCCTCAAATAGTTTGGAGAACGCCTTCAAAGCAACAGTCGTCACTCTTTGATCCACCAGATGTTTTGGACTACAGCTCCAGAATCTCTGACCTTTGGCCAAGCTGGCTATGGATACTGGGAGCTGAAGTCGAAAAGAGTTGGAACGTCAAAATTTGAGTGCTTTAAAGTTGCTTTGGACAACTCTTGCCAAGAAAACCCCATGATAGGTTTGCCTCAGCGTAACCATAAGTCGGAAACAACTTGAAGACACACAAAACAAAAGCAACGAAACCTTCTGCGTAAGCTCAAGGCAGCACAAATGGCTCACAGAGGAGGAGCTGTGCAAGAGGCTCTAAAACCCAGAAAAGATTCACTGGTCCTGACACTGGAGCCACTGTTTCTTCATAAGACAACTAGATTCTGTCCATATGCCGTTCCTCAGAGGTGAAACACACACACACACACCATGCATGTGATCTCTTGCACAATTGCCTATGGTGGGAGCAGCCTCTTGCACAACTCCTCCTCTGTGAGCAGCTCTTGCTACCTTGAGCTTACGCAGAAGGGTTTGTTGTTTTTGTTGCGTGTCTTCAAGTTGTTTCCGACTTATGGTGACCCTAAGGCAAACCTATTGTGGAGGTTTCTTGCAAAAGTTGTTCAAAGCAGGTTGCCATTCCCTTCACCTGAGGTTGAGAGAGTGTGACTTGCCCAATATCACCCAGTGGGTTTCATGCTGGTAGATCATGCCTCCAACTTGGAGCAAGGGTGCAGGAAAGCGCTGATCCCCAATCTGCAAGGCTGTTTTGATTTTTGATTTTTTCTTTTTCTCTTCCTCTTCCTCTTCCCAGTGGCCTTGTATCGTGAGCCTTCCTTGCACAACGTTGTAGAGTTGGCCCTGAGCAAGAAAGCGGAGGAAGGGAACACCTCCGTGCTTCCCATCAAAGAGATCTCCAAGGCTGAAGCGACGTAGCCCAGAGGGTCGGGGGGGTGGCTTCCGTTCTCCTCTGACCCTTCGCCTCCTGTGTGCAAGTCCTATGCAGATGTACCTCACCTTCAGTGGCCACTCATCAAAAGAATCCTCTTCTTAACCTCACATCTGCAAATCCTCAATACCTTGCCTTCCCCCCCAGAATGGTCTCTCCCCCACTTGTCTTCAAACTCTGGGACTTGGACACCATGGAATTCCAGCCCAGAAGGAGACAATCCACAGGCCATTTGGCCTATGACTTTGCCATTCTTGGCTGTGAAAATATTATAACCCCAAACTTTTCCATTTCAAGCCATAGGTGCAATATGGCCTCCATCCACTAGAGGGCAACATTACAATGCTGCAAGGGGCAGAGACCCGTTTTTTCCCAAAAAAAATTGTGACAAATTCACTGTGGGTTTTTGGCTCTCATATGTTAAAAGTTCTTGTCTCTCTTAATGTATTTTTAATGGACCTATCCCAGTCTTCCATGCAAACAAAATGGTGCAGTAACAGTACCTTGCTTTTCCTACAAGGATGATATAACTTCGGACACCATGTTGGGAAGAAGCAAGTTGGGCACAGGACAGAAAAATGTATATTAACATCCTTTTGACCACCAACAGAAAGCAATGCTCCATCAACTACTACAGGGAAAAAAAGATCTTCCGTTTCATAACAATTTTTAGAAGAAACAAATACCTATGCTATCCTCTTTTCAGCCACTAGGTGGTGACATTCTCCTATTTGGAATCATTGCAAGATATGTACATGTTTCACTGCTGCTGTTTTTGGATTCCTGGATATAAAAATACAGAATTCTTTTCAGGGAGAGAAAAGATATCTAACTTTGCTTTCACCAGCTCAGGGAGCTGAGGCTTTCCTGTCCTCTTGATAGTCCCATGATCCAGAGGAAGGAGATAACCTTTTAAAAACTGGATTCAACTAAGGTTCTTCTAGTGGGATGATTTTTAAAATGGAGTTCTCTTTCTCCATCCACATGGCATCACATTTTGGCACATGGAAAGACCTAATTGACAATGCCCACTTTTCTGTCTCTGCCTTGCCTCCCTGCAGAAAATAAATAAATTGCAATGCCAATTGAGGACATTTATGTTACAGTGGATCCAATTTCATGCACTGGATTTCCACCGCCTGCAACAAAAGGAGAAAAGACTGCACTACTGGTTTCGGCCACTGGGTGCCAGCATTGTCCTATCCAGAATGAAAACAGTGCACCTTCCCCTCCCACCATAATGCGTAATACCCCTTTTGGCCACTGGATGGCAACATTGCATTCACGGAGGAAACGAGTAATTGATAATGTGCTCCCATTTCCTTCTGGAGGAGAAAAATGTAAACTTAAAAATGCAATACCTATATTTGGCCACTGAGTGGCAATACCGTTATCTTGAGGGGACATTTCTAATATTTTCAGACTTGCAGCTCCAACACACTCTTTGCTGGCATGTGGAACTTCAGGGAGCAAACAGCCAGTAACTTGGGGAGTGATGAAGGGTGTATGCCATAAGGCTGTGTAACCAGAACCTCACCATTATGTTGCACCCTTACACACACACACACACACACACACTTCCCTGCACCCAAGGATCCTCAAATTTGCCATATATCTATCTTTACAGGGTTTCAACAGACAATATGTTAATGAGGGTGGCAGGGGATTGGGGAGGGGGTGGAGGAACCCATTGTATTGGGGGTGGTTAATAATTGTGGGGTCGGGAACCTTGTGGGGCTAGGGAAAGGGGTCGGGTGAGGGGGTTGGAAAAACTTGTGGGGTTGGAAAAGGGGGGTTGGTCGAGGCCTATGCTATCCTCTTTTCAGCCACCAGATGGCAGCATTCTCCTATTTGGAGTCATTGCAAGATATACATGTGTCTAAGAAGTGTCTAAGAAGCTGCAGGGAGGGGCAAAGAGGGGTCAGAGGATGCCGGGTTTTTAAAAATATGTATTTTGTCTTCTGTTGCTTCACACAGGCCTTCCAGAAAGCAAAACTAGGGATTCCAATTTCCAATGTCTCTCACATATCCCCCAATACCAGTGATGGCGAACCTATGGCATGCGTGCCCTCTCTGGCACACAAAGCCATCTCTGAGGGCACGCGGAGAGACAGGAGGGCACCTCTCCAGAGACAGTTAAAGGCACACGCCTGTTCCTCCTCTTCCTTTGCCCTCTCATACCTTTAACTGTCTCTAGGTAAGTCCTGCTCCCGGACGTCCCACCCCCAGAAGTCCCACACACACACCAGATGACACCCAGTGCAGGAACACCTTTCAGTTTGGGCACTTGGTCTCTAAAAGGTTCGCCATCACTGCCCTATACCCACATGTAGACTCCTGTTTTTCAAAAAATTACATCTGCAATTTGTGGGTGGCTGGGGGCTTCTGGGAGCTGAAATCCAAAACACTCCTTTTTCCCAGCTTTGATGGCATCTTTTCCCCTTCACTGTTCCTCTCCTAGGTCAGCAAATTTGGATAGTGTGAGGGCCTGGCATTCTGCCTCTCGGGATCACCAGGGGCATGAGGGCACAGGTATTGGCATCAGTGCCAAAAATTGGGCATGAAAAAAGCTGTCCAAAATGGAAATGGAGAAATGATTGGATTTAAAAACAAATTGGTGTATATGTGTATTAGTTCCCCCGTTCCTGAAGACCTCGGAGGTCCACAAACCACACCTACAACACACCCCTCTGAGGGGACTTTTTGGCATGTTTTTGAGCCACTTGGGACCAAATTAGGCCCAGGAGAGGCCCTTTTTTCAGCAACAAGAAGTGACCATAAGTCAAAACTGTCCCCCCTTTCCCCTTACGCTCCAGAATTATGTCGGTCCAATTTATTCACCCGTGTTTGAGAGACTGAGCTCTGTTTAGCCAGAAATGAAATGAGCCATATACGGAAATGTCTTCCAATCATGTCTTCCTCTCGGCAGTGGTGTGTCGAGTCTAGCAAGAGCCATAGCTGTCTGCCACAATGGAGACAGTGACACCTCAAAAACCAGGCCAACACCCCACTTTCCTCCTTTTCCTAAATGGTTACAGGGTTCATGTGAACTCAGGAATTCTACACTCTATGTCTTCCTCCTTTGTCTTGCAAATCAGTAGAACTGACTGGTTCTTGCAGAGATGATGTCTGAAAGCACTCCTTAGTGGCATGCCAAGAGGTTGGACTAGTTGAGATCCCTTCCAACTCTATGGTTCTGTGAAAAATCGAGTGAGGAGGGGATGAGATTTTCTCCTTTTTTGCAAGGTGCAGCCACTAGAGGGTGACAGAGATGCCAGGAATATTTCCCTCGAGGAGCAATACTCATACCTGCCAGCAGTGGGCAGGAAAGAGTCATTGAGTGTAT
Source organism: Phrynosoma platyrhinos (assembly GCA_020142125.1). Classification (NCBI taxonomy): domain Eukaryota; kingdom Metazoa; phylum Chordata; class Lepidosauria; order Squamata; family Phrynosomatidae; genus Phrynosoma; species Phrynosoma platyrhinos. Next base: position 1,254,826 of record CM034710.1, on the reverse strand, counting down.
AGAGATATACTCCCCATGGTGCCATTTTGAGTTGTCTGCAACCTATTTTTGACATCAGAGCTTGGAAAAGTTGCTTTTAGGGGGACTACACCTGAATGCTGGCTATATTGACTGAATTGATTTCAGGAACGGGAAGCCAAAATAAATAAATGAATACATGTTCGGGGTGGAGAAGGCTAGATATAGGAGATTCTGGGATTTATATTCCAAATAAAAAGAGCAAATTTTGAATAGATAACCATGTTAAATCTGTTCCAGCACATCAGCAAAGAGTTTTACAGTACCTTTAACGCTCACATTTATTTTTTAAAATGAGCAAATTTTGAATGGATAACCATGAGAAGTCTGTTCTGACACATCAGCAAAGAGTTTTACGGTACCTTTAAAGCTCACATTTATTTTAAAACGCGCTCTCATGGACGATAATCCATTAAAATTTATGGAGAACAAAACCTGGGCCATTATTCTGTATTAACTAGTTAGTTAACTAACTAATTCCTCCTGGTCTGACCCTCTCCCCACAAAAACCCTAACGGAAATGTCGTTTACCTGCACACCAATTTTCAGCACAATGGACCAACTTCTTTGCATTCAGCCGATGCCTGGTAAAGTAGCTTGGTAATAGTGTCAGAATTGTGAATAAGTAGTGATTGTGAAAATGGAACAGTTACGGATGAATAAATCTGGATAACTGGTGACACTATTGTCACAATCGTAACGCCCTCCCCTCAACCTATTTCACCAAACATCAGCTGCATGGAGAGAAAAAGGTGCATTCTGCAGGCAACTGGAGTGCAGGAGAATGCCGTTTTCCTTAAGTTTAGGGCAGTCAGGACAGTAGAGATTACTAGTTAAATATACTTAGCTACGCAGACGATATAGGACTTGTCTACACTGGTCAGAATACTCCAGATTGCTCCCGGAGTATTATGGCCCTGGATTCCCCCATTACCTTCATACAGTGAGCCCTTGGTATCTGCTGGCATTTGGTTCCAGGATTCCCTGTGGATAACAAAATCTGTGGATGCTCAAGTCCCACTATATACAGTGGCAAAGTAAAATGGTGCTTCTGATATAAAATGGCCAAATCCAAATTTATAAATTTTGGGAAATATTTTCAAGCTTGAATCCATGGATAAAAAAAAATGACCAACTGTACTTTGGTGCTATGGTGGGCACCCTTAAACCGGATTTTAATAATTTATTTTTTGCTCTGGATTTTGCAAGAAAACCTGGAGCACTACACATGCACTCCCATTGTGTTGTATGGCACCGCTGCTGGTGGTGCCAATCAGTTCCTCTGAGGTCACAACAAGGCATTGTAACCTCATTGTAACCTCAGAGGAAGCAACTTGCACCACCAGCAGCAGTACAATGTGCCTGGCGCCTTGTTGTGACCCCAGAAGAAGACATTTGCACCAGCAGTGGTGGTGCCGTGTAATACAGAGGGAATACTTGTATAGACAGCTGCCAGCTGCCACTATGGAATGCTCCAGGTTTTCTTGCAAAATCCAGAGGAAAAAAAATCAACTATTAAAATCTGGTTTAAAGGAAGGATTGGATCTGGCCTCATATCGTGAAGAAAGTCTGCAAAAACAATCCCAGGCCAGTTTTTTTCAAAACACAATGCTTGATGGAGAGGTCCGGAAAACCTATAAGCATTCCCCATTTTTTGGTAACATTTTGAGTGGTCCTAATGAAAAAGCGTTACCCAACTTTGTCTTTGGTTTGGACTTCTCAACCACACCGCTACTTTGCTGTTGTTGTCATTGTTGTTCATTGAAATTAAGAGAGGTCCTTTGCATCTGATGCTGGCAACTCCGCCAAATCCATTTCAACAAAACTTACCAAAATAAATGTCCAGATCTCTTTGGTTCCTTCCAATCACACCTCCATAGTTTGAGAGCTCTTGCAATGTTTGTGCATTTCAGAACTGTTGTGACTTCTCTGGTGCATAAAATGACTTGTGCTGCATTTCAGTATTGTATAAAATACAAAGGGACCCACACTTTCTTATCTGAAATGTACAAAATCCCCCCCCCCATGGAAACAGCTGAGATTTGACAGCCGCCTGGGGAGGAAGGAGCCTGTCTTCTTCTATTCTTCCCTTCCAGCTCCCTGATTTCTCCTTTTTCCAGCATAGAAAGCAATAAGAACTGCAGGAAAATAATAATAATAATAATGTTGATGATGCTAATACATTAATATAAAACCTCTGCCTTTGGCCCTTGGCACCCTGCATGAGAAACTGGCTCCCTCCCTCTCTCTCTTTCTCTCTCAGCAATAACTAATCCTCTCTTGTCAACCTGGTGCAAAGAAAGGGTCAAGAATCCCCTTGTCCTGCACTCTGGAAATAAAGAAAGAACATTTCTACTATTCTACCTGGATTTCTCTCTGTGTCTCTTTGAGAGGGATGGTCATATATGGGTGGAATGGTGGGGTCATGCGCTCCAGAAATCCACATCCAGGGTTCGATCTTGGCCAGTTGTTCCTACAAACATCTAGATCAGACAATGCAAAACTGAAGGTGAGCTTTCCCAAGTCCCAATCTGGCCCTCTTGGGGCTTACCCTTTGCTCCAGGTATCCCCAACTGGACCCAATTTTGGGGTTTCCGCCCCTTGTCCGGCATTCAAAGACTTACCTTTTGCTCTGGGTAAGTCTTTTTAATACAGGACGAGGGGTGGAAGCCTCAAGTCAGGTCCAGTTGTGGGTACCTGGAATAAAAGGCAAGTCTTTTAAATGTGGGGCAAGCGGGTGGAAGGAACCCCAAATCTGATACTCCACTTCCCAGAGCAAAAGGTTGTTTTTATTTAATGTGGGACAATTGGGTCCGGGTGTTGTGTAAACAGAAAACCCAGAGCAAAATGTGTGCCTTTCTATACAGTCCCTGCCAAGTTGCTCTGTAGGTGTGAGTCACTGTGAGGGGATTCGAACCCTGGTCTCCAGATCCACTACACCACTACTGAATCCAAATTAACCTTTTCTATTCCAATGGCCATGAGCCAGTGTGGTGTAGTGGTTTGTGTACTGGACTGTGATTCTGGAAACCAGGGTTCAAATCCCTATTTAGCCATGCAATCTCACTGGGTGACCTTGGGCTAATCCCACTCTCTCAGCCTCAGAGGAAGGCAAAGGCAACCTCTTGCCAAGGAAATCCTAAGATAGGCTTGCCTTAGGGTTGCCAAAGTCAGAAGCGACTTGAAGGCACACAACAATATCCCCAGACAGTTGTGAATGTTTGGCTGTGATGCTAACAAGGACTCTAAAACCCATCTAGATAGTGGCAGAAGCCATGTTTACTATATACACTCGCAGGACCTCCAAGAAAACTCCAACCACTTGGATAACCACATTTATACCAATGTAACGCTAGTGTAAAGCGTAGACCTAGTGGTGTGACTAGGGCTGTGGGAGACCAAATTCCCTCTGAGCCATGGTAACTCACTAGGGGATGTTGAGCAAGTCACACACTCTCAGCCTCAGAGGAAGTCAGTAATGGCCAACTTCCTCTGAAAAAATCTGGTCAACAGAAGTATAGTGTCTAGAATCAAGGGAAGTCATAGTGCCACTCTCTTCTGCTTTGGTCCAGGCCTCACCTGGAATAATCCTGTGTCCACTTCTGGGCACCACAGTTCAAAAAAGATATTGACAAGCTGGAGTGTGTCCAGAGGAGGATGACCAAAATGATGAAGGGTCTGGAAACCATGAAGCCCTATGAGGAGAGACTTAGGGAGCTGGGGATGTTTAGCCTGGAAAAGAGACGGTTAAGAGGTGACATGATAGTCCTGTTTAAGTATTTGAAGGCAGGTCATATTGAGGATGGAGGAAGCTTGTTTTCTGCTGCTCTAGATAATAGGACACAATGGAGCCTCAATGGATGCAAGCTCCAGGTAAAGAGATTCTACCTCAACATTAGGAAGAACTTCCAAATGGTAAGAGCTATTCAACAGCAAAGAGGTTGGTGCCTTGGAGGGTGGTGGGGTTTCTGGAATTTATCACAAGAGGCTAGTAAAGTACAATTGCAGTAGGATAATAGCATTTTTGGCAGATACAACATCATTGAAAAGGTTCCAGCAGCTGAAATGCAAAGCAGGAACTGGGAGAGACATTGTGTGATAAGCACCTGCCAAAGATGCTATTATCCTACTGTAATTGTGCTTTACTAATCTTATGTGATAAACTCTTTATTTGGAGGTTTTTCAACAGAGGATTCATGGTCATCTATCACAAGGAAGGCTGGGATGGTGTCTTCCTGCATGGCAGAATGGAGCTTGAATAGATGGCCCTTGGGGGTCCCTTCCAACTCTAGGATCCTAGGACCCTATGAACACACCAAGATCTTCAAAAACTGGGAGAAGACCATGGCGGAACAAATCATTTTCTCTCATTCTAGGGAGAAAACTACCCTAGTGATGTGTCTACACATGCAAGGACAAAAGGGTCAAGGATTGACATCCCTACAGCTGTCCAAAAAGGCAACCACTCGCTTCGGTCACCAGCCCGACCCACAGTTGCCACAGTCTGCAAGAAGAGAGGGTTAAAATAAACACCCCTCCTTGGGCCAGCCTTTCTGGAACAGGTGTCCCAGCCGGAAATGTCTAACAGCTGTGACATGACACCCGTAACATTATCTCACTCCCCCCCAGACAAACCCGGAGCAGATTTCAGGGATCCGGTGATGGACAGGGGCTGGTGCCAATACGGCACCGTGTTTGACCCTGGGGAAAGCAAGGGGCACCGTCCCTCTCGGGCATCACACCAGACACATCAACATGGCCGGGCGAGCCATCATTTGGGGGTGCCTCTGGGCCTTTTCTGCCCTGGGTAAGCCTACGGGGTCCTCTTTTGTTTGCGAAAAGGGGTCTTGGGGGAAGGGATGGGTGGGGGAGACAGAAGAGCCAGGTCCATGGGGAACCCCAAACTCTGATCCCTGGGGATGGATCCCTTTCCCTCCTGGAATCCTTTCTTCTGATGCTCAGGAGGGTCTTCTGGCCAGCTGGGCTTCTAGGCCTTGCAAATCAGCTGAGTTGCATTTAAATAAGGTATTAAAAATGAATTATCACTAGAAACGTTTGTGGAAAATGTAGTCATCAGGGCCTAGGAAGGAAGGAAGGAAGGAAGGAAGGAAGGAAGGAAGGAAGGAAGGAAGGAGAGATGAAGAATGAAGGAACAAAGGAAGGGAAGGAGAGATTGAGAAAAGGGAAAGGAAAGAATTAGATTTTGAGGAAAAGGAAAGAAAGTATAGAAGGACTAAAGGTGGGCAAGAGGAAGGAAGGAAGGAGATGAAGAAGGAAAGAACAAAAGAAGGGAAGGGAAGATTGAGAAAAGGAGAAAGGGGAAGAAAGGAAGGAAGGAAGGAGAGATTAAGGGGAAAGAAGGAAGGAAAGAAGGAAGAAGAAATTCAGGGAAGGGAAGGGAAGGGAAGTTCCCTTTGGTTCCAAATCAACTGTTAATAGCCCATCAAGTTAATTAAAGCTATTTCAAATACATTCAAAGTTCACCTATACATAAGTATATGTTTAATAACAGTTAGACAAGCATATGCAGAGGTATTTTATTTGTTAATAAGGAGTGTGAGGATTTGAAAAAAAAATTGTTTAATGAAGAATTCTGTTTTAATTAATTTCAACCACATTTGAAGTCACTTTGGGTAACATTTTAAGAACCCAGCAATGCAACTCTCAAGCACCCCTGTCCCTTTTCTCTCTAGCTGTGAATGCCTCAGAAATCGAGGGTCAGTTGCGGGAGAAGCTCTTTGGGAACTACTCCTCCACGGTCATTCCCCTGCGGAGCCTGAGTGAGAGGGTCCCTGTTCGGATTGGGATGTCCCTCTCCCAACTCATCAGCCTGGTGAGCCTTGGCAGGGCCAGAGCAGGCAACCGGAGCTTGCACTACCAGGACTTGCCAGCAGGAGGAGCAGGAGGAGGAGGAGGCAGCTTCTCGGAATCCTCCTGCTGCTTGTCTGCTGCCTGCAGGGGGCAGCAGCTTCCCCACTTTCCTTTCTATGTAATGCCTCCAGGAACCTGCAGAGGGAGACAAGGAGCAATTGTGCTCCTCAGCTTTGCCCTGCCCTGACCTCAGTACTCACACACTATT
>CM034710.1:1201362-1211601 GCA_020142125.1 Phrynosoma platyrhinos | reverse complement strand
TGATGCTAATTGCGTGTGATAACCATTTGCGTAATTAAGGTTTCTTTGCGCTTTCTTTTTGGGATTTGTCATTTCAGGATTTTTATCGCTTTGTGGGCCACATGTGATAAGGTCCTTAGTCTCCCACACAAGACACAGTAGGAGAGACTCAAGCCCCTGGCATGCTTTGCAGTGCTTTGGATGCTTTGCAGTGCTTTGCAGAGTGCAGGCACCCCCATTTCATTACATGATTTCTGTCATTTTTATGCCCCCTTTCTCCCAAAAAGGGACCCAAGAAGGCAGCTCACAAAAGAAAAGTACTTTAAAAACATTTGTAAAGAAACGATTCAAAATAACCCGGCTAAAACAGTATAAAATTCAGATTAAAAACATAATCCTGAACCCAGACCCCGTATAAAGGCCACCCTCTCGTGATTTTTAAAAACCCGCCTGAATAAAAGTGTGTAGCGGAGTCAGTGTGCGTGTGCGTGGGGGGGGGTTCACTTATGGGCCTCCCATTCTCCCCCCCAGCAAGAAAGCGGGAAGGAACTGGAAGGCTGCAAAGAGCCGGAGACAGACCTGCTCCAGGTAGCTGGTGATGATGGCCAGGTGGGCATCCTTGTTTTCGCAGTCAGCTTTGGCTTCTTCCCAGTTTTTCTCTGTCTTGGAGAACCAGTAGCAGTGCTGGCGAAAAGAAAACCACTCTCTTGGGCAACAGACGGTTTTGGCAGACCTACTACCTGGAGGGAGAAAAAGCGGATTACAGGATGCTCCAAAGACAGACTGAAGAACAGTGGGCCCTTGGGATCCCTTGGCATTTGGTTCCAGGATCCTCTGTGGGTACCAAAATCCATGGATGCTCATGTCCCATTATATCCAATGGGATATTACTATTATTATTACTGCTACTACAGTGGGCCCTTGATATCCATTGGCATTTGGTTCCAGGATCCTCTGTGGGTACCAAAATCCATGGATGCTCATGTCCCATTATATATAATGGGGCATTATTATTATTATTATTATTACTATTACTATAGTGGACTCTTGGTATCCGTTGGCATTTGGTACCAGGATCCCCTGTAGATACCAAAATCCATGGATGCTCCAGTCCCATTATATATGATGATGATGATGATGATGATGATGATGATATAAAATGGGAAAAACAAGATTTGCTTTTGGAATTTATAATGTTTTTGAATATTTTTAGGCTGCGGATGGTTGAATCTATGGCTAAAGAATGCATGAATACAGAGGGCCAACTACCGTACACTATTTCTTACAGCCTCCTTACTATCTATAACTCAAAGCCCTAAGTTGCTGCCTGCCCTCTTTGACACTCTCTATAATCCCTAAACTATTATTTTTTCCCCCATTCCTACAATTCACCAAGAAGAAGACATTGCGCAACTGCCGTGAAATTCTGTGCTAAATTCTGTGCACCTAAAGCTATTTAGAATTGCCCTCGGTGCAAGATCTTGGGCAGATGGTTAGAAGGCATCCAAGGAGACTGTTCTTGGGGACCCAGCGCCATTGAAAATAAGAATAAAGCCAAAGGAAGGGACTGGTCAACCCTTTCTTCTCTGTTCCTGCAGAGAGAGATCCCTTCCAGCTCCTGACCTGATCGATTGTGTTTCGTATCCTCCAGTTCACAATTCAGCTTGAGGAAAGCGGTCTGCAACTTGGAGATGTGGTCCTCAAAATGGGTCTTTGCTAGACAGAGGATAAAAAGATAGAGGATAATTGCAAAGAATTCTCATAAACCTCATGCACTGTTTCTGTCGCTCCCAGCGGTAAAAAAAAGAATGAATAATACTAATAATAATAGTAATAATAATAATAATAATAATAATAATACAAGTTGAGTCTCCCTTATCCGAAATTCCAAAATGCAAAACACTATGGGCCCTTGGTATCCACTGAGGGGTTTGGTGCCAAGGACCCGCCATGAATACCAAAATCTGTGGATGCTCCAGTCCTATTAGAGTAAAATGGCGTCCCTTGTATAAAATAGCAAAATCAAAGCCTCCTTTTCGGAATTTATATATTTTAAAATATTTTCTATCTGAAGATGGTTGAATGAGTAGATAAAGAATCTGTGGATACAGAGGGCTGACTTTAATAATAATAATAATAATAATAATAATAATAATACAGGTTGAGTCTCCCTTACCCAGAATTCCAAAATCCAAAATACAATGGGTCCTTGGTTTAGTTCCAAGACACACACACACCCCATGGATACCAAAATCCATGGATGCCCAAGTCCTATTAAACACAATGGCATAGTAATAATGGTTTCCCTTACATAAAAAGCAAAACCAGGAGTTACATATATACACATACATATAATATATTCAAGCCATGGATGTTTGAATCCATGGATGAAGAATCTCTGGATATGGAGGACCCACTATTGTACTATTGTAGATAGTACTATTGTAGATAGTATTACTATTGTAGTAGTATCATCCTATATTGTACAATGGCTACTTATTTACAAATGCATAACTACATAGTATAGTGGTCCCTTTGTATCTGTTGAGGTTTGGTTCCAGGACCCCCATGGATACCAAAATCCATGGATGCTCAAATCGCTTTAAATACAATGGCATAGTGAAATGGTGACTCTTAAATAAATGGCAAAATCAAGGTTTGCTTTTTGCAATATATATATATATATATATATATATATGACAATATTTTTAAGACATGGATAGTTGAATCCTTGGGTAAACAATCTGTGGATATGGAGGTCCAAATGGACTCCAAAATCCAAAACTGTCCACATGTGTGGCTGAGAGAGTGACACCTTTGCTTTCTGCTGGTTCAATGGACACAAACTTTATTTCATGCAAAAAATTATTACAAATATTGTGTGTACAATGACCTTCAGGCTATGTGTATAAAAGGTATATGAAACATAAATGAATGTCATGTTGAGACTTGGGTTCCATCTCCAAGATATTATATATATATATATATATATATATATATATATATATATATGGAAAGATTCCAAAATCTGGAATAATCCAAAATCCAACAAACTTTTGTTCCCAAGCATTTCGGAGAAAGGAGACTCTCAACCTGTAACACGCTTCCATCCCAGGACCACAATGTCTCCAATATAAATTAATTTAAAACATCTCCAGACTAAAAGCATAAGCAATTTGAGCATGAGAAAAATTTATTAAGCACATGGGCAATGAAAACCACTTTAAAAGCAAGGGTTAAAAATGACAACCGTCTCAAACCATGTACACTTGGACCCAAAATCCACATTGCACCTACCTTCCTTCACCTCCTCAGTCAGGTTTTTCGCCATCGCATTCATCTTTGTGAACACCTTTCCCTCATTTGCTTCTGGAGTTGGCACAAAAAGAATAAATAAGTGAGGATTAGAGAAGGGACATCCAAGGAAGTCTATTGCTTCCTTTTCGCAGCTTGGAAAGTTACTAAGGGTGCATCTACACTGGGGAAATAGTGCAGTTTGACACCACTTTAACTCCTTAAGGAGACTGAATAGATATTTCTCGTAAAGAATCCTGAGACCTGTAGTTCTGTGACCCATTTTGGCAGAGAAGTCAAAAGACCTTGTAAAACTAAAAATCCCAGGATCCCATAGGGTGGAACCATGGCTGTCAAAGCGGTGTCAAACAGCATTAATTCTCCAGCAGCCTCTGATGAAGAAAAAGGACCATTTGAAAGTTTGGAAAGGTTACTTCTTGGACTACAGCTCCCAAATCTGATTGGGGGAGTTGTAGTCCAAAGCCAGTTAGCTATGCAGTCACTGCATTGCAACACTACTATTGGCCTTTTGTGCTAATAATGCACAGGGATGCACTTAGGATCTGGGCCCCAAAAACAAACTTTTCTAAGCTTTGGGAGAAAGCTGGAGCCCACAAAAGTGCCCTACTCTTCTTACCCCCATCACCCCCAATTTCCCCAATATTTTTGCCACTGCTTAGAATAGCCACCTCCCTGCAAAAACAGGATTGGGTCCCAAAAGTGCCCCCCAAAAGCCATTCCTTCCTTGGTTTACCCTTTTCCTTCAGAGCAGCTAACTCCAAGAAGACTGTGCGGTTGATGCTTTTGAGACTTTCCTGCATTTCTGATAAATCGGCATCAATCTTGCGCCCTGGAAAAAGGAAAAGTGGTGCCAATGTCATTGAATAACAGCTAGTCCATTTTCTCACATCGATACTCAAGGCCCATTAAATACAAGGGCAGAGTGAAATGTGTCTCTTATATAAATCACAATCCTCCCCATTAGGAAGGATGTACCAATATTGATTTGGTTATCTATTAAACATTTCTGTTGCTGTTGTTGTTGTTGTTGTGCGCCTTCCTACTTGCATGGGAAAGAAAGATCCCTTGCAATGTCAGTTAATAGCTTCCTACGTGCACAGGAAACAAAACTATATATATATATATATGTTGGTGATCCCTTTAGTAATTAAAAAGGGATCATCCACCAATATATACATATATATATATATAGAGAGAGAGAGAGAGAGATTGGTAACCCCTTTAGTAATTAAAAAGTAATTAAAAAGGGTCACTCATCAATATATACATATATATATATAGGTTGGTGACCCCTTTATATATATATTAAAATATATTATATATATATTAAATATATAAATATATATAATATATATTAAAATAATATTAAAATAATTAAAAAGGGATCACCTACAAATATATACCTGTAGATAGATAGATAGATAGATAGATATATAGATGACCCCTTTAGTAATTTATATATTACTTTAGTAATTAAAAAGTAATTAAAAAGGGATCACCCACCAATATATATATATATAGGTTGGGACCCCTTTAGTAATTAAAAAGTAATTAAATAGGGGTCATCCACCTATATATATATATATATATATATATATATATAGGTGAGTGACCCCTTTTTAATTACTACAATCCTTCCTTAAATAGCTCCAGTAATCTATTATAGAGAGCCTTTCCATTTGTGTTTTGTATTTTAACATTATTATTATTATTATTATTATTATTATTATTATTATTATTATTATTACATGTTGTACTCTGCCTTCAGCCTTGAAAGGAAAACAACAACAACAACAACAACAACAATGGATTCAGCATCTTGGAAAGCACCTTGGAAGTTCAGAATAAAATCCAGAGTGGATTCCCTGCCCAGCCAAAGCATCCCACACATCCACTTTTTTCCTATATTTTCCTATATATCCTCTATTTTTCCTATGTATCCTATATTTTCCCACACACCCCATCCATAGACAGTCAGAGCAATATCCCTGCTGCTGAAGGGTCTGCCTCTGTCCTCACTGCTTTGCTTTGCTTTGCTTTGCTGCACTCTCACACCAGGAGTGTTTCGCACTCACCACTGAAGCCAAAGGCAACCATTGTGATGACAAGGGTGCAAAGGAGTCCCAAAAGGACCAGGATCAGGCGGCGTCCGGAGCAGATACGTCGCCCCCATGACTGGCGTGGGGCAAAATCTACAAGGCCAAGAGAGACGGCAGAGTTAACAAGAAATCCTGCATTGGAGTCACACTCTCTCAGCCTCAGAGGAAGGCCATGGCAAACAACCTCTGAAGTATCCTTTCCAGGAAAGGCAGTCAGTGGTATAAATGATGGACCAGGACTCTGGGAGACCCAGCTTCAAATCCCTGCTCAGACCTGGAAACCAACCCACTGGAAACCTTGGCCAAGTCCCACTCTCTCAGCCTCAGGGTGCATCATGGTTGTTGTGTGCCTCCACTTACGGCGACACTAAGGAGGACCTATCATAGTTTCCTAGGCAAGTTTCTTCAGAGTGAGTTGACCACTGCCACTCTCTGAGGCTGAGAGAATGTGACTTGGCCAAGATCACTCAGCAGGTTTTTTATGCTCGAGCAGGGAATCGAACCCTGGACTCGAGTCATGGTCCAACGTTCAAACCACTATGCCACTCTGGCTCTCTATAGTTGTGACATAAACAACTAGCAAATTTAAAATTTTTTACCTTTTAATTGCAAAATCATATGCAAAGCCTAAATGAATTTGCATGGACACCATAGACTCAAGCATCCATGACATGACCTTAGGCAAGTCACACTCTCTCAGCCTCAGAGGATGGCCATGGCAAGCCCCCTGCGATGCTCACCCACCCCATAAATTTTTTTTTATGATCTATGCAAGAAGGCAGCTACCTTTTAAACATGAATTTTATACTTGATAATTGTTTTATGTATTTTAATATAAATATTGTGTAGAGTTGCATTTTTTAATATGTGTGTATTATGTAAGAATTGTGTTTTTAACTATGTTGTAACTCACCTTGAGCCGCAAGGAGAGAGGCGGGTAAGAAATAAATTATTATTATTATTATTATTATTATTATTATTATTATTATTATTATTATTATTATTACCTGTTCTGACCGGCAAATCTCCTTCGTCCTCGGTTTCGACAGATGTAACGTCTTGGTAGTCTTTGGTCATTCTGGATTATTCTAGAGCAGACAAAACTAGAATTAGAAAGGACTCCAGAAATATATCTCCTAAATATGATTAATAAAATACCCAAATAAAAACTGGATAAAACAACATTGGGAGAAAATACTGTACATGATCACCGCAGGAAGACTCCTGGATTATCCGGTATTGTATGATGACCTTCTTATCCCTATCAGTTGTTAATAAATTGTTTCTTTTCTATATTTTGGTCCATTTGTGTTTATAACCCTACTTCTTAATCTTAGTTCTGTGTACTACATATTATTATTTCTTGCTTTTAGTAATAATAATACATTTTATTTGTATACCGCCCTATGGCAAACCAATCAGGGCGGTGAACAACAATAAAATACATACAATTTAAAACAATGTAATTCCCTCCTCCCCCTTAAAAAGTTATTAAATCAAACTCAATTAAAACAGTGACATTTAACATTTTAGTATCTTTATATCATTTCCTTGATGCTTTCTTAATATATATATCTCAATATCTCAATATTTTATATATATATATATATATATATATATATATATATATAATGTATATATATATATATAATATTATAATTATTATAAATTATAATATTATATATTATGTATTATAATATATATTATAATATATTATAATTATATATATTATAATATTATAATATATAGATTATATCCTTTGAAATAGTAGGTAAATCGTCGTAAGGTTTGGTTCCAATATCCCTGTCCAATTTCTTTTAATTTCTTCTTTACTTTTGTACCATTTCCTTAAATATCTATACTTCCTTAAATATCTATACTCTAATTTAAATCTTATTGTCTAATTCTTGCTACGCTCAAATTATAAACTTTCCCTGTTCCTTTCTTTCTAAGTCCTTCATAGCTAATTATGGCTAGGTTTCCCCACTGCTCTTTAAAATATTTCAATATTGGGATCCATTTGTTGTTTCCATTTTCAATAGTGTTAGCTCTTAAAAATTGTGTAATTTCAATTTAGTCATAAAGTTTAATTATCCAGAAAGGATAAAGAATGAAAGTGAAGAAGGGGTAGTTTAATAAGAAAGGATGAAGGTAGATAGTGATGAGTAGAGAATAGGGAAGAAAGATAAGGAAAGGGAACAAAGGATGAAAATGATGGAAAAAGGGCTGGAATGGAGGAGAATATAATGGTATAGAAGGAAGTACAATTGCACAATTATTAATTGATATATTGAGATAACTTAAGACACTCCTCCTTGCCTTGAAATGCCTAGATTTATTTGGACTATATTTGGAATATATGTTACGATGGCTTGATACAGTAAGATTATTTAGCAACAAGTGTTTAATATGTATCGGCTATGTATTGAATGAATGTGTATTTTAAATTTTAATCAATAATTTAAAAAAAAATATTACAAGACATAGCTGAAATGGGCCCTTTAACAAACTTAAATCAGGGAAAAATCAGAAGAGACCGAGAAAGATTGGGAAATAGTCAATAAGTACTGTTTTATATATATATATATATATATATATATATATATAATACAACTTAATATTCTAATATTAGTATCAATATTAATATATATATATCATGATATTCATAAATATAAATGGGGGGAAAACCTAGAATTAGAAGATGTAGGGAACAATATGGTGAGTGGACTGAAAGCCAGGGTGACCGGATGTCCTCCTTTTCCAGGACATGTCCTCCATTTCAACCTTTGGTCCAGGAAGAAGTCCAAAATGTCCTCCATCTAGGGGGGGGTGACCAGATGCATCCTCCTTTTCTAAGTAGGCAAGCAACTTGAAGGCATATATATATATATATATATATATAGTCAGATCAAAGTCCTAAAGTCTATTTTTTGGGGGAAAGTATTGACTCACTGTTACAATTTCACTCATCACAATGAAATTACGAATTTCAGAAACAAAAGGCACACTCTTAGGACCCCTGGAGCTGTTTTTAAGGCCATGGAGGGGGGTTTAAAATTGACATATGGTTACCCCAAGGCAAACCTATTATCATGGGGTTTCCTTGGCCAGATTTCATCAGAGCAGATTTGCCATCATTGCCTTCCCCTGAGACTGAGAGAGTGTGACTTGCCCAAGGCCACCCAGCATTGTTGTCTTTTTTAATTTGAAACCATTTAAGAGCCAGTGTGGCATAGTGGTTTGAGTGTTGGGACCAGGGTTCAAATCCCCGCTCAGCCCTGCAAGCCTACTAGATCACCTTGGGTGAGTCACACTCTCTCAGCCTCAGAGGATGGCCATGAAGAAACTCGCCAAGAAAATCCCATGATAGGTTGCCATAAGTCAGAAACAAAGACACACAACAACAAGAACTACAACAAGAACTACAAACAATTTAAACGTAATACAAAAGCATTTAAAAATGAGAAAGTCTCAAAAGCAATTTGAAAAATTAAAAAGTTAAAACAACGATGCATTTAAAACATTAAAATGTACTAAAAGCTATATACAAACCTGACAAGGAGATCTCACACAAACACACACTTACACACTGACTTCTGATTTTGTGCAAAATGGGAATCAGGATATTAAACACCCAGGACTTTATTTTCCTTTTTCCTTTCCTTTCCTTTCTCCTTTTCCATCTCAGAGGCTCAAAGTCTCTTTGCCGAATCCTTTCCTGCAAATGTTTAATTTTTTCGCAGCAAAAAAATGCTGATCTTTGAACGATCAATATATCGATCGCTCTCCTCCGGCTTCAAATTTAGATTATTTTGGAAAGCACCCAAATATATCAGCTGAATGTGTGCTGAGAACACATAAGGGATTTGTAGTTTTACAATATCTTTTGCCTTCTATTAATTAAAATTAATTAAAGTCTTCATTTGCCATCTGAAGCCCCCAATCCTATGCCTTTTAACCTTTTTTTTAAAACATGCAATATGTTTTTATACCGTAATAATGTAATTCTATCTTAATATACCATTTTTGTATGCACTGTTTTTTAATATTGTAAGCCACCCAGAGGAAAATAATAATTAATAATAATAATAATAATAATAATAATAATAATAATAATATGTTTAGACAGCAACTGCCAGAAACTGTTGTGTCCAGAGGAGGAGGACTAAAATGGTGAAGGTTCTGGAAACCATAAAGCCCTATAGAACTGGATATGTTTAGCCAGGGGAAGAGATGCTTAATATGATAGCCCTGTTTAAGTATATGAAGGGATGTCATATTGAAGATGGAGCAAGCTTTAACATTTAATATTTAATTATTTTTTGATTAAAGTTGAACATGAGTCAAGAGTGTGACGCAGCAGCTAAAAAGGCCAATGTGATCCTAGGCTGCATCAATAGAAGTATAGTGTCTAGATCAAGGGAAGTCATAGTGCCACTGTATTCTTCTTTGGTCAGACCCCACCTGGAATAATGCAATGTCCAGTTCTGGGCATCACAATTCAAAAAGGATGTTGAGAATCTGGAGTTTGTCTAAAGAAGGGTCGTGAAAAACCACAAAGCCCTCTGAGGAGAGACTTGGGGAGCTGGGTATGTTTAGCATGGAGAAGAGAAAATAAAGAGGTAGACCTGTTTAAGTATTTAAAGGAGTGCCCTACTGAGGATGGAGGAAGCTTGTTTTCTGCTGCTCCAGAGAATAAGACACAATGGAGCCTCAATGGATGCAAAGTTCAGGAAAAGAGATTCCACCTAAAAATTAGGAAGAACTTCCTGACCATAAAGGCTGTTTGACAGTGGAAGACATGTTGATGTGTGGATGATGAGTGTTGTAGTGATGCTCTCTGGCA
>CM034710.1:1189724-1201262 GCA_020142125.1 Phrynosoma platyrhinos | reverse complement strand
GGCCCTTGGGGTCTCTTCCAACTCTAGGATTCTAAGGACTTTATCACACGGGGATGGGTGTCTTTATCCCATCCAGAAACAACAATTAAAGCAGACGCTGGATGGCCATCTGTCGGGGATGCTTTGATTGGGAGTTCCTGCATGGCAGAAGGGGGTTGGACTGGATGGCCCTTGGGGTCTCTTCCTACTCTATGATTCTATGATTCTATGATTTAATGTGATTGCGTAAAATCACTACATCGTGCTGATCCCATGAACGTCGTGCTGGTCAGTGAAATTAAATTAAATAATATCACTGGGATCTTCCGATAATGCAAAAAAGGGGAGATGAGGGAGCAATGCCACTTCATTCATGGGATTTGCGTGATTTCACGAGAAAGCCTTTCGCACAATCATGCGCAATCACTCTTTTGGGACAGGATAACGATGTATTGGTAAGTGCGGTTTTTGTATGAAACTCATTTTGCGCAATTGCGCAATAATTACGGGGCAGTGACATCCCGTCCGTTGTGGGAGAAAAGTCTTTAGGACGCTCTAGGCAGCGCAACCGCTTGAAAACCCCCATCTGGCCGACCCCTCTTGGACGTCCATTGTGTTCATGACCATTGTGGATAATTCCTAGAAAAACTGGCATTTTGGGTGATCTCTAGGTAAAAAAACCCAAAAAGCATGTCTTTTTGCTTTGCTCATAAAGAAGATTGCAGCATTTGACTTCTTTCTTCTGCCTACCTGCCCGACTACACACTTGGGCAAGTCACACTCTCTCAGCCTCAGAGGAAGGCAAAGACATAACCTCCTGAATAAATTTTGCCAAGAAAACCCTGTGATAGGCTTGCCTTAGCACTTCCAGGAGCCAGAAATGACTTGTTTGGAAGGGATCCCTCAGGATCATCTCTAGGATCTAGAGATGATCCTGAGGGATCCTGAGGGATCCCTTCCAAGCCTATAGCTCTACAATCTGGCAAAAAGTCCGGTCTAACCTCTTCAAGTCTCTAAACTTCAAGAATGCAGAAGAATGCAGTAATTTGTGCCCTGCCCATTGGTTCAATTATAATCGAAACCTCCAAAACCTTGTCTGTTGATATATAAAATTATTTTAATTATTATAGTTATTATTATTCAAATACACACAAAAGAAAAAAAACACAAACCAATACACAAATCAGCGTATATACAAATGTAAAAGAAATCTATAATTCTATATATGATTATCTTCTTGAACCTTTTAACACTACCTGAATTCCACCATTAATGTTATAGATGATTGACTTAAGCCTCTCTAACATTTATTGCTTATTAAGGAAGATACTATAAGGATAATAAATGTAAAAGATATATAAAATTAATATTACAAGGATGCGTTGCCCGCAGTGTCCCTAATGATAAGGGTTGTCCCTTCTTTGAGGATTGGAAAGCTTCTCCTTTTATATGGACTAAACCAAATGCCCCCCAAAATTCCCAAATTCAGAAAGATAGAAATGTGTGCATCATTTATTTTATGCATTATGTTAATTTTATAGAGAAACAACTGAAATCAATCCTTTCATTTGGGATTTTAGGTAGCACAGAAACTTGTGAACGGCTACTTATTGAAGGTCAACCCAACATGTTATGAATTTTGACCATTCCCTTTTTACTGTTTTGAAAACCTTGGAAAAATTCCCTTTTTTTTATTTTTTGGACTACAGTTACCAAAATCTAAAGAAGTTGCAGTCTCCACCACCGAAAAAAGGAACTTTTCCAAGCTCACCATATTCCCCAGGACTAAAGAGCAACCATTCTGAAGAAAGACACCACTTCCTTTTTTAAAAAATACTGGTACCTTTATTAGTGTTTTTAAAGGCATTTATTTGATTGACTTCAGAGCTATACATTTTCTCTAGAGTCGTAACTATATAGACTTTGGACCATAAAGCTGGGTCCCAATCCTGCCCTATTTATTTTTAATGCGTTACTCTATCCTAAAAACAGCCAAACTTTTCATTTTATATATAGTGGAAAGAGAGCATAATTAGGAAAGTTACATTTTGGTCTACAACCCAATGCTATGAAGTATTACAAAAAGGTAACTTTTTCCAAGCTCTGAATGAGATGGAGCAACCATAACTTGACAATCGATTGATTGATTGATTGATCGATCGATTGATCGATAGCACACACACACACAGAGGTGCTTTTCACATTACACAATTGAACCACTTTGATCCCACTGTAACTGCCATAGCTACATTTTATGGAATCCTGGGATTTGCAGTTTAGGAAAGCACTGAAACTCTCTGGCAGAGAAGTACCAAGTACCGCTCTCTAGACCACAAATCCCTGGATTCTAAAGAATGATGGGTACATGGACACTGTAGAAATAAGGTAGTGTGACACCCCATTAAATTCCATGGCTCCATCAAAGGGAATCCTGGAATTTGTAGTTTGGTGAGGCACCAGCCCTCTTTGGCAGAGAAGGCTTTTTAAAAAGACCATGGAAAACTACAAATCCCAGGGTTCCATAGGATGGGGTGACCTCACTTAAAGTGGTGTCAATCAGCACTGTATCTACAGTGTAGTCCCAAACTTTGGTTCTCCAGGTGTTTTGGACTGCAGTGCCCAGAAGCCCCAGCCAGCCTGGTCAACTGTCAAGAATTCTGGGCGGTGAAGTCCAAAACATCTGGAGGACCAAAGTTTGGGAACCATTGGTGTAGATGCACCCCACGCCTGATAGCTCTGGAATTGTGTGCTATGAAACACTACTACACACACACACACACACACACAAAGGAGGACTGCAAATCCAGTTGCTCCATGCCAGGCACTTCTTTCTGTATGGCTTCCATTGAGACCAAGTCTCCTTTCCTGGGTCTAGATCTTCAGCTCCATCTCACAGATCCAGTAGAACGCGCGGGAGCAATGGTTGTCGTTCCAGGCGCCGCCCGCGTTCATGTGGACGCAGTCTTCTCCCCCGCCAAGGCCGTGGCCGTACCAGTGGTCTGGCTGGTTTTCCATCCAGTCGCTTTCCAAAAAAAGGAACAAAGAGACTTTCGGTATTTGCCAATGGACATGTTCCCCTTAAACACAGAAAACGGACTGCTTTCCTTATTACGGCTGCGCAATTTGCGGCGGCGGCGGCCAAATGCTGGAAGCGTGAGACTTTTAGCTGTTGAGAGACCGTGGAAGATGGGGCTGATGGAGAAATTTGCTAGCGCAATGAGGTTTTGTCATGGGCAAATGAGACGAGACACGGCGCAAGAGCGACCGGGGGCTTTGTATTGACTTTGGACTTTATCCCACGGAGAAAAACTTTGGAGTTTATCACACGGAGAAAATCGGGCAAAATCTGGGGTTTAAACAGCGATTATCCCGTGCAAAACGCAATATCGCGATTAAGATTTTCACACAGGGAATTATGTTTAATTCATATCATTGTGATATTTTATGATTGTTATCTGCCTCGATCCTTCGGAGAAAGGTGGGCTAATAATAATAATAATAATAATAATAATAATAATAATATCTGGCAACAAACCATTCACGGGGAAATCACGAAAATGATTTGTTGCTGTTTGTTGCCTGAATTAATAATAATAATAATAATAATAATAATAATAATAATAATAATAATAATAATAATAATAATAATAATAATTAATTCAGGCAACAAACAGCAACAAATCATTTTTGTGATTTCCCCGTGAATGGTTTGTTGCCATATATTGCCTGTTTAATAGCGACATCGTGTGAAAATGTTAATCGCGATATAGCATTTTGCACGGGATAATCGCTGTTTAAACCCCCAATTTTGCCCCATTTCTCCCATGTGATAAAGTCCAGAGGTCCTCCTTTTTCCAAGCCATGTCCTAGACTTCTGCCTTCAGTCCAGGAGGAATTCCACAATGTCCTCCGTTTGAAGCATGACTAGGAAGCATGAATTTACATTTATAGGAATGTTTTCAGCATTTATGTTGTACCTCTGAGTCTTCCCTTCCTAATAAAACACTATGACATTTATGGGGTTGCTGTAAGTCGACAGGCGGCTTGAAGGCACTTGCAGACACACACTAAATACCCTAATGGCACCAGGTCCTATCTGATTTTGGAAGCTAAGCAAGGTCAGCCTAGATTAGTCCTTGGATGGGAGACCTCCAAGGAATGCCAGGTGCTGTGGGTTGTATTTCCGAGGAAGGAACTGCCAAAATCTCCCCTGAGGATTCCTTGCCTAAGAAAACCCTAGGAAATTCATGGGGTCACCATAAGTCAACAGGTGAAATGCATGTGGTTACCATAAATTGACAAGCGACTTGCAGGCATATGCACACATACAAATCATCAGATTCCCCCCTAACCTTGGAAGCTAAGCAGGATCAGTCCTGGATAGAACTTAGATGGGAGACTGCCAAGAAATGTCAGATGCTGGAGGCACTGTTTCAGAGGAAGGAGTTGGCCAAACCACCTGTGGGTCTTCCTTTCCTATGAAAACCCTATGAGAAATCCATGAGGTCGCCATAAATCGACAGGAGACTTGAGGGCACAAAGTCCCATAAAGTCCCACATAGGACTCCATCCATGATTTCTCTATTCCTCCGCACTCTGTCCATGGCTTGAAGAAGGGTTCTCCCCTGCCCTTCTTTCCACAACATCCCACCCACGCCACCACGTATCAAGGAGGAAAGCCAAAAAATACAAGACGCAAAATCCCAATGTGTATTGACTGGGTCTGGATGCAGGGGAGGAAGCATCCCTTCCAAAGCATGATGCTCAGTCACCACATCTGGGGCTTTTGGCCACTCTGGGACTGCATCCACACTGCAGAATTAATGCAGTTTGACACTGCTTTAACTGTCATGGCTCAATGCTATGGAATCCTGGGATTTGTAGTTTGTTGTGGCACCAAGCTCTTTGACAGAGAAGGCTGAATAGCTCACCAAACTACAAACCCCAGATTTCCACAGCATTGAGCCACAGTAGTTAAAGTTGTGACAAACTGCATTATTCCTGCAGTGTAGATGTGGCCTGATATTTGTTCTGATATGTCCTGGAATTAAAAAAAAACTCCTTTAAGAATAGGGATATAACGCTGCAGAAATTGCCAGAAAATAGTCCAAAACGGGAGGAAAAAAACACCATTTGGATATTTTTAAAAATCAAAGAACTAACTAAAGCAGCAACCTTCTGACACATTTGCCCCATGAGAAGAGGGCCAAAGTCAAGTGGGAAATGAGAGGGCCGAAAGTCAAAGCCGTGGCAGTTAAAAGTGATGTCAAACTGGATTATTCCTGCAGTGCGGATGCAGCCTAGGTTCTCCCTGGAAAGGAGTGCAACAGGGGTGAGGGATTTAACTCACTTTTTGTTAAAAGTGTACGCCGATCCGTCCACCCACTTCCAGTTCCCGCTGACATCCGTCAAGCCGATCCAGATCATAACTGGTCTTTTGCGCTGGTTTATAAACCTCTAGCATGAGAAAAGACAAGTTAAGAAAATCCTAAGCAGTAGTGCTGTCCTCTTTCTGCAAGCAGAAAACGGAGGAGCACCTATTTCTGGAAGAAAATTGCTCCCTCCCTGCTTTGAGTGTCTGGAGGACCAAAATACTGCCACAAAGCTCACCCCACCTGCATGGGCAACCCCTGGAAGACATAGTATAATATCGAGGGGGGTGTCGTGGTCTGTCACTGTTTTCCTCTATGCCACCAGAATAGGTCTTCACTTTTCGGAGCAAAACCTTGCTTTGATTCGGCTAAATCGTGTATCTTGTATATTTGCCAACCTAAACATCTGTAAAAGTGAACATGTAGATGGGAAAGCACAGGGAGGAATCTAAACACTTAGAAGAGACAGCAGCTTTACCTAGACTAAAAGACTTTATCACACGGGGGAAACTGAGGATTTAAACAGGGATTATCCCATACAAATTGTGCAATCACGATTAAGATTTTCACATACATGGATATTAAAGAGCCATTATCCTGGGAATAACCAGGGAATAACCAGGGAATAACCAGGGAATAAACAGCAACAAATTTCCCCATTAATGATTTGTTGCTGTTTATTCCCTGGTTATTCCTGGGATAATGGCTCTTTAATAGCCATGTGTGTGAAAATCGTGATTGTGCAATTTGCACGGGATAATCCCTGTTTAAATCCCCGATTTCCCCCTTGTGATAATGTCCTTAGAGATAATAGATGGCCGGGAAAGTACAGGGAGGAATCTAAACACTTAGGACGTTATCACACGGGGAGTCGCGGGGAGAAAGTAGAAATAAACGGGCACGAGCGGAAGTCTTTAATTTACGGGATTTGTCCCGTTCCGCCTCGTCTGATAACTAAATTCGAATTTAAAAGGGGGTTAATTCGAACGCAAACCTGATCTTTTCATTTTTGGGATTTTTGAGGATTTGAAAAGATCAGGTTTTTGTTCGAATTAACCCCCTTTTAAATTCGAATTTAGTTATCAGACGAGGCGGAACGGGACAAATCCCGTAAATTAAAGTCTTCCGCTCGTCCGGTTTATTTCCACTTTCTCCCCGCAACTCCCTGTGTGATAACGTCCTTAGAAGAGATAGCAGCTTAGTCAGACAGAGACATAACATATGCATCTGGAAGAGCGTAAGGAGGAATCTAAAGACAGCAGACCTTGAAGCGGTGTTGGACTCATGGCGAACACCTGTGAAAACAGCCACCCCATTGATGGCCTTGGAGGAATATGATCTAGGGGTGGCACGATCTTGGAGAAATCTAGAAAAACACCTGAATTATTGATCAAAGTGTGGAGCTTCAGCATGAGCATTCAGGTCCATGGTGCGATGTTCCTGGGGGGCTACAGAAGGGGTCAACTCTGCGGCTATCTCTCCAGGGCTTGCAGAAGCCGAATGGAAGTGTTTGCTTGGTATGACTTATGCACATTCTTCTGTATAGCTTACCGGGTGTGTAATAAATCACAAGGCTTTTGCAGCCACAACGGGTCTTTTCCATGGCTTCTGAATCAAAGAATCATAGAATCATAGAGTTGGAAGAGACCCCAAGGGCCATCCAGTCCAACCCCCTTTGGCCATGCAGGAAATCCCAATCAAAGCATCCCCTGTGACAGATGGCCATCCAGCCTCTGCTTAAAGACCTCCCGAATCCCGCTGCCTTTAGCAAAACACCACCTACTTTTTCCTCCTCTGAGTTGAAGATCACCAAGTGTGCATTCTTCCTTTCACAGTTGCGCTTGGCATTCTCCCACGACAACGTCGCCCGGGACATCCAGTAGCAGCTCTCCTGAAACATCTGCCAATCCTTGGGGCAGCAGCCACTTTTGGTGCCTAGCAAAGGGGCAGAAAAGAGCAGGGTCAGAACATTGCCCGGCCACAACTGACACATGTCTTCCCTGTATCTCACACACTCCTGACACTTATAGGGATCTTTTCGGGAGACTTTGCCCAGCCATCACAAACTGCAGGGCCTTATCAGTGGCAGCCCCAATGGTGACAGAATTTTCTACAAAGGGAAAACCAGACAACAACTCCGGTGTGTTTCCCAAAATAGGTGTCCGTAGCTGCCGAAATACTCTAAATGCACCTGTCTTAGGAGCTAAGCAGGGCCAGTCCTGTTTGGTTCTTGGAAGGGGGACCACCAACCAATGCAGGCTATATTTCAGAGAAAGGAACTGGCAAAACCACCTCTGGGTATTCCTTGTATAAGAAAACACCATGAAATCCATAGGTTGCCATACGTTGACAGGAGACCTGACGGCACATGCGTACATACATGCACACACATACAAGGCACCAGATCCTACCTGATCTTGGAAGCTAAGCAGGGCCAGCCCTGGTTAGGACTTGGATGGGAGACCACTAACAAAGACCAGGTGCTGTAGTCAATATTTCAGAGGAAAGAGCTTTCCTTGGCTAAGAAAACCCTCTGAAATTCATTGACAAGTGACTTGAAGGCATGCGCACGCATGCACACTCCCCCACACACAGATTTATGGAAGTTTTAATCCAATGTCTCTGGAAAGGATCAGGTTGGAAAGCTGATTTCCCAAATTTCTTTACCGTTGCTTCTAATTTCCACCAGCTCACAATTGAATGATCTTAAGTCTCGCTGTAGGTTTTCCAGCTGTTCTTGGAATAAATCATTGCCTAGGATAACAGAGAAAGAGAGGAGTACAATAACATCCAAAATCCACAAAGCAGGGATACTTTCCTTCGGCCAGCCAAAACGCACATAAGATATGCCAAAAGCTTTCGAAGCTGGATATTGTTGTTGTTGTGTGCCTTCAAATTGCTTCTGATTAATGGCAACCCTAAGACAACCCTATAATGGGGTTTTCTGGGGCTGAGAGTGTGTGGATAGATAGATGGATAGATAGATTGATAGAGACAGAGATACAGTGACGTCTGGGCACCCTTATTTCTTTGGGTTCATGAGAGACCCAAGGCTCATCCCAACCCTCAAGGAGGTTTCATCCACTCCCCAAATTTCACACACTTTTGACTGCAGAAGAAAATAGATCTAAGGATCCCCTTGGGCACATATGCGCCTAGCTTCCTTTATTTGCATTGTATATATCCAGGGGTAGCCAAATCGGCCATATAGCAAAGCATCATCCAAAATCCACAAAACAGGGATACCTTTATTGGACCAACCAAAATCCACATTTTATATGATGCAAGCTTTTGAAGCTCCACTGGCTTCTTCATCAGACAGAGAGGTTAAAAATGATACAGGAGAAAAATAGAAATGGGCTCTGCATTTTGTCCAGATGTTGTGGTTGTTGTCCTCAGTTCAGATGGTATAGAAGGGTTTTCATGCAGGTGGGCCCTACCTCTTCCTTCTGGTCATGTGGATACTGGGAGGTTCAGTCCAGGTTCAGTTTATTTGCAAAATAAAAGGCGATTGCCTTTGAGATCCTCCAGTCCTTTGTGAGGCCACAAACCTCTGATGAAGAAACTTGCAACATGTATAATGTGCATTTTGGCTGGTCCAACAAAGGTATCCCTGTTTGATGGATTTTGCAGTACTTTGCATTGTACTGTATCCTGAGCCCATTTACTAATGGAGGAAACTATCTCACTGAATGTCCAAACTGGTATTGTTAAAGCAGAACCACTGTAGTGAGCTGGACATGTCACTTTGGAAAGTTACTTTTCCCATTGCTCTGTTTACCCAGAAAGTCATTCCAGCCGACCCTCCATATCCGCGGATTCTGCATCCATGGATTCAAGCATCCACAGCTTGAAAATATTTTAAAAATATATAAATTCCAAAAAGCAAACCTTGATTTTGCTATTTTATATAAGGGACACATTTTATTGTGCCATTGCATTCAATAGGACTTGAGCATCCATGGACGTTGGTATCCACAAGGGTCCTGGAACCAAATCCGGTGGATACAAAGAGTCCACTGCAAATCATCATCATCATCATCATCTTCATCCATGGATTTTGGTATCCTCCAGGGGTCCTGGAATCAAATCCAGCTGATACCAAGGGACCACTGTAAATGTTCTTTTGACTGAAGTTCAGAAAAGTTCATCCACTCACCTTTCTTCATCTTGTCACTATGAGCTGTCAGAAGTTTTTCCAGAAATGTCAGCCTCCACCCTGTGCTGTTCCCTGGAATTAGCAATGCAAGGGGACGATGGGATAAGAAGTCGTAGACCCAGGATTTCACTATTCTCCAGGATCCAAAAACCAAAACCAAAAACCCAACTCCCTTTCTTAGCCTGAATTTGGCCACAAAGGGGGACCAGCCACAAGATGAGGCAACCTGGAACCGAAACGGAGGTCCATATCTCCATTTTTGTAGGAAATCTGTAGGAAATTTGTAGGAAGACTGTCCTAGGCAAAGTAGTGGGCAGTTCCTTTTTTTGGACTGGAACAATCGCAACTCTCCCATATGGGATTCTGGGAACTGCCAACCAAAAGTAAAAAGAGTAACTTTTCCTGCGCTTGGCTTCTTATCTCCATCCTCCTGTTCACAGTCTAGAGCAAGATGCAGAAAGGAGTAAAAGCACTTGCTTTGAGAAAGAGAAGTCTTCTACCATTTGGTAGAGGGCACCTCCGAAACGGGGGCTAAATGTGATCCCTGATTTTGACTCTGATCATAGGTCCCACTCTTGTGCAGAACTTAGGAAAGTTACTTTTTTTTGGACTGAAATCCCTGGAGTCCCCTATGTTGGCCAATGGGATTCTAGGAGCTGTTTTATCCAAAAAAGAGAAAGAAATGTGGCTTTTTATTCCCTATCATCCC
This sequence comes from Phrynosoma platyrhinos, assembly GCA_020142125.1. Taxonomy (NCBI): domain Eukaryota; kingdom Metazoa; phylum Chordata; class Lepidosauria; order Squamata; family Phrynosomatidae; genus Phrynosoma; species Phrynosoma platyrhinos. The sequence goes on along the minus strand of CM034710.1, from coordinate 1,191,043 downwards.
ACCATTGCTTCACTCACTCTTGTTCTGGAGGCCGCTGAGTCCTGTCCAGACCGTTTGGTTAAAGCTTTTGAGGTTTTCGGTGGCCCCCCATTTATCAGCAGTGAGCTGGACTCCTGGAAGGAGGAAAAGAAAAAGTGAGAGCAAAGACCGGCCTCCTCCTTTGCACGCTCACACACGCCTGTCCTCTCCTTTGCACTAACACTTGCTGTGCCTCAGACATCAATTCATTTATTTTTGTTAAAAAAATGGATTTTTAATAATATAAAGGGTGCATCTACACTGTAGAAATAATACAGTTCGGCACCACTTTAAGTGCTACGGAATCCTGGGATTTATAGTTTGTGGTGGGGCCAGAGCTCTTTGAGTTGTTGTATGACTTCAGGTTGTTTCCAACATATAGCAACCCCAAGGTGAACCATCTATCACAGGGTTTTCTTGGCAAGGTTCTTCAGAGAGGGTTTGCCACGGCCATCCTCTGTGGCTGAGATAGTGTGACTTGCTCAAGGTCACCCAGTGGATTTTCACAGCCAAGCTAGAATTCAAACCCTGGTCTCCAGAGTCATAATCCAATGCTCAAACCACTACTAAAAATCCCACCAAACTACAAATCCTCCAATTCCATCGAATGGAGCCACAACAGTTAAAGTGGTGTCAAACTGCATTATTTCTGCAGTGCAGACGCAGCTTGGGACTGTCTCTTCCAAACTGGGACTGAAGCAGTGTGTGCAACTGAAGTAAGCTGAGGACAAAGGCGGAGGAGAGGGAAACCAGGATGTTTTAAACCAAGCTGGGAAAGTGGGATGGCAGGGGAAGAAAATGGGACGCTTGGAGGATATGAACCCATAGACTTGCTCAGCCAATGTGGCCGCTGGCTACGCAGCCAGTTCCAGGGGGGCTTGGCAGATTCTGGAAACTGTCACCCCCAAAAGTAACTTTGCTCAAGCTCCATCCCTTCCTCCCTTCCTCAGGGCCCTTGGGTGCTCCTCTTGCCCCATTCACTCACCTTGAAAACCGAGGACCACAACCGAGAGGGTGAGGATGCCGCAGGCCGCCATCAGGGCCAGGACCAGCCGGTTGGTGGGGCAGACGCGTCGGCAGGAGGACTGGGGCGATGGGAACCCTGCGGACAAGGGCAGAAAGAGGGCACTGCCCAGCTGCCATCTCTTCCCGTCTTCCAAAGGTCTATTGCTCTATTGCAACTGCCTGTCCATCATCCCCAGGACTTCACATGCATTAAGCACAATCCACTTTCAAGCATTAATTTAAACATGGATAAAGCCTAGCCACTGCAGTAGTTAAAAGCTGGAGCCCTGCTTCAA
>CM034710.1:1151292-1168274 GCA_020142125.1 Phrynosoma platyrhinos | reverse complement strand
TTCCACACAAGCAGGGGCCAGAACGTGCTTTTGAGTGGGAGTGGGGGGTCAGTGGGGGGTCTCTGTCTCCCAGGGCATCTGGGTGGAATCTGTGTGTAGAGAGACCTTGTAGTACCCTTTAAGACTCAGCCTGCATCCACACTGGAGAAATAACCTGCTTTAACTGCCCTGGCTCAAGATTATGGCCTTCTGGGAATTGGAGTTTGTTGTGTCTGCTCCGCTCTGGGCCCCACAACAAACTCCAGTTCCCAGAATTCCATAGCCTTGAGCCAGGGCAGTTAAAGTACTGCCAAACTGGGTTATTTCTCCAGTGCGGATGCAGCCTCACTGAAAGAAAGAAGTTGGCAGCATGAGCTTTCCTAGACTTAAGTTTACTTCCTCAGATGATTTCTTCTTCTTCTTATATGTGTATATAGATCTTGCCCTTTCCCCAACGCTGGAACTCAGAACATCTTACCATATTAGAAAACAGTACAATTAAATGTAGAGAAATCTTGTAACCCCCTTAAGGCTGACTGAAAGAAAGAAGTTGGCAGCATGAGCTTTTATAGATTTCAGCCTACTTCCTCAGATGCGTAGGAAGTTTATGGAGTTTAGGCTATGAAAGATAAACTCAAGTCTAGGAAAACTGCTGCTGCTAACTTCTTTCAGTGAGTTTCAAGAGCTCTCTACTTACTGATCCTACAGACTAAGGGGGGTTGCAGTCTGCCAGAAATAGTACAAATTGAGTCCACTTTTAGGGTTAGGGTTAGTGCTAAGGAATCATGGGAACTGATTTTTTTCTGGGACATTGAGCCTTCTCTGTCAGAAAGCTCTGGTGCCACAATAAACTACAGTCCCCATGATACCCTAACCCTAAAAGTGGACTCAATTTGCACTATTTCTGGCAGTCTGTAACCCCCCTAACACGGCTATCTTTGAGTTCAGCCCACCTGGGAGGAATCTGTTGAGTCTAACCGGTTGGTTATAGAGAACATAACCAGGAGTACAGCTGTGTTGGCCATGTCTATTGTTGTGTGCCTTGAAGCCATTTCCAATTTATGGCAACCCAATCATGGGGCTTTCTTGGCAGGTTTTTTCAGAGGGGGGTTGCCATGGCCATCCTCTGGGGCTGAGAAGGTGTGATTTGCACAAGGTCACCCAGTGGGCTTCATGGCCAAGCGGGAATCAAACCCTAGCCTCCCACAGTGTCCCATGTATTTTGTGCATTTTGTTTGGCCAGTAAAGGTCTCACTTTTAGGTCAATTATAGCATGCTCTTTCTGCTGGTGAGATATGCTTTGCTACATCTGTCTATAATACTACAGGTCCAGAGTTCAGAGACATAGGTCCAAAACACACTGCAGAAATAATCCAGTTTGGCGCTGCTTTAAGAATCATGGCTCAGTGCTAGGGAATCCTGGGAATCGTAGTTTGTTGTGGCACCAGAGGTCTCTGACAGAGAAAGCTAAATGTCTCACAAAACTATAGTTCCCAGAATTCTCTAGCCTTGAGCCAGAGCAGTTAAAGCGGTCTCAAACTGGATTATCACTGAAGTGTGGTTTTGGCCCATTGACTAACTGAGAGAAAGACATTTTTCTCCTCTTTTTGTGGGTTAGGTATGGGACGCTTTGTCGGACTAGGTAGCATAATACTAAAGATTGAGAATTCAGAGACACTGCCATGTTGGTCTGGAATATCATTACGCAAAGAAATCTTGTAGCGCCTTTGAGAATAACTGGGCAAAGAAAGTTTTCTTTCTCTCTTTGTGGGTCAGATATGGAATACGTTATCAGACTACATAGGATAATTCTAGAGATCCAGAATTCTGAGATGTTGCCATGTTGGTCTGGAGTATCAATATACAAAGGGATCTTGTAGAATCTTTGAGTATAACTGGGTGAAAGAAGTTTTTTCTCTCTTTTTGTGGGTTAGGTATGGGCCCCTTCATTGGACTATGTAGTACCAATTGAGTTCCCTCATTCAAAATGCTTGAAACCAGAAATGTTGGATTTTTCAGATTTTGGAATATTTGCAATAGCATAAATGAGGTATGTTGGAGATGGGACCCAAATCTAAACACAAAATTCATCTACATGTCATATAAACCTTATGCACATAGCCTGAAGGTAATTTTGTACACAATATTTTTAATTATTTTGTGCGTGAAACAAAGCTTGTGCACAGAACCCTCAAGAAGCAAATGTGTCCCTATCTCAGCCACCCATGAAAAAAAAGTTTTGGATTTTGGAGCATTTTAGGATAAGGGTGACCCAACCTGTGTAATACTAGTGACCCAGATATATGCAGAATTGGTGGAGGGCAATTGGAGCAAAACTGTATGCAGTATTAACATTACTGACAGACAGGCATTACCAGTATTAAGGCTAGGAATTAAGGAAACTTGGTGACAGTGTGACAGGTGATAATAAACGATGTATTTCTTTTATAAGTACCGTAAGGTATGTGAGGTAGTGGATTCTGGCATTGGTAGTCCCCTCAGAAAGGTAATGTTTCCAAGATCTGGATATGTCAGTAGATCTCTAAGTGATTTGCACTAGATTAGCAAAGATTTTTAATTTTGTTTGCTCACCCACAGAATTAGTAAAATGTTTCTCTACCCATTGTAAATTATACTGCTGAAATGAAGGAGGAAAACTTGTTGTAACCAGGAGTAGATGATTTTAGTATTAATATTATACTCAGAATTTGTGAGTTCAAAATATGTCTCTGGTTGGTGGATCTCTGTCTTTCATCAAAAAATTCAAGCAGATCCAGCAAGAAGATCTGCCTGGCTCTGCAAACTAGAGTTCAGATATTTTGTCTTCTCACAGCATCCTTTGAGAGGCTCAGTCTTGCTAATTACAAAATATTTTGATGGGAAGTGGCTAGTATTTCTGATATTGGCTTCTGACTGCTTAATTGTTTGAAGCAGATTTTCCAACCTGGGCTCAGAGACCATCTCATTCATCTCCCTGTTCTACAATTTGTATGTTAATAGGATGGATAAAGCTACCTATGTATCTTGGGTGAACAGTCCAATTGATAAAGGGGTACCAAACTTTCCCAGAGTCGTGGTGGAAAAGTTTCTCCCTGGTCCTCCAGAGCTTTAAAAGCAAATAAATATTAGTGTTGTTTTCTTAAAGGAGGAGCAGTGGCAGCCCCTAGCCTCTGTTTGAGAAGTAGAGAATAAAAATGCGGAGCCAGAGTTGTCCCTTTTCCAAGCCAGGGTGAGACACATTTTATATCTCCAGATGTAAAATGCTAGATAGAAGGGTGGAAGAAGGCTGTCAGTCACCTGCAATTCCACTTTGCATGCATCATGTCTAGTCTGGATAGTGGACAGTTCAGCAGACGTGGTGTCTTGGCTTTGGTGGGGAAATTATTGTTACAGCAAATTTCTAGTTCTCAAGGCTTTGAGGGTAGATTTCAGATAGTGTGTGTACAATGGCCAGCCAAATCCTGCAGGCCACTGTGAGAGCTAAGTGAGACTTGAAAAGAGTTGTGGCTGACCTGGGGGATTGACTTTTCCATGTTGTTCTTTCTCCTCTGTCTGGAAACCTAGGGGCAAGTAGGGCATAATGTGCTAAATGAGCAAATTGCTGATGAATGGAAGCAGTTCCCTCCTTGTGTCCTGTCAGTTCTCTTTTCTAGAGGGGGAAGCTCCCCTTACTGTCAGTATTGTTGGTTTCATTTCTATCCTGCTTTTTCCCTTTCCTGGGAATCAAGGCAGCTTACAAGAGAACAGATGCAGATGAAAGTTCACATCACTTGAACATTTAAAAACAGAGTAGAAGTAAACTGTCCATAGGATTAAAGGTATATTTAAAAAAAGAAAAGAAAAGGAATACAAATAGTACAGCACATTATTAAAAGTCTTTTCCTCATGAGCAGTCTGTTGCTAAAGACCTGTGGGAGCAGGGAGGGAAGGCTTTGCCTTTTGTTGGAAGGACACTGGAAGGAGCCAGATTGGCTTCTTTAGGAAGTACATCTAGAGCCTGGGAGCAGCTGCCAGGAAGGCCTTGCCTCCCATGTTCCCACCAGAATCCTTTTAGTTCCCTTATGGCTTAAAGACAGTCTTTCCTCTTTTTCTTACAGGACCATTGGAACCATGAAGGAAACCATCCAGGCCAAGAAGTACTGGGGGGCATCCCCCGGCCTCCACAATACGATGGGCCATCGGGACAAGATCTGCCATCCTTCTCGGGAGTGGGGCCAACGTGAGCCCAAACGTGGAGGTGGTGGCTGCTTTGAGGGCAACCGGCGGTTGGCCTACACCAGCAAAAAGCCTCCGGGCTTCGACCCCTTGTCCTCAGACAGCGATGAGGAAGAGAAAGGGAAGTGGGATCTTCCCTGCATGTCCGGCTGGGGAGTGGCAGGGGGTGCATCTGACCCCACGCGGAACAAAGCCAGCAGCAGTGAGAAGGTTGCCCGAAGTGGGGGGCGGGCCTGGCCCTTTGAAGTGAAGGCGGGTGCCAATTCCCGGGGTCGCCCACAGCTGCTGAGAGGCACCTTGAGGCGGCATGGCTCCCGCCGTCGACGCCAGCGGGCCCTGCAGGCCTTCCGGATGCTTCTGTATTCCAAGAGCTCCTCCCTGGCTTTCCATTGGAAGCTCTGGGGCAAAATGGCCTGCAAGGGGCGTCGCCGGTCCAGGACAAAGCGAGCTCGGTCATCCCTGTCCCTTTCCCCCGGGTCACAGCCTGATGATGACCACCTCCCTATCTACAAGAAAAGCTGCCCCTTAGGGGAAGAGGACTGCCAAGGCAGGGCCAAATATCGGCCCCGCTCTGCTCCCTTCAAGTCCCACCCTTCCTCTGAGCCCCACCTGGACTATGAGTTGGATGGAGCCTTCCCTGCATCTTCGTCTGTGCCACAGACCTCTCGCCTCAGCTTGCTGGGAGCTCTGATGGAGGATGCTTCCTCTTACCCTCAGTATGTGGAGTTGCAGAGGGTCAATTTTGACAAAGATCCTGGAACCATGGGGCTGGACGAGGAAGAGACGGCTGACATGCTCAAATACCCTGCCAGTGGGGTCCAGACCTCCCCCAGGACTCGGAAGGTTGGAGAGGCAGAGCTCAGCCTGGATGGAGAGCGAGGTAAACCTCAGGCCCTGTCCTCCAGTCTGTGAATCTGGCAGAGAGGTTGTGGCATTAATGAAGCAGGGCTGTTGTTTGTTCATACTAAATGTTGTGTTCTCTTTTTAAACAACTGCCCTACCTCTTATACTGTTCCTCCATGTGGGATTGTACACAAAGTATGTGTGTTTGGTATAACCAAGCAGAATGTAAATGGTGGAATTCATCAGTTTCAATTTCATTTGATCGATAAACCCAAATTTGGAAACGTTCCGCTTTTTTTTTTTTTTTTTGGACTGTAGCTATCAGAATTTTCTAGGTTGTGCCCATGCTGCATTCCAAAAAAAGGAAAAAAAAGACATATTTGCAAGTTCTGCTATAAACTTGTCAGATGGTCAAGCCTGCCCTGCCAATGGCAGGAACATTGTCACACTTGGATCCAACTTTAATAAGTCTACAATGACTGCAGTCTTTGGAATCCTGGCGTTGTAGCTTGGTGAGGAAACAGAGCCCTCTGTAAGAAAGTTTCAAAATGCCTCATGAAATTGTAAATCCCAGCATTCCTTGGGATAGAACCTTGGCCATTAAAGTGGAGTGTAGCACAAAAGGGCTCTCTGAACTCCCAGTTCACAATGTTTGCTTATTCCAGAGATAGATTTATATGGTGGAATAGAACAGGATGTTAAGTGAATCAGTAATTTCTCTGCCTGCCAGTACACTCAGGACAGTTCAGTTTTAAAACAATGATGTGCAATTTAATTGACACCATGGCCAAAAGGGAAGAGAAAGATGAAGAAATTCAGGTATTGACCTGAGATTCTGTTCAGGGCCACATCAGGATCTGTCTGGCTCCATGGGAGATGCACACCGGTCATTTTCTCGTTGGAGGTTTCAGCTCTTTGGTGATGGATTAGACAGGATATAGAAGCAAAATTGCTTGGATGGGAGAGGTCCCGATATCTACAGGCAGGCACTGTCTCCTGCCGGTCAGAGTACATCTCTAACTTGGCATTAAAGCAGCTTCCCCATTTCTAATGAGGGCATGCTACCATGATATGTGGGTTTTATTGCAAGGCCCTCAACAACTCTGGGTCTCTCTCGTTGGCTTGTAGGCCCCTTGGATGGTCTCCCCAATGGCTTTGCCTCCCTCACTCCTGACGGTGACCTCTGCTCCCTCCCCGGAGTTGCGGATGCCACCATCCTCATCAGCAACGTCTGCAGCATCGGAGGCCATGCGGCTGAGGAACTCTTCCAAGGTCCCCGGGACAAGGAGAGGCTGCTGGATCCTTCTGGAATCAGGCTGGAAGTGGGGAGCCAACAGGCAGAGTCAGCTGCCGAGGCAGGGCAAGAGAAGTTCGGTGAGAAGATGGCCCAGCAGAGCCCACTGAGGGAAGAACACATCACATGTGTGCACAGTAAGGACATGTGTGAGAGAGTGAGAGTGTGAGGGGCCAGGGAGAAACAGTTGGGGACATATATGTAAGGTATATAAGTGCAGCCTGCAGACCACATACAGCCCCACGGTCCTCCAGGTTACAAATTAAGTTTTAAGCTCCAAATGCCTGTGCAGGGCATTTTTTGCCACATTTTCTTCCCCTGTCTCCAGGCCTTTCTAGGCCCAGGAGAGCCCTATTTGGAAATAGGAAGTGCCTAGAAAGGGTTGACTGGAGTGGGGGCCTACGGTGGCCCTCCTGAGTTATCTGCTGGGATAGTCTTCAGAAGATGCAAAGACAGCATAAAAGGGTTTCTTTTCTCTATAGAAGAAAACAGAATGTTTCCATTCCAGCATCTTCACTCCACATCTCAAGGGTGGGTATTAGGCAACCCTTTGTACGTTACTTGTCTGAATCTCCCAATGCTCTTTACCATGCAAGGATGATGGGAAAGGCAGCCCAACTGTATTGGGAGGGTTGCACAGTTTTGTCCTCCACTCACCCACTACATGTCTTGTCAGGCTGGTTCAGAATAAAAGAGGGGGGGAAAATGTTACAGTTAATTGATTGCCCCCAAAAAATAAAATACAAGAGCACTGAAACAGACAATATAAAGTGTCAAAAAGATGGTTGCATTAGTCTGTTTCAGTGTTTAAAAGCAAAGGAGGAAAGGAAAGGAATCTTGCAGTCCCATTGTTGCTCTTTTTATATTTCACTTTTTTCCCAGCCTGGGACTTAGATACAAACAGCTACAGCTACATAAAAAAACTTCATCTCATATAAAAAGTTAAACTAACAGTGGAATTAAAAGCAGTTGAGCACATGGCTATTTAAATAGAGCAACAAATAGTGGAGCTCATTCTGGAAAGCCCCTTTCTTTCTGATCAATCAGTCCTCAAAAGCCTTCCAAAATCAAAAGGTCTTTACCTTCCTCTGAAGGGATAGCAGGGAGGACACCGGTCTAACCTCTCTACGAAGGGCATTCCAGAGGCTGAGAACAGTCACTGAGAAAGTCCTATTCCCACTACATGTAAGTGTGCACCTGTGGGACAGAGAGAAGGGACTTTGAGAGAAACCAGTTTATTTCAGCATAGGCTGTTGTGGAGTTCAGCCCAGTTCTTCATAAGATGTATATGCATCTGTAGAAGTAGATTGATATCCACAAGACTGCTGCTGATCAATTAAGCTTAATGGTGCTGATTAGGTCTTTCCACCCTATGACCATTTGCTCAAACCACTATGCCACACTGGCTCTGTAATGTCAGCACTCAGGAGCATTTGCTTATTAACTTTTTTCCCAATCTAGAAACAGCTACCCTCGTTCCCTGCTGTACTTTTAAGGAATTATACCTGGTTCCCTTGCAAGCTGTTCCTCCCTTCCAGGCTGGGCTCATGACAAGTCCTGCTTGGCTTCAGTCCTTCCTCTAGGCTCCTTTTTCCCCTGAGCACCTGAGAGGTTGTGTCTTGTTCTTCCTTCTCCTCCACTCCTCCAGCCATCCAGGCTGGGCTCTAGTTCCAGCTCAGCTTGCTGAGACAGGTTGCCATGTCTTCAGCTTTCTTCTTGCCTTCCCGGCAGACATCCTGGACGAGTTTCTGCAAACATACGGCAGCCTCATTCCCATAAGCGTGGACGAGGTGGTGGAAAAGCTGGAAGACATATTTCAGCAAGAATTCTCAACGCCTCAGAGGTACGGTTTGCCTTGTTTTTCTTCCTTCCCTGCCCTACTCCACTACCTTCCTTGCTGAAACAGATGGAAAGTACCCCCAGTGTTCTCTATCCAGCAGTGCTTGACCATCCCAGGAAGCTTTTGTTTGTCAAAATATTTATATCCTAACCTCTGTCTGGAGATCTCAGGGTGCTGAAACTAAGGGCCTATACAGACTGCCAGAAATAATCCAGTTTGAAACCACTTTAACTGCCCTGGCTCACTGCTAAAGAATCATGGGAACTGTATTTTATTGTGGCACCAGAGCTCTCTTGACAGAGAAGGCTCAATGTCTCAGAAAAAACTACAGTTCCCATAATTCCCTAGCACAGAGCCAAGACAGTTAAAGTGGCCTCAAACTGGATTATTTCTGCCAGTCTGTACAGGCCGTAAAACAGTGTAAATAAAGAAATTTAAAATATCTGAAGGGATGTCATGTAGAAGATGGAGCAAGTGTATTTTCTGCTGCTCGAGAGACTAGAACATGAAATGATGGATTCAAATTACAAGATATTCTGCCTCAACATTAGGAAGAAATTCTTCACTGTAAGAGAGTAAAGTATGGACTGCCTCAGGGGGTAGTGGATTTTCCTTTAAAGGTCTTTGTGAATAGTGGTTGGATGGGCATCTTTCAAGAGGTTTTTTTTTTTGTTTTTTTTTGGTGGATTTCTGCAAGGCAGGGGGTTGGACTTGTCGGCCATTGGGTGTCCCTTTCTACTCTCAAGATGCTAAAATGATTTTAAAAGACCCAGAACAAATAATAATAATAATAATAATAATGATGATGATAATAAAATTTTATTTATAGCCCGCCCCTCTGCTCGGCAATCGGGGCGGAGTACAATAATATTTAAAACAGAACAAAGTTAAAACATTCCCTCACCCCCTAATCCCATCCTCCCATCCCCTTAAAACAAAATTAAACAACAGACCAATTAAAAATACAATTTAAAATAAATTAAAAACATCCAAATAACATAAGGAATCAGAAAAGTGAATTAGGGGCTCATATTAAATGCCAGTTTAAAAGACAAAACCAGTTGAAATAGATTTGAATGATTTAAAACTATGTAAAGTTTTTCCTTTCTCTGGCATATCCCTGCAGGAAGGCCTTGGTCAACCAGCTGATCCAGTCCTACCAACGTATGCCAGGCAACGCCATGGTCCGGACCTTCCGTGTGACCTACAAGCGCCACGTGGTCACCATGGATGACTTGCAGACACTCTATGGGCCCAACTGGCTCAACGACCAGGTATGTCCTGTTACTCACAAAGATGGGGGCTTGAGGAGCCCTATTAGCATTGACAGCGCCTCTTTAAAATATTGGGAAATCGTATTTAGCTTAAAGGGCTTGTGAGAAGGTGAGTAACTTTTGCTAAGGATCTTTTAAAGCCAATTTTTATGGGGAGGGGGGGAACTACAAAGAACTCCAATTTAAGAGAGAAGATAGGGTAAGGTAGGTTGATGCCATAGCAGAGGCTTACAGTGTGGTCATATTAGATTACTGCAAACTGTTGTATTGGGGCTGCCAGGGAAGGCAGTCCATGAATTTCAGTTAATAATAATAATAAAAATAATAAAATTATTTATACCCCGCCCCTCTGACAAGCAATCGGGGCAGCTTACAATTAAAATTCTGTATCATATAATACAGGTACACAAATAACCTAAAATCCTCAGACCCACCCACCCCTTAAGACTGTATTAAACAATTAAATATTAAAACATATTAAAGCTACAGATCAAAAGAAACCAATAAGCAAACAAACCAGAAGTGAAAACAGTTGCGGCTACTGATGAATTGGGGGGGGGGGGGCAGGGCACCTGAGGCCGGGAAGACTAGTACGGTGTGTATTTATGTGTGTATTTATGTACAATCTGACATCAGGACTGAAACTGCCTGTTGCAGTTGTATTATCCCAGGCCTTCCTCAACTGGGAGTCATCCAGATGTGTGTGACCACACCTCTCATCTTTCCTCTGTGCTCCCCATTCTTTGAGAGAAACTGTGTTATATGATTATTTTACTGCCCATGTGACTGCTGCTTCATTTCCCAGCCAGATCACCAGCCCTGCTAAATCCCTTTGTGAGTTGGGATGATAGCATTTTGCTGGACCACCTCTTCCCATACATATGTCCTCATGTACGGAAAGGCAAATCTCAGTGGGGAGGAGGAATAACTGGTTGCTGGGGAGCAGTACCTTCTCAGTGGTAGTCCCCAGTTCAGGAATGCTTTGCCCAGACATTCACTTGGGGTATCAACCCTAATGTTTGCTGCATCAGGTAAAAAGTCCTTTTTGATTCTCTAAGGCATTTTAAGTGGCTACATATTTTTGTTTATCTGTTTGTTTGAAAACTATTTGCTGTCAGACCAATAAGCAGCTAAATGAATAAATCATTCATTTATTTATTCATGTAGTGGAATGGCTAAGGAATTTGTAATATGTGTAGTAGAATGGCTAACAAAGAGTGGTGACCTTAAGGAAATATCCTCTTGTCTCTCACCCTTACTTTTCCATTTCTAAAATGGGAGTAGTAATTCAGACCTACCATATAGCCTTGTTTTAAGGGTTCCTGGGACAATGTATGGCAAGAGTGAGGCAGCGTTTCTCAGCCCCAAATGGTGTGTCAAGTGCACACAGTGCATGCTGCAGCAGAGGGAAGCTTTAACTATCTCTTCTCTCTTTCTGAGATCAGGAGATGGGGGGGAGGGAGAATTTAGTAGGTTGCAGAGCTTGGAAAAGTTACTTTGTGGATTACTGCTCCTAGAAGCTACCATGGCCATTAGCCATGTCTTTTTAAAATCATGTCTGGACTACTGCAGTGTGCTCTACATGGAGCTACCCTTAAAGATTGTCTGGAAACTTCAGATGGCATAACATAGAATACCAACTGGTATGCAGCAGTGAGATCCCACTACCCCACTACTGAGAAACCTGCACTGGTGGCCAGTTGTTTTCCAGGCTCACATCAAGATGTTGGTTTCAGTGTTTAAACATCTGCCAGTGGTAGGCAAACTGTCCCTTTAGGGTTGAAGGACTTCAGCTCCCAGAATCCCAGACTATTGGCCAACATCCCAGACTGTTGGCCAACATGGCTGAGGCTTCTGGGAGCTGAAGTGCTTTGGCCCTTGAAGGGGACAGTTTGCCTACCCCTGACAGGGCCTGGATATCTAAGGACCACCTATGTCAGGGGTAGGCAACCTTTCCCCTTTAAGGGCCGAGGGACTTCAGCTCCCAGAATCCCAGGAGCTATTGGCCAACATCGGACTATTGGCCAACATGGCTGAGGCTTCTGGGAGCTGAAGTCCCTTGGCCCTTAAAGGGGAAAGCTTGCCTACCCCTGACCTATGTCTTCAAACAAGGCCTTCTTGGGATTACCATCCCCTGCAGAAGGCTTTTTGACAGACATTTAATTTCATTCATTCAAAAAAGAGCAATAAAAAGTTGTAGCTTAAATACGTAACTCTTCCAAGCTCTAGGTGCAGGTGTTTGGGAACTGGTAGTTTTTACAAGGATCAGTTTCCAGCTATCAACTCTCTTAATGTGCTGCACTACCTCTGTTCTTTGCTTTTAAATGATTTTAAATCAACAAACAGTTGAATGCTGTTTCAGTCACAACTTTCAACATGCTTTTAATTACATGTGCTTTTACTTGTATTTCTTTTCTATCCTGCAAGCTCCCTTGAGTCCCAGCCTTGGGGGGGGGAGGCAGGGGAGGCAGGGTATGAATAAAAGAACAGAGCATCATGTAGATGCTTGGCCTACCTGTACAGGCCAGTTCCCAACAAGCAGCTCATAGAGTACAGACACTCATTAACTGTGTCCCTGAGCTACAGTGTTCCTGGGCTAGTGTTGCAGCCAATAGTCAGCAGTTTCAGGTCTCCTTGAAGTCTGCCATTTTACTCAAGAAAAGGAGTGCAAATGTTCTGTTTGTCTGCACTGAGAAAATTAGGTTTATGGCTCTGTAACCACTTCCCATTTCTTCCCCCCCCCCCCCCCCTTTTGTTTGAACAGGTCATGAACATGTATGGGGATCTTGTCATGGACACAGTGCCAGAGAAGGTGAGCATCTGATCCTGAGTTTTCCAACTTGAGAGGTAGGTCAGGGGGTTACAATGATTGTAAAGGCTTCGTTGCCTTTAGCAGATGGGAATGGACTCCTGTTCCCTCTCCTTTTGCCATGGGTCCAGTTCATAGAATTATGGAGTTGGAAGGGACAACCAGACCCACGCAAGAAAGTTGTTGTCTTATTGCCAAGGTGGGCATCTCTGGTGGGCCTGAGGGAACGTCATGCCCCAGAACCCTCCAGGAGCTACAAGGGCTACTGGAAAATGAAAGTGGCCAAAAGTGTGTAATCTGATTCTCAGAAACAGATATTTCTGGTGATAAAGAAGAAGGGATTACATTTTAGTTAAAAAGTCAGTTCATAGGATCGTAGAGTGGGAAGGGACCCCAAGGACCATCCATGCAGGAATCCACCATCAAAGCTCTCCCTGTGATAGATAGATAGGGCTCAGGCTAGACTCAGGCCTGCATCCTTCCAAGGTCGCTAAAATGAGTACCCACCTGTTGGAGGGCAATGAGCTTACAGTTGTAAACCGCTTAGACATCCCATAGCGCGATATGACATGGTATATAAATGAAGCTGCTTTGCTTTTGATTTAGATGGCCATCCAGCCTCTGTTTAAAAACCTCCAGAGAAGGATAATCCACCACACTCTGAGGCAGTCTCTTTCACTGTTTAAGAGCTCTTACCATCAGGAAGTTCTTGTACCCAGAGGCTTTCAGGAGCAGCAGTTCACCCTTTTTTTGGCCAAAAAAGAGTCTATCTGGGGATTCTGGAGGTGTTGAAGGCCACAAAACCTTCCTTGGTGGCCACAGACTTACCATGACTCACACTTTGACCACCCTTGCTTTATTGGAAAGCCCAGTAGTACTGCACCTTTGCAAAAAATTGCCAACTCAACTCCCATTTAATCTGGATCCAAAGAGAGGCTGTGGAGCAGGGGCATTCTTCAGCATATTTCCCATGGTTCAGCATCAGATCACACTGCTGCCTTCTGAGTTTCCAAGAGAGAAAGAGGAGAATGAAAAATTAAGAAAGGAAGGCAGACCTGTGTAATGAAAAAAACAATTGAGACCCACACAGATAGATAAATGTCTTAGGCACTTCCCTCCATGTGTGTGATAAGATACACTTAGGTTGCATCTGCAATGCAGAAATAATAGTTTGACACTGCTGTAGGTGCCATGGCTCTATCTCTGGAATTCTGTGATTTGTGGTTTGTTGTGGCAGCAGAGCTCTCAGACAGAGAAGGCTAAATGGCTCCCAAAACTCTAAATCCCAGAATTCTATAGCATTGAGCCACAGCAGTTAAAGCAGTATCAGACTGCATTATTCTGCAGTGCAGATGCAACTTTAGTCTATGACAGTTTATGCTTCCAACCTCTTTCTCTCAGTCTCAAAAGTGCTATAAGATCCCTTTGCATACTGATAATTCCCTACTAACATGGTGATGTCTGAGTTGTAGTAAAGGTGACACCCATAGATGTTCCTGATGTTGCCATTATTAACCAGGGCTTGGAAGAGTCACTGCAGTTCCCAGGATTCACACCAGATAGCGGCTGGGGTGCCCCAGAGGCCATGCTTTCTATGGGATTATAGTCAAATAATAATAATAATGTTTTCCAGACTTTACTGTCAATTACTGGTGACCTGCAGCTAGCATTCTAGCTGGTAAATTCAACTTGATGTGAGAAACGATTTTTTTTTTTTCCTGACTGCTCCCTTGACAAGTTTTCTGCTGTTTCCACTACTTAGCCCAATTGTTGTAGCTTTCTTTCATGGGACAAAAAACACTCTGCATGTGCCTGTATATGTTTTTCTCTCCCACCAGGTTCATTTCTTCAACAGTTTTTTCTACGATAAGCTACGAACCAAGGGGTATGAGGGGGTGAAGCGCTGGACCAAAAACGTAAGTCAGGGCCAAGAATCTCTGCAATGATGGGGTTGGAGCAGGACCAGCCAAAGATTGATGCGGGTGGCCAGAGGGTGGAGTAGGAGGTGAATGGTGGTTGGATCCTGGGACAGGTTGTGTGAATTCAAGGACTGGAAAGAATGGCCCCAGGTCACAGGATGCCTCTAGACATTCCCCAAAATCCACTAGTTCCCCCCCCCCCCGACCCCAGATTTACTTTTGGCATGATTTTTGGACTTTTTTGCCTCTAAACCATGTAGAAATCTCTCCACACTTATGAAAACACACCCAGCACTACACAGGAAGCCTTCCTCCTGCAGAATCCCCAAATAACTATTTTCATTAGAGACCTTCTCAAAATGTGGGCTGGAAGCAATTTGACATCATTTCTGGTTGCTGGTTTTGACATCATTTCTGGTTGCTGGTTTGGGAAAGGACTCCAGCAAAACTGTTTGTAAGCACTGTAAAGGATTGCAACCTGAATCCTGAAGGATTGCAGCCTGGGGAAATTGTCCAGAAGTTACTGAGGCCACTTCCATTGTCCTTAAAATCAGCAATAGGATTAGATTCAGGTGTATATTTAAAGGTGATGGTTATAAGCAGTGAGAGACCTGGGGATGTTTAGCTTGGAGAGAGAAGAGTGAGAGCCCTCTTTAAATATCTGAAGGTAAGTCATGGATTAATTGGAGAGAACTTGTTTTTTGTTGCTCTAGAGACTAGAACACAAACCAGTGGATTCAAATTACAAGAAAAGAGATTCCACCTAAACATGAGGAGTAGTAACCTTTTTAACTGCAAAAGCTGTTTGACAGTGGAATATGGATTGCTTTGGAGGGTGGGGTGGGACTTCATCTTTGGAGGTGTTTAAACAGGTTGAGTGGGCATCTTTTGGGAGTGTTTTAGCTGTGTATTCCTATATGGCAGGGGTTGGACTTCTTGGCTTTTGTGGTCCCTTCCATCTCTTAAGATTCTATGATTCTGTGTCCCCTGTTTCTTATCCCTTTCCCACACCCCCACAGGTGGACATTTTCAACAAGGAGCTGCTTCTCATCCCAATCCACCTAGAGGTACACTGGTCTCTCATCTGCGTAGAGGTGAAGCAGAAGAAAATCACATACCTCGACTCCCAGCGCACCCTCAACAGGCGGTGCCCCAAGGTAAAAGGAATAGTGGGGAGGGAGATTTGGGTGTCCCAATTGTTCAAAACAGGATTAACTATCATGGCTGCTGTCAAAAGAACCTAAAATGGCCACCTCCTTTCTTTAAGGTAGTGGTTCCCAAACTTTGGTCCTCCAGGTATTTTGGACTTCACTTCCCATAAGGCTTAGCGAGCTTGGCCAACAGTCAGCAATGCTGGCAGCTGAAGTCCAAAACATCTGGAAGAACTAAAGTTTGAGAACCACTGCTTTTAGGCCTTTCCTCAATGGTAAAGCCAGCCTTCTCCAACTCAGAACCCCTGTGGATTTACAATGCTGGCTGGGGGATTTGGGGAGTTTCCCATTCTAGAGACAAATAACCACAGGAGGACTGAGTTGAAGAAGGCTGTTCTACAAAGATGTTTTTAAGGGCTTTGATAAAGAGACCTCAGTAATTCAACGCAACCACCATGAAGGCAGTGTTAGTATCTCAACAGAGCAGGTTTGAGTAGTTGTGCAGTACTAGAGGGAAGAGTGGATTGACCATTTGGGCAAAACACAGACAACACATTGCATCACATAGTTGGAGGAGTCCATGAAAGCTATCCAGCCCATTTCCCCTGGGCCATGCAAGAAGACACCATCAAAGTACTCCCTGTGATAGATGGCCACCCAGCCTCTGTTTAAAATCCTCCAAAGAAGGAGATACCACCATACTCTGAGGCAGCTCGTCCTCTT
This sequence comes from Phrynosoma platyrhinos, assembly GCA_020142125.1. Classification (NCBI taxonomy): domain Eukaryota; kingdom Metazoa; phylum Chordata; class Lepidosauria; order Squamata; family Phrynosomatidae; genus Phrynosoma; species Phrynosoma platyrhinos. The sequence continues at coordinate 1,152,227 of CM034710.1, read as the reverse complement.
TAGTAAATTGGGTCTTTCCTCTTTCTTTCTATCCAGCACATCTGCAGATACCTCCAGGCTGAAGCAGACAAGAAAAATCGCCCAGACTTCCGAGACGGGTGGAGAGGAGTTTTCCAGATGGTGAGTGTCCCTCATCACAATTCTGGCTTCAGATAGAGGTCTGTGTGTTCATCTAAAGTGCATTTCCCTAGTTCTGTGTTGATAAGTACATGAAGGAGCCAAAGAGTAAGGGTCTAACCGGAGAGGTGAGGAATGCAGGTATACCTCAGTTAATGAAATGTGCCTTATTTTCCTGCGTATAAGACTACTTTTTAACCTGCAAAATCTGTGGTTAAAGTGGGGGGGTCGTCTTATACGCCAGGTATAAGGGTAAGGGCGATAGAGGTGTTAAAACTCTATATTTTGACTGGAAAAATGGGAGGTCGTCTTATACACCGGGTCGTCTTATACGCCGGAAAATACGGTATATGTTCCTGGGTAACTTGGAAAGAAGGATATGTTCCTATACTGGAAAAAAGAAGAAAAATTCAACATGTTCAAAATTAGCAATATGAGCATATGAAATAAAACATGCTCAGGTAAGCCTGAAGAACACAAAAACATCTTGAACCTTCTGAAGAACACTTGAAGGCTTCTTCCAAAATGCCTGGAAGAATGACTTTTTCTTTCTTCAGCCTCCATACTGGTGGTTAAACTTACAAATTTATGCTTCCCTGACATGCTTAGGTGGGGGAGCTGGCGAGAGGCTTATCTGCTCTCCCCTTTTGTTCCTATTTTTGCTGTTCACGCATGCTCAGTAAGGGGTTCTGGAGACAGCTGCTGTTTATCTTGCCCATTTTAGAGACACATGGCCTGTGGTAAGCACACATGGCTACTGTAGGATCAGCTGGGGTAGAATCCTACTCGTTCCCAGCTTACAGTTTATTGTGTTGTTT
>CM034710.1:1131391-1141542 GCA_020142125.1 Phrynosoma platyrhinos | reverse complement strand
CTTGCCCATTGTCCTGCCGCTTCGCATCCGGGAACTTTCGGCGTCCGTGACGTCACGAGCGCCCCGTGGCCAAAGGCGAGGGCGGAGCCTCTTTGCCCTTATATGGAAATCAGGAAGAAGGAGGCCGGGGAGCCAGCCAGCAGCACGTGGGAGGCGCCGCCTCAGGCGAAAATGCCCGGATGGGAAGGAAGGACAGAAAAGGAGGCCTGTGGGACTCCGGGCCTCAAGCTATCGGCCGGGCCCCGGGTTGAGGCGGATTGGTTAAAGGCCTGGGCAAAGATGGCGGCCGATGGGAACAGCCACAGCCCGCAATTTGGCCTTACAAGCTTTTTTTTTTAAAAGAAAAAACTACAACTCCCACAAACCCCAGCCAGGTTGGCCATCGGCCGGGAATTATGGGAGTTGGAGTCCAAATGCTCGAGAAGGAACCACTGGTTGCCAGCGATAGGGTGTTCACTTTTACATATAAAGGGTTTATTTATTAATTAAATGAAGACATTGTATGACTAAATGCTTATTTGTTAAAACAGGCATTACTTTTGAGCTTTAGATACAATATATTTTACGCAAAGGTTCCATGGGACCTGAAAATTGCTTCCTCAGAAATTACAAGAAAAGATTTTTAAAAGGTGATTTAGCCTAATATTGTAAGGGATCAAATCCCATCTCGGCCTTGAAACCCACTGGGTAACCTCGGGCAAGTTACACTCTCTCAGCCTCAGGGGGAGGCAAAGGCAAATCTCTAAACCTTACCAAGAAAGCCCCTCGATAGGTTCACCTAAGGGTCACCATAACTTGGAAATGGCTTGAAGGCAATCAGTAAACACAAGCCCTCCTGGCCATGGAAACCTATTGGGTGACCTTGGGCAAGTCACACTTTCTCAGTCTCAGAAGGGCAAGGGCAGACTGGCCTCTGAACAAATTTTGCCAAGGAAATCCCATGATAGAGTCAGCTCAGGGTCTCCATAAATCAGAAACAACTTGAAAACACACCACAACAAAAGCCCAATGTTGTTAATTCTTGAATGGAAGTAGTGGGTTTTCCAGGGTTTGAGACAGGTCCCAAAGTTTGGGAGCTACTGATCTGCACTGTAGAAATAAGTGCAGTTTGACACCATTTTAACTGCCATGGCAACATTTTACAGAATCCTGGGATTTGTAGTTTGATGTGCTGGGCTTCCATGGTTGAGCAGGCATTTGAACCCAGGTGTTCCAAAGTCCTAGCCCAACACTCACTGACTACTGCACTGATGTGATTCTCTTGGGGGGCATCTACACTAGAAATAATGCAGTTTAGCCCCACTTTAACTGATGTGGCTCCATCCTACAGAAACCTGCGTTTTGTACTTTGGTGAGGTACCAACCTTCTTTGGCAGAAAAAGCTAGAGCTTGGAAAACTATACATCCCAGGGTTCCATAGGTTGGGACTATGGCACTTAAAAGTTGTGTCTGGCTGCATTATTTCTACAAGGTAGATCCACCCTGAGCACTGAGGGCCTTTGCAGACTGCCAGAAACAGTGCACATTAAATTGAGGCACTGCCCTGGCTCAGTGCTAGGGAGTCATGGGAATTGTATTTTTTTCTGGGACATTGAGCCTTCTCTGTCAGAGAGCTCTGGTGCCACAATAAAATACAGTTCCCATGATTCCCTAGCACTGAGCCAGGGCAGTGCCTCAATTTAATGTGCACTATTTCTGGCAGTCTGCAAAGGCCCTAAGTCTCAGCAAGGCAGATGATAAGGAGAGTGGGGCCATAGTCCCAGCGGGGCGGGGGCAAAATAGGTAAGTAAATGGATTTGGGAGGGGATTGTACAAAAAAAAAGGGCTGTACCCAGTTTGGGGGTGGAACTGCACTTGGTAGAACAGCTTGGGAACAGGGCCTCATCCTGTTTAAATAGGTTGTAGAATGTTACACAGTTGTGTTTGCCCTTCTGAGCTAACTTCCTGTTGTGGTTTTCTTCCTGTTGTGGTTTTCTCCTCCCACTAGATCTAGAGACAATGGCCCTGAAGGAATGGACCCCGATGGCGTCATTGAGGTGAGTAGGGTCTGTTTTTCAGGGGCCTAAAAATGATTTGGAAGGGAGGGAAGTACAGTGGGCCCTTGGTATCTGCTGGTGTTGGATACCAAAATCCATGGATGCTCAAGTCTATTATATACAGTGACATAGTAAAATGGTAGCTAAGGGCAAAACCAAGATTTGCTTTTTGGAATTTTTTGGGGGGGGGGGAATGTTTTCAAACCGTTGTTGGTAGAATCTGCAAACTGAGGGCTAACTACCAGGAAATTGCATAAGGTGGTTTAAGATAAAAATGCCCTGGTAAGTTTTTGAAGAGGGGGCTGCAGTGCTGAGGTTGCAAATGGATTGGGGCAGGGCTGGTGCAAAGCTCAGCTGGTTCTCAACCTTGATCCCTCCACATGTTTTAGACTTCCAGCTCCCAGAAACAGTGGCTGCTATGGCAAATGCTCAGGGGTTCTAGAAGTCCAAGATACGTGGAAGACTAGAGGTTGAGAACAACTCTGGAATAATTCTCAGGGTTGAGACAGGATTCCTTCCTGGCTAAGTGATTCATTTCCAGCTGTAAATACAATTTTTATGCAAAGGTTCCCTGAGAAACTTACTTCAAGGTTTCCTACAAAGTGAAAAGGCTGAGAAAAGCAGGCCTAGTCTAATATTCTCGATTCTTTAACGAAAGCCATGGTTCTCCACAATTTTAAGCGAGATACTTACCTGGCCTATTGGTATGGTTTCTTATGCAAGTACTAACCAGGACCAGCCCTGCTTCATTTCTGAATTCTGATGAGATTCAAGGCATTTAGGATGATCTGGTTCTTTAATAACAGGAAGATAAGAAATTTCCTTGATGAATTTGGGGCAAGGCAGAGACTAAGCACATGAGAAGCTCACTTTCTTCCTACCTTGTTCTCTACAGAGCAATTGGAACGAGATCGTGGACAGCTTTGATGACATGAACCTGTCGGAGTCTCTTCTGAGAGGAATCTATGCTTATGGTTTTGAGAAACCCTCTGCCATCCAGCAACGAGCCATTCTCCCTTGTATCAAGGGTGAGACTTCATACACATAGAAACATTTCTTCTTTTAAAAGGGGGTTAAGCTTTTGTCATGGAATCATTGAGTTGCAAGTGACCACAAGGGCCATCCAGTCCAACCCCATGTCTACCCACCCTCCTTCTCCAGAAATGGTAGTCTGAAGTGATTATTAAGGATGTTGGGAGCTGTAGACCAGAAGATTCTGGGGATCCAATTTTGGAAGATGCTCTCCATACTGGTACTTGGTTAATAGGAAAATAGACTAATCAAAGCTTCCCACACCTTTTAGAAGAAGGATGGAAATTATGTTGCCCTCCAGATATTGTTAGACTGCAACTCCCAGCATCCCTCGCCATCAACTGTATTAACTAGGGTTGTTGGGGAGATGAGATCTGTAAGGCTTATGCTCTAGAGATGGCTCTTCAGGGAAAGAGCTTGAAACAGATCAGAGCATTTCTAAAGGGAGGTTTAGAAAGCTTGAGTACTCTTTTGCAGTTGGGATTTTCGCTCTACAATTCTGTTAGTCAAAATCATTTAAATTTCAGGGAAGTGTGGCCTGCTGTATCCATGCTTTCAGGATACATTTCTCCTATGCTACACAAGATCATTTTGGCTTGTGCCAGCAAGAAGCCTTCAGTGCTTTTCTTTACAAAGCATGTCCTCCTCCAGATGTAACAACCAGCTATTGATTGTACCTTCCCACGTGGCTCCGTTTTTCACTGTTCCCCCTGCTAACTGGGCAAAGAGGCACCTTGAAATGTGGTGGCTTCCTTAAATCTAGCAGGGGAACATCAATCATCCCTATTCATCCCAGCACAGTGTTCTTCCCAGTGGCTGTTTGCTGGTTCATGCTAGGGAAACAGATCTTGACTGATAATTAAAGATGTGGGGTTTTTAGCACTTATGACTGGCTACTTATCAAAGGGCACTTCCTTCCCCCCATGGGGGGGCCCCTTTGTGATTCATCCTCATGTAACCTCCCTTCTTTATCCCCATTTTTTCCTATGCAGGTTATGATGTGATTGCCCAAGCCCAGTCTGGAACTGGGAAGACCGCCACTTTTGCCATCTCTATCCTGCAGCAAATTGAGCTGGACCTGAAAGCCACCCAGGCACTGGTACTGGCTCCAACAAGAGAGTTAGCCCAACAGGTAAGATGGATTCTGCTGACCATCTCCAGTGCATAGAAAAAGCAAATTGCAACAGGGTTTAATTTCAAGCCATTCCCTACCCATGGGCTGCACTGTCTGACTGCTCCCAAATACCTCCCATGGGGGGGGGGGAGAACTTCCAAAATGGTGGCAGGAAGTGACATTGCATTGTTTCCTGCCACCATTTTGAGGAAGGCTCCCAACAAAAACAGAAGTACTGGTGTGTCCTGGAGGTGCTTTCTTTGTGGAGCTAGTGTGCTATTCCCTTGGCTAGTTTTGTATGTTTAGCTGAAACACTGCTCCCTCACCCTCAAGTGCCACCCCTGCTAACTGGGCAGAGGGGCATCTTTCATTCATGGTGCCTTCCTTATATCTAGCAGGGGGACATCAGCCAGCCCTGTTCATCCCAGCACAGCATCCCTCTCAGTAGCTGCTTGATGGTTCATGCTGGGGAAACAAAAAATTACCAAGATTACCAGAGAGTCTGATGAGGCATAGCACATTGGAGATGCTCCCTTGGCTGCGTTGAGGGTTTCTTTCCTGCCCTACCAGTTGGCTGAAGGAGAGTGGTTGAGGCTGCTGCCATGTCAGGATACCAGCATGGTTGAAGACCTGCCCCTTCTTGAGCATCTCAAGGTTGCCTGATCTCTCTTCTTTCCCCCATAGATCCAGAAGGTGGTGATGGCCCTGGGCGACTACATGGGTGCGTCCTGCCATGCCTGTATAGGAGGGACAAACGTCCGTGCCGAAGTCCAGAAGCTGCAGATGGAAGCACCCCATATCATTGTGGGGACTCCTGGGAGGGTCTTCGACATGTTGAACAGGAGATACCTGTGTAAGTATCCCTGCTGCTTTTCTTTGCATTGGCCAAGTGGGATCCAAACACTACAGTTGTGTGAAAGAGATTGCAGGTTCAGGATCTTCAGTGATCTGCACAAGTCCTGCCTCCATCACCATCACAGTGGATTACCTGAATATTCTCTATTTTCTGCATACCTTTTGCAGCATGGTTGTGCTTCTGTAATTCTGGATTCTTCAGTTTGCACCCAGGGCTACAGGCTCTCCGCTGCTGTTCCATGATGATTGGCCTCATGCGTGTCATCTGACCCTCTCACGCCCCCACAGTTTCCCTTCCAGCCAGCGTTCTGTTGTGTTGGGGGGAAACATGGGGTCTGGGTGGGGGAAGTGATCATAACTCAACAAGGTCCCTGAGGGCAGCAGCTTCTCTTTGTCCTAGCAATGCTAGTCAGTCCTTTCTCCTTGGGAAACCTCAAGCGTTGAAGTCTGCTTTGAGGATCTTTTTTCCTGTGGCTCCCAGATTATGAAATCTCCTCCTCTTAGATGCCCAGTTGCCATGAGTTTTACTGAAGTGTTTGGGCCCTCATTAATTTCATCCAGTTCCATACACGTGTGTAGTTTTAAATTGTCTTAAAACTTCTATCTTTAAAGGTGCCTTGTTTTAGAATGTCAGATGGTTTAAATACATGCAGGTTGTTCAAATTACGTTTCACTGTTCTTTAAAACTGGCCAGGTTGATTTCATTTGTTTGAATTAATAAACCCTGACTATTTTTCATCTTTGCAGCACCCAAGTTTATCAAGATGTTTGTGCTGGATGAAGCCGATGAAATGTTGAGCCGTGGTTTTAAGGACCAGATCTATGATATATTCCAGAAACTAAGTGGGAACACACAGGTGACAATGATTCACACTCTGTTTAACTGCGGCAAAGCTTGTAGTAGAATTAAGTTAGATAAGCCATGGTCCCCACAGCAGAAGAACATATGAGTCCAGAGTGTTGAGCGACAGAGAAGGGTGATGGGTGGGTTTATGCTTGATAGAAATTACCTTGACCCTCAACTGCAGCCTTTTCCCACAGCCCTCATGTGCTACAGTTGCCGTTATCTGCTGGCTATTTTGCCCAGGAGGGTAGTGAGAGTTGTAGTCCATGTCTGCTTAAGGGCAAGAGGGAAGGATTGGTCTCCATGATCCTGATGGAGGAAGAAAAATAGATGCTGTGGGTTCCCCTGAGGGAGTGTTTTTAAGTAAGCTGAGCAGGTGTGTGGCCCCCTATAAAGGGCCGGGGCAGCGGTGAAGCTGGGCATGTATGAGGGAGTCTCCTTAACCAGGGTGGTGCTCAGATCTGACTCTCCACTCTTACCTTTCTCTGTCCAGGTGGTGCTCTTGTCTGCCACTATGCCCATGGATGTCCTGGAGGTGACCAAGAAGTTCATGAGGGACCCCATCCGTATCCTGGTGAAGAAAGAAGAGCTGACCCTGGAGGGTATTAGGCAATTCTACATCAATGTGGAGAGGGAGGTATGTGCCCTCTGTTGACCTGGCTTGGGAGGATAGAGTATCTGTGGGTCTCTTACAGGATTTGGCAATCTCTTCCAAAAAAAAAATTCTTTTTCCAGTCATATTTTAAGCACAGCTGGGTTGAAACCAGTTGAAACTCTTTAGTACAGATCAGGGGTGACACAGTGGTACCCCACCTGGATTTGGCTTTGGGGGGATACTGTAATCCTCATATGTTCTGGTGTTCATAGTTGTGGTCCTATTATAGTTGTGGTCCTATTATCCAACCTGGTCTTTAAAGTTAGACCAAATAAAGATTAAAAAATTCCTATCACTAGATATTTAGGTAATGATGAGCAGTTAGGGAGTTTGCAGACCAGCCACATCTGGAGAGTTGCCTGTTGACTGCCCAGGCCTGGGTGGAGGGTTGAAAACCTCATTGTCCCCAAGAACCATGTGGCAATGCAGGATTGGGGTTAATCTTTATGGAACTAGTTATGGGGGGATCAGAGTAACTGGAGGAGGCTAAAATCATTCACTACTTGGTGCATATGTCTGCCTTTGCCAAAGTTTGGGCTGTAGCTTTGCATTGAGCCAGACTCCAAAAGGCCTGAACGCCAGATAGTGTAGCATTTGGAGATTGCTGAGGAGAAAACATAAGGGGTCTTGTAGACCCCAAAGTTGGGGCATTTTCCCCCATTTGAGCATTGCTATTCTATGGAGGGGGGGTGTTGGCTTTTGCATGCTCTGACCCTCTTCTCTCTATTTTGTCAGGAGTGGAAGCTGGACACCTTGTGTGACCTTTATGAGACCCTCACCATCACTCAAGCTGTCATTTTCATCAATACCCGAAGGAAGGTGGACTGGCTCACTGAGAAGATGCATGCCCGGGACTTCACCGTTTCAGCCATGGTGAGTGGAAATGGTTTTGCTCTGTGCGTCTTCGGCTCTCCCTATCCATCTCTGAGGGTTAGGCGTGCTGTCCTGTGCTCTAGGAGGATGTTGCTGAAGGGGGCAGGATGGGTTTCAAACATAGCTGGAAAGCAAAGTACGGGCACTAGCCCTTGAAAAATTAATGCACAACTGAGAGCATGAATGAATGAATACAACTATGGCATATTTGTATCAGCACATGGTGTGAGCTTATTTGAATATACTAGCACAGAAACCTTATATCAAGACAGTCTAAATTACTGGAAAATTTTTGATGGGGTCTGAATAAATCTCATATCCTTGTAAATTGAAGAAAGCAAGATAACCTAGAAAGAACAAATCAAAAGGTTGTAAATATGATTTGATGATACTATCCTATTAAGAGAGGCAGCATTGTGTAGTGGTTTTGGTATTGGAGTCCAGGAGATCAGGATTCAAATCCCTGCTCTGCCATGGATTACCTGGTGTGTACTTTTGGGCAGGTTCCACTCTTTCCACCTTAGAGAAAGACAGTGGTAAACCTCAAAATAAATCTTGCCAAGGAAACACCATGATGATGGTACAACAATACATTCCTGTTGTGCTTAGCTTTATGCTCTAAAGCTGGTGTATCTTTGTTAAGAGCTCAGCACTTGTATGTTCAATATATGTATATATTAATAAGAGCATACTCAGAGGCAAGCATGGTGTGGAAGTTTCAATAAAGACTAGGACTCTGGTGAACCAGGGTTCAAATCCACACTCCACAATGGATGCTCATTGAGTGACCTTCAGCAGGCTGCACATGCTGAGCCTCAGAGGAAGACCATGAGTGTAAATCCCCTCTGAACAAATTTTGCAGAGACAACCCTGTGATAGGTTCACTTTAGGGTCGTTATAAGAAACACGACAACAAGAGTCTAACCGGCCGGCCTCTTCCTTCTGCAGCATGGGGACATGGACCAGAAGGAGCGTGACGTCATCATGAGGGAGTTCCGCTCCGGTTCCAGCCGTGTCCTGATCACCACAGACTTGCTGGTGAGTCTTCACCAAGGAGTGGAGTAGCCAATGTTACTATCAGGGTAGGGTCTTCTCTTCCCTATCCCTCCAAGGAGATTCCCTCTCTGCCCGGTCAGCTCAGTGCTGTTGGCGGATTGTAGCTCCTTGGCACATGAATGGGGCTGCTCTTCTCCACGGCTGGTGCCAACAAGGCATCCTGCCACTGTGCAACAGCCCACAAACAACTCAGTTCCTCCATTTTAGGAATGGGGGTGGCATTCTTACCTATGGTCTTCCTAGGCAGTACCGGACAGGTTGTTGGTAATGCTGCCAATCAAAAGTCCCTAGTATTGGAAAGGCATAAGTTCTGAAAATGACAAATAGGACAGGACATGGGGAATGTTCGCACAAGTTGCTCAGTCTATCCTTTCCCTTCTCAGGCTCGCGGCATTGATGTGCAGCAGGTCTCCCTGGTTATCAACTATGATCTGCCCACCAACCGGGAGAACTATATCCACAGGTAAGTTAGTTTAGTGAGGACACTTCTTTCTTCATCTACTTTCAAATGCATCTGAGGAAGCAGACTTAAGTCTAAGAAAGCTCATGCTGCCAACTTGTTTTTTCAATCAGTCTCAAAGGTTGCTACAAAATCTCTTTACATACTGGTTTTACAGACTACATGGCTATCGCTTTGAGGTCTGGATGAGGGAATGAAGGGTGAGGGTTGGATAGAATAAGTTAAGGAAGATAGAAAATGGGTAAAATTAGGTAGAGAAACAGGATAAGATTAGATGAGATAGGATTAGACAGACATTCTGGGAACGGATAGATGGGATGGTAGAAGGGTCAGATATAGGGGGGTAAAACAGTAAATGTTCCTGCTTCTGTAATTTCTCTTCCTCTCACCTTGGCTCTTGGCTGTCCATTGCCCACGCAGTAACCCTTCTCCTCCCCACTCCCTTGTCTCTCCTCCTATCTTTCCCCCCAGGATCGGTCGAGGTGGCCGCTTTGGAAGGAAAGGTGTGGCCATCAACATGGTGACGGAAGAAGACAAGCGCACCCTGCGCGACATTGAGACGTTCTACAACACCTCCATCGAGGAGATGCCTCTCAACGTGGCCGACCTCATCTGAGCCGCCTCGCGTTCGTGCGCAGGTGCGCTCTCTGGGAGGCCCATGGTGCCTATAACAACCTCCCCATTGGGCACAAAAACACCCTTCCTTTATCCCCACCCAAATACCTACCCTTTTCTATTTTTTTGAGTTTCCTTGCCTTTTGAATAAATGTCACTTTTTTGGAGGCAAAAAATGAAATTTATAGTGTTTCATGGCGCTTTTCTCTGTCTGTTTCAGTCACTCTTTCCTCCCTCCCCTCCTCTCTCTTTCTCTCTCTCTGTCTCCCTCCCTGTGATAATATCATTTTGTAATTCAGTTGTCAAACACCCCCTCACCCCCTCCGGCTTGAATCCACAACCCACCCAGGTATCATTTTTTGAGTGGGAAGAGGAAGTAGATTTTAGAAGCCTGACTTCTCATCTTCTCTCTCTTTCTGGCCATACCCCTCCAAAAACCAATTTTTGTAGTTTTTGTTTTCCCTTTCAACAAAATCATGGTGCTAATGGGGGGAAAGCTTGAGAATTTAAAACCTACCTCAAAAGGTCATGGTTTTCTGTTCTCCCAGCCTGAAATCATTGGTTTTAAGAATCAAAAATTGCCAAGTTGTATTTTTCCCCCCTTCTACTAC
>CM034710.1:1104082-1123900 GCA_020142125.1 Phrynosoma platyrhinos | reverse complement strand
GAGACTCACCAGGAGAAGGGGGCATTCTGAGGTACATGCCCCAAAACTACCTGGGATAACGGGACATTGTGGGGTACAGTCTCATGAAATAACAGGACATTATGAGATACCGTCCTGTATATATGAAGAGCTACACTTCCATTTAGTGGCAATTACAGGACATTGTGAGGTCCAGTTCCATGTACCTGGAAGAACAGGACACTTAGAGGTACAGCCCTGTTTACTAGGAATAATGGGGCATTGGGAGGAACGTGTATCTGGGATAGCGGGGCATTATGCGATAGCATCCCGTTATCAGGGATAATGGGGCATTGGGAGGTATAGTCTCATTTGCCAGTTATAACAGGGAATTGTGAGGTACAGTTCCATATACCTAGGATAACAGCATTACGAGAAACCGTCTCATGTACCAGGGATAACAGGAAAGGGGAAGACATGCCCATGGGGAATCATTGGGGAAGACATGCCCATAGGGAAATCACTGAAGAATATTTTTGCCCATAGGGAAACCATACTTGCCCATAGAGAATCATAGGGGAAGATTTGCCCATAGGGAAACATTGGGGAAGACTTTCCCATGGGGAATCATAGGGGAAGACGTGCCCATAGGGAAACATTGGGGAAGACGTGCCCATAAGGAATTATAGGGGAGGACGTGCCCATAGGGAATCATAGGGGAAGACGTGCCCATAGGGAATCATAGGGGAAGACTTGCCCATAGGGAAACACTGAGGAAGACTTGCCCATAGGGAAACATTGGGGAAGACTTGCCCATAGAGAATCATAGGGGAAGATGTGCCCATGAGGAAACAATACTTGCCCATAGAGAATCCATAGGGGAAGACTTGCCCATAGGGAAACATAGGGGCATAATTGGTCATAGAGAATCATTGGAGAATACAGTTTCATGCACCGGGGTAATGGGACATTACGAGATGCCACCTCGTATACCAGGGATAACTATTAGGTATAATCCCTTTTATGGGAATAATGTGGCACTGTAAGGTACAGTCCTGTGTATCCGTGATAATGGGAGGTACAGTCCCATAGGTTCTTCTTAGGCCCTGGGGCAAACTCAGCCTCCTGGATCTCATGGAGGGCAGCAGGGGCAATTGTCAGGGGCAGGAGACATTCCATGGTTGGAACCACAACTCCCAGAATCCCCCAGCTAGCAGTGTGCATCTCTATATTGACAACATCTCCCAGCCTGGCACAAGGAGGCAGCTTTTTAAAAAGGAAGAAAAAGAGGGAAGAGCCTCCCCCAATAATTTTAAAAGCTGAGTAGGTTCACTGAGGAGGGTTTTGGTCTTTCCTACTTCCTTTTTTTGTCTAGGGAAAATTTTTTTATAGAAAACTGGGGTCCAGACAATGGAGCAAGGAATTCTGGGAAGCAGGAGAGCTCAACCTGCTGCAAGAGAAAGGCCTCCGTGGTGGGAGAAAGGTTGCATTTTGACACTCGGTTCCCCTTTTTTCTTAAGCCATTTGAGTCAGAAACGGTACACAAAACCCCAAATACGTGTATTTGTGCACATAGCTTTACTTTTTAAAAAAGAGAGAGGGAAAGAGAGTTTCATTGTGATGGTTTAAGGTTTTGTGCTTGGTGTGTGAAACTCTAATCAATTCGAAGTTACCGGTAATTATTTTGATTTAATTGCATTCAAATATTTCCATCCTGCCCTTTCCTTGAAGATCTTTTGATGCTTGCCCGGTTGATAAGGACAGGTTGCATACCTGTGGCGATGTTTCTTTGAGCGGACATTTGCGAATTCACACCAATGGGTTATTCTGTGCCTGCGCAACCAAACGGTTGCATACCTGCGGCGATGTTTCTTCGAATGGTCATCTGCAAATTCACACAATTGGGTTATTCTGCGCCTGCGCAGCCAAACAGTTGCATACCTGTAACGATGTTTCTTCGAATGGTCATTTGCAAATTCACATCAATGGATTATTCTGCGCCTGCGCAGCTAAATGGTTGCAAACCTGTGGCGATGTTTCTTTGAGTGGTCATCTGCGAATTCACACCAATGGGTTATCCTGCGCCTGCGCAGACGTGCAGGCGCAGAATAACCCATTGGTGTGAATTCGCAGATGACCACTCGAAGAAACATCATTACAGGTATGCAACCTGTCCTTATCAACTGGGCAAGCAACAAAAGATCTTCAAGGAGAGAGCGGGATGGAAATATGACCGGCTCTGCGCAGGCGCAGAACAACCCATTTGTGTGAATGCGCAGATGACCACTCGAAGAAGAAAAATATATTTATTTGTAAGTCAACTTTTCTCCAACCAGAAGGCCCTCCAGAGGGGGTTAGCCCCCCAGAATCCCCAGCTGGGGGATTCTGGGAGTTGGAGTCCAACTCCTCTGTCAGGCCCCCCAATTGAAGAAAGCTATTTTCATTCCTCTCTTTCTCTTTCCTCCCTCCTTCCTTCGCTCTCTCTTTCTTTCAGGTTTGGGGAGACTTTGCTTTGCAACCCAACCAGACCAACGCCACGGGGTCCTGCCTGGACAAGAATGCGACCCTCAACCTACATTTCCCAGAGGGTTTTCTCTTCTTCTTTTTCACCAAGGTACCCACGGGGAGTGCTTGGTCCTCCAAGAAGGCATCTCCAAGAAAAGATAAGACAACCAGGGGTGAAGCTTTGCAAGTGGGGGCAAAATATGGGCATTGCCCCTCCACCAAATATGAATCCTGTTTACCCAGGCCACTAAATTTTCCTTCAGTCCTCAAACTTCTAGCATTGCAGAGAGGAAGACCAACTGAAAACCATTTACCCCTAGAATCCTTCTATCAATCTGCTATGATTGGATTCGGTTGGTCACTGTGCCTGCCCTTTTTCCATAACTCTCCAACATTTCTTGGATAAAAAAATTAATAAATCAGGACAGGTGTGGCCAAGCAACCCTCGGAAGGTGGTCAAGACAGCAAAAGTTACGAATGGCGAAGAACAGACAAGCTAAGAGAGGCTGAAGCAGTTTGCTTTTGCCTGAGCAAACTCGGAAGGGCAAGGTATATCTCCTTTTGTAGGTTTTTTGTTCCAGGACTGCTGTCATCATCATCATCATCATCATCATCATTTATTTATATCCCACCTTTAGCCTTGGCCATCAAGGCAGCTAACATATAAAATCAGATACATAAAAACCCTTGCAACAATAAAAGCAACACCTCTGTCTTGAGGTCAGAGATGGAATACGCAAGAAGACTGAAACGTTCTGCAACAGGCCTTTGTGTATTTCCATTCCTAAAGGACATTCCTTCTCTGACCTCGGGACAACAGTCCTTGAACAAAAAAACTACAAAGGGAGATTGGGAAGAGAAACCGCTGAATTACAATATATTGACAAACTCCATCCATCAACAGTGAACAAAGGCAATGGCTTCCTGGCACACTACCCATATCAAAACACTCAATGCTCTTAAGACAGTTTAAGGTCTCTCTTTTCTAGGTCCCAGCCTGCACACACCACATTCCCAAACTCCCTCCACCATTTGTAGGGTCTTCCACCCGTCTCGGCCATAGGCAACCTCTTTTCTCCTGCCTTCATCCCCCAATGGCTATATTTAAAGCTGAACTCGTCACCATGCCCACAAGTCCTGCATTTCTCTAGCTGTTCATACAGTCTGATTATAATGGTTTTCTTCTAGGCACTAGTTCACTCCAAGCATCTGATGAAGTAGACCCAGTCTAGGAAAGCTTATGCTACAACCTCTTTCACAGTAATGCATCTGAGCAAGTAGATTTATGTCTACGAAAGCTCATGCTGCCAACTTCTTTCTTTCAGTTAGTCTCAAAGGTGCTGCAAGATCTCTTTCACATACTGATTTTACACACTAACACGGCTATATTTTTGAATTTTACCTCTTTCACAATTAGTCTCAAAGGTACTGCGAGATCCCTTTGCATGCTGATATTCCAGATTAACACGCCAATGCCTCTGAAGTCTTGTTTAATGGATTACTAAGTAATAACAGACACCTCGTTTCATAAATTGTTGCGGATCTCTGAAAAAACAAATACAAGAGCCTTCATTTTAAAAGTTGATAAATGCATTAAAAATCAATCAATGAACGATAGGAGTCAGTTGATAAAATAAATATTTAGGCAAGGAGTTCTTCAGCTTCTTTAACTGGCCAAATTATACCCAGGCTTGGGGAGGAAAATGCAATTCCAATGCAATTTTTTTTTGGAACTGCAATTCCAATTAATTCCTCCACCTAGCAGGCCCCCAATAAGGAACTTTCCTAGGATTTGCATCCCTGCAAGTTTAAAAACCAACATGCACAGATGTCTTCCCTGCATCTGCTAATCTGTGGCATCCAAAATACCACAGGTGTGGCTGGAACTGTGATGATGATGATGATGATGACTCCAAAGCTGGGCAAAATTCCACAGGGACTCAATGACTGCGGCTGGAGCAAAGCCATGAGTCACGCATGACTCAGGAGCCAAAGGCAAGAAAGACAGGCTCAGCCAAAGCGCCTTGCCAGGCAGCCAACCCAACCCATTCTGTGGATGCCAAGGCATCTCATTCAGGCACTTCCCAAGTCCATGCCCTTCAAGTGTCCCAGTTTGGCAAGAATAGCCTGAATTAAGCCTCTGCCGTCCCACTTTTTCAGCTGCTTTTAAAATGTCCTGGTTTCTCTCTGCTACCACCATCTTCTACCATTATCCTCAGCCTGCTTCAACTGCTGCAAGCTTGAGAGTAGAATTCAGGGACAAAAGAAGTGTTGGCCTGGATTATCAGCATGCAAAGGGATCTTGTAGCACTTTTGAGATTAACTGGGCAAAAGAAGTTGTAGCATAAAGCTTTCCTAGATGTCTTCCAATGCATGCAGTGAAGTGGTGCCCAGGAAGGACTTTTTATAGACTTGGTTTACTTCCTCAGATGGATGGAGTGAAATGGTGCCCTTGAAGGACCTTCAGGTAGACTTGTAGCATAAACTTTCATAGACTGGGACTACTTCTTCATGTACAAGAAGTGAACCAATACCCAGGAAGAACTTTTCACAGACTTGGTCTACTTCCTCAGATGCATGGAGTGAATGCTGACCATGAAGGACCTTTAGGTAGACTTGTAGTATAAGATTTAGTAGACTTGGCCTACTGTGCTTCCTTAGATGAATGGAGTGAAATGGTGTCCAGGAAGGACCTTCCGTAATCTTGGTCTACTTTCTCTGATGCATGGAATGAACTTGTCCATGGGAAGGACTGTTTGTAGACTTGGTCTACTTCCTCAGATATAGGGAGAGAACCAATGCTCATCAAGGACCTTTAGGTAGACTTGTAGCCTAAGCTTTCACAGACTTGATTTACTTCCTCTGACACATGGAGTGAACCTGTCCCTGAGATGGACCTTTCATAGACTTGGTATACTACTTCTAATGCATGGAATGAACTTGTGCATGGGAAGGACCTTTTGTAGACTTGGTCTACTTCCTCTGATGCATGCGATGAACTTGTGGGCACCAGTTCACTCCATGCATCTGAGGAAGTAGACCCAGTCTACAAAAGCTCATGCTACATTGTCTTTGGCTCAGCTAGTCTCAAAGGTACTACAGGATCCCTTTGCATACTGATGCTGCAAACTGAGTTCAAAGTACAAAAGCAGAATAACAGAATCTTATGAGTCGGAAGCCATCACAAGGGCCATCTAGTGCAAACCCGTCAGGCAGGTATACACGAATATTACTTCATTCATGAGAGAGAGGCCCATCCAACCTCTGGTTAAAAACCTTCAAAAGATGGAGAGCCCACCACCCTCTAAGGCCCTTTATTCCACTGGCTGACAGCTCTGACAGTCAAAGAAAAAGTTATTTCAAATGTTGAAGTCGGATCTCTCAAGTAATTTGCACACCTTTCACTCTCCTGGCTTGTGCATACTTCTTCATGAAGCCACATTTTCTAATGGTCAGTAATGCCAGGAGCTGCAAGTCGAACCATTAACTGGAAAGCCCAACATTGACTTGTACCCAATTCCAAACAAAATCTTGGAAGAGCATTGATGCGAGTCCTCAAGGTGGAACGGAAAGTCCGAATAATCTAGAATAGTGGTATAAAAGAACAGAAAAGCAACCTTTTCTTAATTTCCTCATCATCCTTTATGTAACGCCATCAATTTACATGGCACTTTGCAGAGGTGAATTAGTGAAGTAGGCATTTCCCTGCCCTCAGGCTTACAGTCTAAATGCCCCTTACTGCTGGTTAACCTAAAACAGTCCTGTCTTCGCCCACCTGCTCCAAAAAAGTAATCATCCCCATTTTCTCCTTCACAGAATGAAACTCAAAATACCTACTATCTGAGGCGGGTTCAAGCCAACCTGACGTACCAGTTCCCGCAGGCAACAGGTGAGGAGTTGCTGGGCTTTGGGGAGGGTAGCCAGCCCTACATTTGGGGGCTCTAGTTGTACAGATAGAGCCTCTGTACCCCACATGCCGCCACGTCCGGGACCCTTTTCCCCTGACCTGAATGGCCTGGATGGAAAGCGGACGCCCCATGGGTCGAATTTCCGCCTGCTATCCAATTTCTTAGAAGTGCAACACTTGTGCCCACAAGAGGAAATGTTGTGTGCGCATTTGTGCCCCTCCAAACTAAATGGTTGCAGGAGGGTGGAATAGAGATTTTGTTGAATTCAGAGCTCTTAAAAGTTCCCCTTTCTCTGGATGAATTTTCAGAGGGACTTGACGTGAGAGCTTACCGTGTCTTCAATGACTAATTCACCCTATTCCTCAGTCAACAAGAGAGAGGCCAGAATGCAGGGTGACCGCTTGTTTAGACCCCCTCTGTGTCCTTCCAGAGACGTCCTTTGGAGCAGATAATTCCTCCCTTTGCGAGTTCGAGGTCCACCTGGGGCACTCCTACCAGTGCCGCAACCGGAGCTTGGCCCTTGCCGAAGGCTTTGGCCTGAATGTCCTGAGGGAACGCATCCAGGCCTTTGGGCTGCCTGGAGGAACTTTTGGGGAAGGTAGGTGCTCTCCCACCCTCCTAAAAAGGGCGCTTTTATGTTTGTTTTTCCTACGCTACATTTGTGTGCCACGTTTCTTTCCAGCAAGCAATGTCCTTCTCATCCTCTGTACTGTTCACAACAGTTTGCTTGGTTTTGGCTTACCTGGCGATTTAGCCGGCACATTCCTTTTTCTCTGCTCTTTCCTATCATGGCTTAATCTAGGTTTTTCAATGCCCACTAAGCAAGTTATGGCAGCACAGTGAAGGGGAACCAGTTTCCCCACAAGCTTCACATTTATTTAGTGCAAAACTAACCGTTTGTATCAGGAGAAGCCTGAGCTATGGATTTAGCACTGACAGGGTTTTCTTGGAAGGATTTCCTGAAAGGTTTGCCACTGTTTTCCTCGGAGACAGAGAGAGCTTGACTTACCTAAAGCCACCCAATGGGATTCCATGGCTGAATGGGGGTTTGAACCCTGGTCTCCTGAAGTCCTAGTCCAACATTAAGACCACTGCATCATGTTGGTTCTTGAGATTTCTTCAGAGGAGGATTTCCATTGATTTCCTGAGGCAGAGAAAGAGTAAATGGAGATTTGAATCTTGATCTCTCAAGTCCAACATTCAAACACCACACACCCGTCTTTCTTGGTTTCCTTGACCAGATCTATCCAGAGAAGGTTTGTTATTGCCTTACTCTTAAGGCTGAGAGTAGGACTTGCCCAAGGTGAGATGAGATTCCATAATTGAACAGGGATTTGAATCTCAATCTCCAAGAATCCTAAACCAACACTCAAACCAACCACCACACTGTAATTATTTGAGCCAAAGAACCAATCTTGGCAGGCCAGCTAGAAGCCCTGTCTTCCTCTTTCCCCAACCACCATTTTGAATCCACAAACAAGAGTCTCCTGGGAATATGGGGTGTATCTTCTTGTGTCCTCTTCTCCCTGTCCAATATGTCCTCCTTGTCCTCCTCACTCACTCTTTGATTCTTCTTTCAGCGGAGGTCTGTCCAGAGCAGAGACGCTCAAACACCCTTCCCATTGTCGTGGGTGTGATCCTGGGCCTTCTCATCCTCATTGTCATCGTGGCGTTCTTAATAGGACGGCAACGGAAACACTCTGGGTACCAAACTCTCTAAGGAACCTTCTTCGGAGCCTGCCTTTTTCTGGAACAGCACCTTGAGAACTCAATGTGGAGAGGTGGGGTCTTCCTTATTCAAGCAACAACTGCCTTGGGTGGCAATGAATGTGATCTGCCTCTTAATCACTCCCTCATTCTCTTCTTAATTCTGCTGAATTAAATCCATGACAGAACTAGGGGAAACCTAAGCTAAAGAAGAGTTTACATACATAAAAAGTTTGTTACTGGAGAAGTCATGACATGTTCACTATGACAGAAAACATGGATTGTTGAACAAAAATGGCAGAGGGATGAACTAGATTTCCCTCTGGAGTCCCTTCCAAGTTTTGTGATTACAGAGACCCAGAGCCTCTACAGACTGCCAGAAATAGTGCAAATTGAGGCCACTTTAACTGTCCTGGTTCACTGCTAAGGAATCATGGGAACTGTAGTTTATTGTGGCACCAGAAGGCTCAATCTCCCAGAAAAAAATACAGTTCCCATGATTCCCTAGCACTGAGCCAGGACAGTTAAAGTGGCCTCAATTTGCACTATTTCTGGCAGTGTGTAAAGGCCCCTAGTTCTCTTAGGACAGAGGCCTGGGGGTCCATTTGAGAGGTCAGTTTCTTCTTGGGGAATGAAAATATAGCAGAGAATACAGGGGTCCTGACCTATGGACATCCATTCAGAGGGACTCACTCTGACTCACATTTACCCAAAGAATAAGGTCAGGGCAAACAAAGTGTGTCTTACTTCTGAGCAAATGATCAACTGTCTAGGAAATGATTCACTTTGACTGTAGGAAACAATGGACCCAGAACTGTTTCCTCTTTTCCCCACCAAACCATAGTAAGAATTAATTGGCTTGTATGCTTTTAATATATCCAATGTCATTTTTCCTTTTATCTTTTCCTTGTTCCCTCCTGGAGCTCTGTTCATCTGTCCTCTTCTGTGAATCCTTTCCATCTCTGAATCCTTGAGATTGGGCATTGGATTGCTCACAAATAAACAAAAGAGTGAGAATATCTGAATTAGTTCTGGAGCTGTGGCGTTTTTATGCCTTCATTGTACATTGGCTCAAATGTAATAATAAGAAATAGTGATCCCTTCAGCATTAAAAACAATATCAAATCTAGCAAGAATAGACCAGGAAATGAAATAAAGTTTTTGCTAACTTTCAGTTCCTTTCCCAATCAGCCTCTGAGGTTTAGCTAGACATCTCTCATGTAATTTTCCTGTCTGTCTTCAAAAATCCTCCCACAAGACAGGGGATCCTGTGTCCCCCCCCCCCCAAGTGTTGATGCACTACTAGTCCCATCACTCCCCTGGCATTATTTCAACAGCCCTCAGTCAATGGTAACTGGAGTCTGACAACAAAGCTCTCATCTCAGAATGAGCTCTTTTCAACAGAAACTGGCTGCCAAATTCTGTGCCCTGTACCATGGATTTACTGGCCAGTGCCTCTCTTTTTTACCAATCCAGATTTTCCGTTCCTCCTCCTGAGACAGCCCTCTAGTCCTAAATATGTCAAGCTGAGTTATGGTTTGGGAATCACATTCTGCACATGCTTAGAAGCACTTCTATTTGCTTCCTGCAACCAGTGTGACATTGACAGTAGCTTAAACTAATTTACAGGTAAGCAAACCCAACTCCAGTGAACTGCGATACCACTGTTCTAATCCAAGACAGTAGGTAGGCAAGTGACAAATTCAGGAAGATTTTATTAAAGATGGATATCTACCCTTGTTTGCCACCCACCCACTTTGCCGTTTCATCCTCTCCCAATCTAGTATACTCCTTAAATTCTACTATCCCAGCTCTTATGATTACTGGGACCCCTCCATCCATCCATCCTCATCTTATCTTATCCTTCTCTTGCTCTCATACAGTTGTGTTCACTTCAGTATAAAAATGAGGAAACTGGAGAAGGAATTCTGTGGCACCATTAAGACTGTTTTATCTTAGTATGAATTTTCATAGATTTCAATCCACTTCCTCAGATGCACTCATGGAATACTACTGACTGAGTACAGGTTGATTCTCCTTTGTGTAAAATACTTGGGACCAGAAGTGTTTTGGACTTTGGAATACCTGTCTTTGCATATATGTGTACATAATGTAATATAGTGGAGATGGGACCCAAGTCTAAACCCAGAATTCATTTCACAATATTTTAAAAATAATTTTGTGCATGAAACAAAGTTTGTGTACACTGAACCAGCAGAAAACAAAGGTGTCACTATCTCAACCACACATGAAAAGTTTTGCTTTTTGGAGTATTTTGGAATTCCTGAAGGAATACTGTCCTTCATCAGTGCACCTGAGGAAATGGACTGGAATCCATGAAAGCCCAGGTTAAAATAAACCATTTAGTCTTAAAGGTACCATACGACTCTTCCCTCTCCCCATTTTCCTTTTCTTTTCTCTTGCCTCTAACTCTAGGAGGCCACAGACAGGTGAAGTGTTCAGTAGACAGGAGCTCCAAAGTAAGGAAAATCCAAAGTTGGTAAAAATAACAGGTTTTTACATATCAAGGTAGGCTGTCCTAAGAAGGCAGAAGCCTTCAAATTCCAAAGTCTCCATCTGGCAGACAAAGGGTTTTGTGTAAATATAGAGCCTGCATATTCTGATGCATTAAGATAATGTTCAGCACTCACTACAGCATTTATGAATGCTGTACACCCTCATGACTGGTTTGCATTCATGATCCCTATGTATTCCCTAGTTCAGGGATACACAGGAACAGTGAAAGTCCTCTGGTCCCCACTTTCCGGGCAGCAGCTGTGAGATAGATGGGTGTCTATTCCTATCTCAGTCATGAAGTAGCTATAGCAATAGTAGCTTCATTTATATACCGCTTCATACCACACTATGCAGTCTCTGAGCAGTTTACAACTATAAGCTAATTGCCCCCAACAAGCTGGGGACTCATTTTAGCGACAAGCCTAATTCAAGCCTGAGTAGATCCTGAGTCCTGGTTGGAACTGAACTCACAATCCTGTGGTTTGTGAGTGAGTGACTGCAGTACAGGCATTGAACCACTATGCCACCAGGCTCCTGACTGACATTCCCATCCCAGTTCATGTGAGCAATCTCTTGCTTCTCCTCATGGAAGGAGGTGGAAACGTCCATCTGCTGCTTCCTGATTGTCAAGGGAACAGACCTTGTCAGATGGCAGCAGCTGCTGCCTGGCAAATGGCAAGTAGGGGGGAAGGATTGGGCTGGGAATCACTATGCTGTTGACAGTGAATTTCAGCCAGTGATTTTGGGAGTCTGCTGCTGGCATCACCCTCTCAGTGCAGACGCCAGGGCATCCCGGATCTCTACCGCCTCAGCATCTTCCTCCCCACCATCATCAAAAGGATGTTCCTCGTGCTGTCCACTCCCTTCCTCTTCCTCCATCCAGCATGACTGAAAGACGTCCCCACGCGCCTCACAGATGTTGTGGAGGGTGCAGCAGGCAGCAATGAGGGTTGGCAGGAAGGAGATGTCTGTGTCATTGCGCTTGGTGAGGCAGCGCCAGCGTCCCCGGAGGCGCCCAAAGGCCACACCGACCACCGTCCGTGCCGCCTCAGCATACTCATTGAATCGCTGCTGGGCAGGAGTCAAGTTCCTCTCCCGATAGGGCCGCATAAGCCAAGGCAGGAAGGGGTACGAGCAGCCGCCCAGCAAATAAAGGGGCACCTGGACACCCCTGATTTCTTGGAAGCCCTCTGGGAACAGCATGCCCTCCTGGGCTCGCTGATAGAGCTCTGAAGTCCACAGCACTTGGGTGTCCGTCACCCTTCCCGGGCATCCGACGTTGATATCCCAAAAACAGCCGCGGGAGTCCACTGCTGCCTGGACCACAACCGAGTGCCAGCCGTGGCGGTTGTAGTAGCCTGCAGCATTTTCATTGGGTGCCCGGATGGGGATGTGGAGGGACCCCAGAACGCCGGCCAACTGGGGCAAAGGGAAGCCATTCCCGGCAGCCACTTCTACAGGATTCGGAGGGCGGACAAAAGTGGGTGTAAGGATGCCCACCACAGCTTCGCAAACGTCGCGCAGGATCTTGCAGATGGTGGAGCGGGAAATGCCAAAGAGCTGCTCCACCGCTCGGTACTCGGTGCAAGCCCCAAGGCGCCAGAGGGTCATGGCGAGGCGCACGTCAGCCGGGATGGCACGGCGCATGTTGGTGTCCTGGCGCTGGATGGTGGTTTGCAGCTGGGCACAGAGGAAGTCGAAAGTGGCAGGGGAGACACGGAAGTTCTCGACCCACTCCCACGGACTGAAGGCTTTGACGCGCACGATGTCCCAGAAGGCCGAGCTCCGGGCTTTGCTCCACAGGCGACGTTCCCGCAGCAACCGGGGCAGGCTGCCCCCTTCATGGCTGCCCCCGCCCTGCCATGGGCCTGCCACGCCAGGGGCCCCGGCCAGCATCTGGCACAGCCAGAGCAGGGCAAAGCGTTGTCGTGAGCGAGCCTGGGCCCTGCGGTGGCGAGCGGCGCGTAGACGTCGGGCGGCCTCACGCAGGCGCCGACCCCGCTGCAGGCGCATGTAGTAGAGCAGGCAGAGGGCCACGGTGCCATGGCTGAGGGTGGGCAGCAACTGGGCATCCTCCTCGTCCTCAAGGCCTGGGCCAGGGCCAGGGCCAGGACTAGTGGTGCTGGTGGGGCAAGATGGCTGCTGAGCACTGGCAGCCATTTTGTCCCTTGGCCAAACTGAACATAGCAGGGATGCCAAGGGATGAGGCAAGTCACAGTGCGCATGTGCGCGAAAAACCAGGCATCTCAGCGAGTGCGCAAGCGCGGACGCTTCTCACCACTCAAAAGCCGCTCCTTCGACTGGGCAAGTGGCGCATGCGCATAACGTCGCTGAGATGACCCCCCCCCCCGGCATCCCAGCCACCTCTCCAACTCATAGGCGGTGCATGCGCATAGAGGAACAGCAGGAGTCACGGAGCATGCGCAAGGCCACCGAGTCGTCTCTTACCTCACACGGCCCTATCTCAGCGCGCATGCGCGGGCCGTAGGCGGTATGGAAGCGGAAGTTTCACCCGGCGGTGGCTCCCTATTTATCAAAATGGCGGCCTCAGCACTGGAGGGCCTCCTGGTCCCGCACATCCTCCCGCAGCCCTGCTTTCACGAGCTCTTCCTCCGCTTCAACTTCTTACACAGTGAGTCGGGCCTCGCCCCTTCCCTCTTCCCTCCGGAGTGGTGCCGTCGCCCTGGCAACGCGCGGTTCAGCGGAAGTGCCTCCGGTGGGCGACAACGGCCATCTTGGTGAAGGGCGAAAATGCGCGTCCGACATCTTCAGCCGCAACAGGAAGTTCGTGGGCGGCCATTTTGTCCAAAGCGGAAGTAGCGGGGTTACCCGCTTCCAGCTCTGGGGAGGCTTTTCTCCATTTTTCAACCTGGCAAAGGGTTTCCCACTTCATACTTTTTACACATTTATAAACAATAAAGTGTGTATCCTTTCAGTAGGTCACAGTGCGCTTTGGTTTTTGTCGCCCTTTATGTATATAAAGTTGCCCAGAGAGTTTTTAAAAAAACGTTATGAGTTGGCGTAAAAAAAAAAAATCACTAAATAGTGGCTGAAGCCACCTGGCGCCATCTTGGTTTTGGGCGGAAGGTTTGGCTTTAGCTTTGGGGAAAGTTCGTTTTGGAGCTCATGACCTTTCGAAACTCCCCTTCCCGCTTTTTCTCCATTTCTTTTTAAGCCATGAAGGGAAATGTCCTTTAATGACTCTGGTTGGCAGGCAGGCAGGCGTCTGTCAGGTGAAGCGTTTTCCTGTTGACAGAGACAGGGAGCTTCTCCTGCTGGGTTTCTGCCTCTCATTCCACAGAGAAAAGCACTGCAGGCATCAAGCCCTCATCCCCTTTATTCAGTCGTGGCTGAAAATTAGATTAGTGACTGAAAGACCTCATAAAAGTGTTCTGTGAAGAAACACAATAACAATGATGAATTAGGCTGCATCCACAATGCAGCATTAATGCAGTTTGACACCACTTTAACTGTCATAGTTCCATCCTGTGGAATCCTGGGATTTGTAGTTTATTGTGGCACCAGAGCTCTCTGACAGAGAAGACGAAATGTCTCACAAAACTACAAATCTCTGGATTCCATAGGATGGAGCCATGACAATTAAAGTGGTGTTAAACTGCATTAATTCTGCACTGTAGATGCAGCCTTATTGTGCCGCTTTAACTGCCATGGCTCCATCCCATGGAATGCTGGGATTTGTAGTTTGTTGTACCAAAGTGCTCTCTCACAAAGCTACATAAATCTATCACAAAGCTACAAAGCCCATGGCAGTTAAGGCACTGTCAACAAGCTTTGGTGCCACAACAAACTGCAGATAGGATGGAGCCAAGGCAGTTAAAGCAGTGTCAAACTGCATTATTTCTTATCAGTTTGTTGAGACTCCAGAGCTTTCTGACAGAAAAGGCTGAATATGTCACAAAACTACAAATCCCATGATTCCATAGGATGGAGCCAGGCGAATTAAAGCTTTGTCAAACTGCATTAATTCTACGGTGTGGCAGCAGCCATAGAAGTTATACCTGATTATGGTTTGTTTGTTTTTTTGTTCTTTTTTTAACATTTTCCTCTCCCTGTTTCCTTTAGTTCCATGCCTCAAAATCTTCATCAGCAAGGGACTTGGATTTGCCATCGTTGCTGGTTCCCTCATGGGTACGAACACTAGATTCCCATAAATATGTGACTTTTAAACATGAAAGCGGCTGGTTTGTGTGTTTGCCTAGAAGGCATTCTTCCCCATTGAGCTGAAGGCCCTGCATGGAGAAAACCCTGTTCTGGTAGCTTCATCCTTCCCTAAAGTGATATTATGGACAGTATGTAAGAAAAGCCCCCATTATTTCAGTTCAACTGAGAATAAACTCTTTGAAGAAGCTGTTAGGTTATTACCCAAAGAATGAAAGGGAGGGGAAGGAATTGACCCGTTGCTCTCCTGGGAAAAGGTCCCCAAGCTGTGATTTGTTCCTCTCTGCTTGGCTGAGAGGAGCCCAGGGCTTTGGCAGCTTCTTGAAGATGGATGAGGCCATCAGTTTCAAGAGTTTAGGGAAAGAAATACATTTTGAGAGGACTGCAGCTCTTAGGAATCTCTCAGGAAGTATGAAGTCTAGGGGATTCTGTGCGCTATAGTCCAAAAAACCAGCATCTCCAACTTCCAAATCTCACTGTTGATGCAGACGCCAAGTGGTTGAACTTACAGTGGCTTGGTTTCTTCCCCACTTCTGCAGTGAAGCTGCCCCAAATTGTCAAGATCGTGCGGGCCTACAGTGCAGAGGGGCTGAGCTTCAACGCCATCCTGCTGGAGCTCATGGCTATCACAGGCACCATGGTCTACAGCATCTCCCACAGCTTTCCATTCAGGTATGGCATTGTCTGAGATTCTCTCGAAGGGCCTTCAGTGATCAGAGCTTCCACCTCAAAGCAGATTACTTGCTGTCTTGGAGAAAGAAAAAAAACAGCAAACCCACCAAGCCTGTTCCTTTGCTATTAATCAGAGGGATCATGTTTTCTGTGAGCTGTGAGGACCTAATGCAGCCTCTTCCAGACTGGTGGCTTCTGTATGTTCTGGATTATAGCTCCCACAATCTAGCCTCCCTCATCCTTCTCCCTCAAGATGTTTCCCTCCATCCCTAACAGTGGAAGGTGGGGATCAGCAAACGCAGCATCGTTCAGAACCTTTGGCGGAGGGCATGATGTTATTATACAACTGATTTTTCTTTTTTACTCTGCTCTTCAGCCAAAAAGGGCTCACAGAATGGTTTGCAATTATGAGTAATAAGGTCGTCTTTTCCCTTGGGTGCAGAGTTTTAAAGACAAGGCACAAAAGGAAAAGGCTCTAGGAGGAAAGAGGAAAATAAAACAAGCAGCAAAATCAGTTACTAGTCTTGATTACAAGATTCTTATACGTGGAGGAAAGCAAGCTGGCTGCAGTTTCTCTTATATAAGCTGAGGAATGGGAGCTGGCTGGCCTCTCCCTTGCTGTGCTGTTTTTCCCTGGCTGATAGAAACTGACCAGAACATAGTCCTTCAGTACTGCAGACCTGGGTGCAAACATAGGAACTAGACAGTGCGGGTGGGCAGAGTGCCACCTGTGGCCCCCTGGGGGTGGTTTTTGTGCCCCTGGTATCCAAAACTGCCCTCCATGTCCCCTAGAGGGTGTTGGGGAGAATTTTGCCACATTTTTGCCCTCTTGCCATTGCAGGGCTAGGAGAGGTGTAGTATTAAAAAAACAGGAATTGACTTCTGGGTTACTTCCTATTGTAAAAAAGGCCTCTCTTGGACTGAAAATGGACCAAGGGGGAAGAAACATGGCAAAAATGACCCCAGTGCTGGTTAGAAGGCATTCAGATGGCACACACACATGCACACACACACATATATATAATACCCCCTGCAATATTATTTATATTTAGATTGCAGGGGGTGAGATCCTCCATGGTTCTCATGGAATGTTGTTGATGTTGCTCTCTGATTCCCTACAGTTGTCCATTCTTGCTTTAAAGTGTAGATGTTATGACCTTGCAGCTTCCTACTCCCTGATGCCCTCTGAGTGTGTAGGACTATAGCTCCTGTAATTCCACAGCAAAGAGGGAGTCATTCTAACCTTCTTTAGGAGGGAATTCCAAAGGCTGTGAGTTCCAAAGGCTGTGGGCAGGCTTAGACAGGAAGAACAAAGTGGCTGAAGGCACACTTGAGGCTTGTTGCTGTTGGTTGCTTATAAAAAAGATCCCATGTTCCACTTGCATACCCACCTTTCTTCTCTCCCTGACAGCGCATGGGGTGAAGCTCTCTTCCTAATGGTGCAGACCGTGGTGATCGGGTTCCTGGTACAACATTTTACAGGACACACGGGACGTGGTACGTTTGGGGACAAAGGATCTGTACACTGGATTATGTATCTGTTTTAGCTTCTAAAGGAGAGGGTATTCTCTGCACCCACTGAACAGCCAGAGAACTGGGGGAGGGAGCAAAGAGACAGATGTTGAGGATTGAGTAGATATTGGATGCAGGGAGTTGTGGCCCTGAGGCCTGTTACCATTAAGTCTCCCCTAGCTCCACAGATTTTACCAAGTGTGATTCCACATGGTGTTATCTTGGTTTTAAATATATCATGAGGTCTAGAAGTATGCTTCTTTAAACAAAAATTAAATAATGCAGTCACAGATTTTGGCTTCTTCCTATATATTGATCACTAAGGACAGCAGGAGGGTTCCTCTATGTCCCACCAATGGGGGAAATACAAAGTGAGGGGATATGGGAGAGGGCTTTCTTGGCAATGGTAACCCGGTTGTGGACTGCTCTCTCTTTGGAGGTCTGGCTGGCACCAACCTTGGTTTATTTCCAGTGCAAAGCTTCAACATGGCAATTTATTAAAGCCTTAAGAGACTAATTTATTTCAGTGTACATTGTCATAGCTTTTAAAGTGGAATCCCTTCCTCTCACAGGTCTGTCCTTCCTGTTTGTCTACCTGGGCATCCTTTCCTTCCTACTGTCACCATTCACACCCCCAGCTGTTGTGACCATGCTTCAGGCTTCTAACATGCCTGCTGTCGTAATTAGCAGGGTAAGGCCTAAACTCTGGCTTGTCTTGTCTAGGAAGAGGCTCCAGCAATGGGAGGTGGGTGGGTGAGTGGCAGTGGTAAGAGACGCAGTTGCATTCAGGTCAAGTTGAAGGGAAGATTTTGCTGAGTCTCCGGTCTCTTTCACACTCTGCAGTATAGCACTATGATTGCACTTTAAAGGCTGCCATGGTTATGCCACCTTAACAGGTACACTTGGTGGGAACACAAGACAGGGCCTTCTCAGTGGCTGCCCCCAGTTCCTAGAACTCACTCACTATGGAGGCTAAAATGGCCCTTCCCTGCTATCATTCTGTCAGTAGGCTAAGATTTTTTAAATTATTATTCAAATAGGTTTTACATTTCAGAGGAAGAAACTGACAAAGCTACATCTGAGCTTTCCATGCCGAAGAAAACCTTATGAAATTCATAGGGTCGCCATAAGTCAGCAGACAACTTGAAGGCACATAGACACACAGGTTTTAAGAATTGAAGGTTTTTATGGAAAGGGATTTTAAGAAAGTGCTTCTTTGTTTTAACCACTTTTTTCCTTTTCAAGTGTGTGTCTTCAGCTGTTTTAACATGCTTAATTCTATTTTAATGTTGATTTTTTGTATGTTTTAAATTATATGGTAATCAATTTTAATTTGTAAGTCACTTTGAGTCCCAATCTTGAGGAAAAAGGAGGATACGACTAAAGATGAATGTGATGGTTCCATCCTACAGAATCCCAGAATTTGCATTTTAGGGAGGGGAATGTACAAATCCCTTTCAGAGATCTCTAGTGCCTCCCCAACTACAAATTCCAAGATTCCATAGAGCAGAATCATAGCTGTTTAAGTGAAATAGCACTTTAATTCTGCAGTGTGAAAGAGACTTCTGTCTCTGACTGACCTCCATATTTGAAGTCTAGAGAAAAATGTCTGAAAATCCCAGCTGGTTGAAGAGATGAGGGGTTGGAGGTGGACACCTCACAGTGGTCCATGGACTTGAGGCTCTGGAGATTTGGCCCAGGCTGTTCCTTAAATCGCATAGAGCACCTCCAGTGGGTCCCACCGTTTTTCTATTTCTGCCTGAGATGTTTCTTATATCATATTTATGGGTGATGCTAAAGAGTGGGGCTATAGTCTTTGCAGAAAGAGGAGAGGGATGCTGAACTTGGTACTGTTGCAGGAAGGCAGTTGTCATCATTTATTCTGTCTGGCTACCACTTTCTACAGCAGGCAGGCAATTAACAAAAGCAGTTAATTGATATTCATGATAGTGGTGATAATCAGGATTAATTATATATCCCTTGGCACTCAAGGCAGTTTACAAAATTCAGAGGAAACAGAGATAAAAGTGCCCAAGAAGACATAAGTAAAATCTTGAAAAGAAAATACTTTTAAGATGCCACTAAACTGTCCATAGAATAAAAATTGTTTAAAATATGTTGATTAAAAATATAAACATTAGCAGGCTGCATGCTAAAGGCCCTAGGTGACAGCTCCTAATAGCGTGTCAGCATAGCAAAATTCTTTTTTCTGCCTCTTCTCCCCTACAGCTCCTGCAAGTGGCCACAAACTACCGGAATGGGCACACAGGGCAGCTTTCAGCCATCACAGCTTCCTTGCTTTTTGTGGGGTCCCTGGCACGGATTTTCACTTCCATCCAGGTAGGCCGAGCTTGTGAGAGTGAATGGGTGGGTATGAAAATGAATAGCTTTAGTGCTGAGAAGAGGACATTGAAGTGTAGGCTTCAAGTTGTTGATGAGGAAACCAAAGCAAACATGGGAAAGAGCCCTATTATTTATGAGTAAATAGTCATCATATATCTGATATGTATCTTTTGGTCTATGGCTGCTGTCACTTGCATGTCCAGAGGCTAGACCCAGGACTCTTTCTTGTTTCCAGAACAGCCCTTCAGTCCAGCAGAGAACTGTAACATAAAGCAGGCATAAAAATAAGAGAGGCCCAGAAAAATTGGTAGCTGGAGTCCTGTTTAACGCTTGCCTATATAATTTTCTGTGTAAGCACCCTCTTAGAGCTTTATATAAAGTAGGTTAGCAGGTCTCAGGACTTGGTTCCTCATTTCCAGTCCTCAGGATGACAGGGAGAAATCTGAAGGCACTGCCTTGAAAACTGTACGTGTGTGTGTACTGATACATATTGTGTGTTGCTGGCCCTGCTAGACTG
>CM034710.1:1091735-1103982 GCA_020142125.1 Phrynosoma platyrhinos | reverse complement strand
AAAGAAGTGCTCATGTTAGCTTATGTCATTAAAACGATTCTGGCTTTTGGATTCTGCCACAAGATGCAGTGATGGCGACCAATGTCTGTGGCCTAGAGAGACGTTTTCTGTAATATGGCCTTAGGCCTTTTGTTAGGGTCACACTTAGCAACTGCTAACTTGAGTGGGAAATGTGCAGCTCTTGGGAACCCCACTGGCTCAGGTATCCACACCCCTCCAATACTTTTCAGCCAAAA
This sequence comes from Phrynosoma platyrhinos, assembly GCA_020142125.1. Classification (NCBI taxonomy): domain Eukaryota; kingdom Metazoa; phylum Chordata; class Lepidosauria; order Squamata; family Phrynosomatidae; genus Phrynosoma; species Phrynosoma platyrhinos. The sequence continues at coordinate 1,103,746 of CM034710.1, read as the reverse complement.
AAACCTGTTACTTGGAGAGAAATGAACATTTGAAAGGTTAGAAAGCCCTTTGCAGGCCTATTACTTGCTGTTTCAGGCACTTCTTACATTGTATTAGCTAAACACACACACACAAGTCCCCCAAATAGCTGGAGAAATGACTGGCAGTGATGCCTCCTCACTTTCTGTTGGCAGAATTGGAGCCCAAAAGGTGCAGCCCAGTGAGATCTGTAACATACCCTTTGTTGCCCTCACTGTTTCCTAAATCTTCTTGCATTCAAAATGGCACCCTTGCTCTCAAGATATGGTCATAGTGGAAAAAAAAATCAACCAGTTTTGTGTCCAGGAGGGTGTCCACTTTGTTAGCCTGGTGCAGGAGGAAGCAAAAACCATCCTAGAATTTTGTGACACCTTAAAAGACTAGCCAAATTGTCGATGGCAACACCTTTTATGGATAGTGGCCCATCAAGAGACTGATGAGGCCCTAAAAGTTTGTACCAAATAAGACTAGTAGTCTTTCAGGCTCTGTGCATCTCCTTGGTTGTTTTCTGTGTCTCTGGCCTTCCCCAAAGTTGCTGGGGAACAAAACACCTCAGCAAAGCCGCATGGGTAAACAGGCACTGTTCCCCCAAATTCCCCTTTCCCTGTCCCCAGTTTCCAAGAGGAGCCTGCCACTTTTCTGTCTTACTTTGCAGGAGACAGATGACCCCCTCATGGCTCTGACGTTTGGTGTCGCCTCCGTCTGCAATGGCTTGATCATGGGGCAGCTCATCTATTACTGGAACATCCCAGTCGACAAACGCAAGAAGGAATAGGAGAGAGCAGCAGGCCTGTCGTTTGCCACCCCAGAAAAAGCAAAGTGGGGGAGAGAAGACCTTCTCCTCCCCAGTCTGCCTCCAGAATGTACTTGCCTGTTTTTTTAGGATTTCTCCTTCTGTGCTCTGAGCCAAGGGATGATACTGCCTGTGTCTGGGAATCATATGGGACTTTTTTAGAGCTTGGGAAGAGGATCACTGTGCAGGTGCTTCTAATGGGAAGGGAGGAAGAGGAGGCGGCTTCTTCCAGCTTCTCTGCCCCCTCCCGCAAAAATTTTGACTATGAAATACAACTCTTCCTTACTGCAGGACTGCTGTCTGCCTTGTACTTCTAAGGTCCTCTCACCAAGGGGAGCTGCTGAGTGCGTGTCTCCCCTTCTCCCAACCTGAGATGTTTCTGCACACCTAATGCCCTGGGGAGAGGGAAGATGGTACCTCCGCCCTCTGTATGTGAAAGGGCAGGGCAAGGCAGGGCATCCAGGTTGGGAATGATGAGCAAGCATTGGCTAGCTCCAGGGAGGGATCCCTGTGAGTCAGAAAAGAAGCCCCAGCACAGCTGCCTTAGGGCTTGGTGGAGGGAGAGGGAGAGGGAAAGGCCTAGCTTTAACCCCGTGAAAGCAAACTCTGGCAAAGCAGAAGCAGTGGGAGAAAGATATCAAGTCCTGTAGGACCTGGGGAAGGTTCTTTCTTTGTACAGTTATTCCTAGAATCCCCCAGCCATTTATGTGCCAGCAGGGGGATTCTGGGAACTGTAAACCAAAAAGAGTTAACTTCTCCAAGCTGTGTACTAGACATATGTGTGATCCTGCTCCCCAGCACTTAAGTGCTCACGGACCTTTGGAAAAATGGGTTGCAGGGGACTGGAAGCAGCATGTTCAGGTGGGTGTGTTGTGCATAGATTGGGGTTCCTCACATACAGCCCTCTCCCCTTTTTTGGCAAGAGGGTAGGGAGGCCTGTCCCAACACGAGAGGTGAGTCACTCCCCACAAGAGGCCATTGGAGGTTGGAAAGGATGCAGGGAGCAAGCAGCAAGAAGCCCTTTTTCCTGTTTGGGGGTGCCCCCCCTTCCCATTAACCCCCCTTCTACAGACACACATCTCCCACAGCTACTGTGGAGAACAGAAGCTTTTTCAGCGCTGTGGGGCCACAATCTGTTTTTTGCACTCAAACTCATTCTGAAAAAACACAGCCAACTCAAATCCCTGTAAAGAGAGATATTATTTATATTTTTAAAAAGCAGGTTTAATGTATTTAAAAAGTTATGCTCAGTACAAAATGCTCCTCGCTCCAACCTATTTTGTGGTAATGTTCCCACCCATAAAACCTTTCCCCCATTGAGTTGGAGAGTCTTGCTCCACAACCACAGAACCATCTTAAGGCTTTGGAGAGAAAACAGGCAATCATAGAGGGCATTTCTGGATGAAATGATGTCCTTCCACCCCATCCCACAATTCAAGGGGACCCACTGGCAGGAGTTCCTGTTTCTCACCTACACACCCCAAAAAACTCTGAAAACGGTTCCTTCATTTTGTAAAAAAGGTTTTCAAAAATGTCCCGTACCTATAAATGCAGAAGCTAAACTAACCATGCTCAACATCTTCTCTACACATACAGACGCCGCAGGCCTGGCGACCGTCCACTTACAGGTGGGTCAGAGGGACCGTGCTGCTGAAGCCCAGGGGCTGGTAGGGGGGCTGGGGGAGGCCGTAGTGAGCCACCCCTTCTGCAAAGTCACAGCCCTGCAGCCCATAGGCCACCATCATGTCATGGAAGTCGCTGAGCGGGTAAGAGTGCGGTTCAAGCTGCGTGCCGGTTTCCTTTGCCATTGGAGCAAATGCCGGAGCGGACTGCATGCTGTAGGCCAGGCTGCTGCAGAGAGAGAGACAGGAAGGCAGTTCAGAGAGAGACAGGAAGGCAGAGAAGGCTAGAGAACTTGTAAAACCACAAATCCCAGGATTCCACAGGGTGGTGTGACTGCTAAATGTCGTCAAGCTGCATTATTTGTCCAGTGTAGATGCACCTTTTGTAAAGCATCAAACCAGACTGCACTGGAGGGTCAGGGGTAGAGAGGATCCCAAAAAGCTGACATTCGCTCCCACCTGGGCTGCTTTTGACCTGCAAATTTCCTTCGACAGCCAAGGGGATGGACTAGATAAGCCTTGGGGGTCCTCTTCTAAGTGGGACCAGAACTGAGCTCAAGGCCAAGTGGCTTGGTGGGCAAGAGAGGTAAGGAATATTTTTCATTTATATCCCACCTTCTCCCCAACCACTGGAGTTAAAGTGGCTCATAAATTCTTTAAACCAGTAAAGATTTAAAACGTTAGTAAATACATACATGCACAGATTGGGGACTTGAATAAAGTCAATCCGTACAGTGGTCCCTCCACCTGTGAATGTGGGAAAACTGCAAATAAAAACTTCTCTAGGGATCTCCAGCTCCTCCTGTGCAACTCTATGATCAACTGCCAGACATTGACCATAGATTCATGCTGGAAGACTTATAAATGCCTAGAGAAGTATTTTCTCTAGGAATGTCTAAGTTCTCCAGCACAACTCTATGGTCAACTTCTGGCAGAGTTGCGCCAGAGGACTTAAGAGTTTCCTAGAGAAGGCATATTAATCAAAGCCGCAAATATGGGGGGCTATCTGTAGAGTTAACCAAGCTCTGGGAGGAGGGGCGGAAAGGAGGCATAGTTCCCCCCATCTCAAGGAGACATGCCCCCCCCCCACCAAATACGTGTGGGTCAGCATATGGGTCAGTCTATTCCAAAACCTGGATTTGATGCCTGCAAAAGGGTCAAATTGCTGGTAATTTGGAGAAGGAAGGGGGAGGCCAGACCACCCCTGGGTTTCATTGGAGCCCCCCCACCCCCTGCCCTACACCTGCAGGAAGAGAGGACTCCCAGGCCCCCATCCGCATGCATGCAGACACATGCCCCGGGGAGGCATTCCTCAGGCAGCCTGTTCTGCCGGTTTCTGGCCCACGGCCCCCAAACCTGTTTTGGCCTGCCCAGCCAGCCAGCCAACAGGTGTGCCAATGGGGCCTCCAATCCATTCTTTTCAGGGGGGAACCTGGGAACACAGAACACCCTGAATCCCAACTGGTGGGGTCCTCCCTCAGCCATCCAGGATCTGGTTTAATGGCATTCATCACCTAGCAATCCCCAAACCGGTGCGGCTTGACTTTGGAAAGGTGGGCTGTATTTTTTGGACCGCACTTTCCAGAATCCCAAAGAATTCCAGGGAGGAAAAAAAATCAGCACGTACTTTATAGACTTACTAAAGTGATTCCCAAACTTTGGTTCTCCAGGTATTTGGGACTTCTACTCCCAGAAGCCCCAGCCAGCTTGACCAGCGATCAGGAATTCTGGGAATTGAAGTCCAAAACATCTGGAAGATCAATGTTTGAGAATCACTGGCAAAGCATTTGACTGCCTGGATCACGAAAAGTCATGGAAGGCTCTTAAAGAGATGGGAGTGCCAATACATCTGATAGTCCTGATGAGGAATTGGGACTGAGGACCAGAGAAGATGGAGGGACCAAATGGTTCCCAATTGGCAAAGGGGTCAGGCTAGCCTGCATTCTATGTCTTCCAATTCTGTGCAGAAAATGCAATACAAAGTGTAGTGTTAGACTTAAAAGGAGGAGGAAGGAAGATTGGAGGAAGGAATATCAGCAACCTAAGATATGCGGATGATACCAAACCACTAGCAGAAAACAATTGCTAAAGAAAGTCAAAGAAGAAAGTGCAAAGGCAGGCTTAATGCTGAACATAAAGGAAAAATAAATAATGACTATGGAGGATTTACATAAACTCAACCTAGATAACAAGGAAATCAAAATAGTTAAAAAAGATTTTCCCTACCTTGGATCAGTCATTGATCAGAATGAAGACTGCAGTCTAGAAATCAGGAGAAGATTAGGAATGGGAAGGGCGGCCATAAAGGAATTGGAAAAAAGATCTTAAAGAGCAAAGAGATGCAACTGACCACAAAGGTTAGAATCATCCAAGCCATCATGTTTCTCATCCCCACAAATGAATGAAAAAGCTGGACAAATGTAGAAAGTGGACAAAAAGAAAAGTTGTGGTGCTGGAGAAGAGTGCTGACGATTCCCTGGATGGCCAAAAGGACAACAAACGGATCCTAAAACGGATCACATCTGGAATCTCCCTGGAAGCCAAGATGATCAAAATTGAGGCTGTCGTACTTTGGCCACGTCATGAGAAGGCATGAATCATTGGGAAAAGACAGTGATGCTAGGAAAGGCAGAAGGTAATAGAAAGAAAGGAAGACTGCAAGCTGCATGAATGGACTCAATGAGCGAGGCACAGGCCTGCATTTGCAAGACCTGAGCAGCGCAGTGGAGAACAGGAGGTCTTGGAGAGGTTTCATCCACAAGGTCTCCATGAGTCAGGGACAACTCAAAGGTAGTTAACAACAAACAATCATCGGGATGTCCTCCTAATGGAAGGAAGGGTCTGCAGAAACGTTCGTTCGGGGTGCCCTTGGGCAAGTCAGGTCTCTTGGTGCCTGAGGAAGGCAAGGGCAAACCTCCTCTGAAGAAATCTGGCCATGAAAATCCTAGGAGAGGCAGAATTGGGGTGTGGGACTAGGCCTCCGGGAGACCAGGGTTCGAATCCCTGCTCAGCCACCGAAACCCCGTGGGAGACCTCAGGCTCTCTCAAGGCGTAGACTTCCAGGGGTAGGCAACCTTTCCCCTTTAAGGGCCGAGGGACTTCAGCTTCCAGAAGCCTCAGCCATGTTGGCCTATAATAGTCCCATGTTGGTCCATAGCTCCTGGGATTCTGGGAGCTGAAGTCCCTCGGCCCTTAAAGGGGAAAGGTTGCCTACCCCTGGTCTAGATGCTCTTTGCAGTCCCTGCCAACTCTTAAGACTCTTGCATACTTGTTCTGCAACTGGTACAACGTAAGTTCTAGATTCAGAATCATAGACTTGTTGGAGGGGTCCCCAGGGGTCATCAAGCCCAACCCCGTGCTCAGTTCAGGGTCTCCAGCTAGAGCATCCCCAGAAGCTCTTTTGGGGGACAGCCAGAGAAAGAGACCCCACCACCGCTCTAGGCAACGGGCTCCACTGCTGGACTGCTCTTACCATTGAGACGTTCCTGCTAATGGTCAGTCGAAATCTACCCTTCTGAAACTTAAAACCACTAGACCTGATCCTATCTTCGGCCGCAGAGAACAAACCTGGCCCCCTTTCCTCTCTGTAGCAGCTCTAGGGGTATTTAAAGGGGGCAGCCATGCCTCCCCTCCATCTTCTCTTTGCCAAGCCCCTTCAACCTCCATAGCTGCATCTGCACTGCAGAAAATATTATTATTATTATTATTATTATTATTATTACTATTACTATTATTATTATTATTATTATTCCTTACCTGCCCCTCCCCATGGACTGAGGTGGGGAATAACAACAATCAACAGATGCACACCTCAGTTAAAATCAGTGTATCATCAATTTAAAAGGATATGCATATGATTTAAAAGGACAAGGTAGACACCTATTAAAGCAATCCGTATTTAAAATCCATCATTTAAAACTCACAATGTAAAAAACACCTGGGTAATGCATTTTGACACCACTTTAACTGCTATGCCTCGATGCTATGGACTCCTGGGATTTGTAGTCTGCTGTGGCACCAGAGCTCTCTTGACAGAGAAGGCTAAACATCTCACAAAACTACATACAAACCCCAGAATTGCATAGCATTGAGCCAGGGCAGTTAAAGTGGTGTCAAACTGCATTATTTCTGCAGTGCAGATGCAGCCTAGGCTTTGCTCTCCGTACCTCTCGTCATCATCGTTGCCCTTCTCTGAACCTGCTCCAGCTTGTCTCGATCCTTCTGAAAATGAGGCACCCAGAACCGAACTCAGGACTCCAGATGAGACCTGGCTAATACAGAATATAACAGGTCTATTACCTTCTTCAACTTGGAAACTACACTTCTATGAATGCAGGCTAAAGATTGCATTCGCCTTCTTTGCTGCAGCATCACACATGTTCATCTTAGAACCTGACAGCTCTTCTGCCTCCTCCCATGCTCTCCAAAGTCCCTTCCCATCCACTGGCACATGCCAACCTTGCCAACTTTTGGGGTCACGGGGGGTCATGACCCCGAGAGGGCAGTGTTCCTCTCCCCGCCTTGCGTGACTACACCTTTCTCCCAGGTGCAGACTTCCTCCTCCTCCTCCTCCTCTGGGAAAGCACCCAAAAAGCGGGCACCCCGGGGTGAGGACCGCACCCAGCGTGCCAGGCCACTCCGCCGCGCCCAGCCTGCCGGGGACGATGGAGGCAAGGAGGAACCAGGGCACCCGGCCAAAGGGCTGTGGAAGGAGAGAAAGTGATGATCCAAATCCCACGAAAGGGAGGCCAAGGTGGAAATCAAATGCAACGCCAAGGAATGACAACTCCCAGCATCCCCCAGCCAGCTCTGCTCCCTTTTCCAAGCTCTGATTAGGACTCAAATGCTCAATTGTTGTTATTGTTGTGTGCCTTCAAGTCATTTCTGACAGTGTTTTCTGGGGCTGAGAGTGTGTGACTCCCCCAAGGTCACACACTCGAGCGGGGATTTGAACCCAGATCTCCAGAGTCGTAATCCAACACTCAAACCACTAGTCCACGCTGGCTATAATAAAATGGGAGGAATGGTTTTGCCCAGGGACCCCGACTCCAGAACATTTGCAGGATTGGTGCAAGCCACCATGGCTGCATCCGCACTGCAGAAGTAATCTGGTTTGACACCGCTTTAACTGCCATTGCTCAAGGCTATGAGATTCTGGGATCTGTAGTTTTGTGAGACCTTTAGCCTTCTCTGCTGAGTGAGCTCTGGTGCCACAACAAACTACAAATCCCAGAAATCCACAGCATGGAGCTATGGCAGTTAAAGCAGTGTTAAACCGGATTATTTTTGCAGTGTGGACGCATCCCAGCTCACCCTGTACACCGGCAACCAAGTCTCCTGACCCAATTTGGGAAAGAGATCTCCCTGGGCATTGAAATCCAGACGACAGCAGGGAACCCAGGCATGCGGTGGGTGGATTCTGGGTTTTGCAATCCAAGCTGACCTTTCAAGCCAGTTGGACCCCAATGAACTCCTCCAAATGCCCAAAGGGACGTTCAGTCCTCTTCAGTAGGAACTCTAAGTCCCATTGCAGCCCCATGGGTGAGATGGCGCCTTGCACCGATCCTGCAGATGTTCTGGATACGGGGTCCCTGGCAAAACCATTCCTCCCATTTTATTATAGCCAGCGTGGATGAGTGGTTTGAGTGTTGGACGACAACTCTGGAGACCTGGGTTCGAATCCTCGCTCCAGAAACCTCCAGAATTCCAGAAACTTGCAGAATTCCCCCAGGAGTTCCCAAAATCGGTGGGGAAGGTGAGCTGTTTTAACTTTTCCAGCCCTCCCTTCCAGGGATCATAGAATCATAGAGTTGGAAGGGACCTCCAAGGGTCATCCAGTCCAACCCCCTGCTATGCAGGAACTCCCAATCAAAGCATCCCCATTGACAGATGGCCATCCAGCCTCTGCTTAAAGACCTCCAGTTCATGCAGTTTATATATGGGATTCCTTCCAAGAAATGCAAATTAATATTAATAATAATAATAATAATCACATTGCAATATGCAAATGCATCCTTGTGGATTTGGGAGAAGGAGAGAATTGATGGAAAACAAGCACTGGAAAGATCCATTTTTAAAACAGATGGCACCTCCTCTCCTCTACCCAGGAAAACTACAAAAACAAACACCTAGCAGCTGAGGAAAAGCTCGCAACTCCCAGCATCCACAAACAAGTGCAAGGTAGGAAATGTTTCTTGAGGTGGATTACACCTCCCAGAATCCCCAGCTAGCATTGGTTGGGAAGAGATACATTACTAGGAAATCCAACCAGGTCTGAACCTTGGGTGCTGGGGGTACTTTGAGGGGACTATACCTCCCAGAATCCCCAGAAAGTGGGGAGAGATACAGTTCTAGGAATCCAACCGGGTCTGAATCTTGGCGGCTGGGGAAGTCCCCTTTTAGGGGGACTACATCTCCCATCAGAGTATGATGAAACACAGAATGGTTCCCAATCTGCAAAGGGGTCAAGCAATGTTGCATTTTATCAGGCTTTTTATTCAACTTTAATGCAGAAAATATAAAATAGGAAAAGCAGAAGCAGGAGGAGGAGTGAAGATTGGAGGAAGGAAGGAATATAAATAAAGAAAATAAAAATAAAGTCTATGGGGAAATTTACACAAATAGAGGAAACAGAAATAATAAAAGAGTTCCCATACCTTGATTCAAATATAGATCAGAACCGAGACTGCGGTCAAGAAATCGGAAGAAGGCTAGGAATGGGAAGAAGGGCAGCCGTGAAAGAACTGGAAAAGATATACAAGCAAGCACCGAAGTTAGAATCGCCTAAGCCACTGTATTGCCCATCATCCCCATGTCTAGATGCAAGAGCTGGAGAGCGAAGAAAGCGGATAAAAAGAAAACCCATTCGTTGGAGATGGAGAAGAGAGTGCTGAGGATATCTATCTATACCTTGGAGGGACAAAAGGTCAAGCCAATGGTCCTGGAGAAAGGAGACCAAGCCCGAAATGCCCCTAAGAAGGCGGTCAAGGTTTGGTCCTATAACAAAAGAGGAGAGAAAGGGGTCCTGGAGAAAGAAGGTCAAGCCTGGACTCTCCTGAGAAGCTGGAGGATCGGAGGTGAGAACACACTCCCTTGGAGTCTCCTCCTTTGGACGGCCATTTCTTGGGGGGTGCTTTGATTGTGAGTTCCTGCATGGCAGAATGGGGTTGGACTGGATGGCCCTTGGGGTCCCTTCCAACTCTAGGATTCTGTGACTAAATGGAGGCTGTCGCACTTTGGGCACATCGTGAGAAGGCCTGAATCGTGGGAAAAGACCATGATGCTCGGAAAGGTAGAAGGTGACAGAAAGAGAGGAGGAGTGCAAGCAAGATGGATGGATGGACACAAGTTTGGGAGCACATGGGTCTGGATTTGCAAGACCTGAGCAGAGCAGTGGAGGATAGGAGGTCTTGGAGATGCTTCCCCCATGAGTCCGGACACTGGAGGGCAGCTAACAACAACAACTACAACAACACTACTGCACCTCCCAGAATCCCCAGCTAGCAGCAGAGTCATTGTTCCCTGCCTTGATGCATGGCAAGAGGCAGGGAACAAATAAAAATGATGATGATGATGATGATGATGGGTCTGAGCTCTGGGAGCCAGGGGATTACACCACCCACAATCCCCAGAGAGAGGGGGGAAAGAGAGTTGCAAGACTCCAACTGGGTGTGAACACCTTAGTGATTGGGGAGCACTACACCTCCTATCATCCCCAGAGAGTGGGCAGGGAGAGAGAGTTGCAGAACCAGGCCAAAACTCTGGGAGTTAGGGGGTTCCTTTTGGGGGCACTGCACCTCCTATCATCCCCAGAGAGGGGGCAGAGATAGAGAGAGAGATTGTTCCGGAACCGGGTCTAAACTCTGGACGCTAGGCAGACCCTTTCTGGGCGACTACACCTTCCATCATCCTCAGAGTGGGGAGAGACAAGAGTTCCTTTTGGGGAGATTACACCTCCCAGAATCCTCAGAGAATGGGAAATGAGAGAGAGTGCCAGGGAGTCCCTTTCTGGGTGACTATACCTCCCATCATCCCCAAAAAGTAGAGAACAAGAGATTCCAGGGGGTCTGAATCTTGGGGGCAGAGTGGGGTCCCTTTCGGTGGGCTCACTGCACCTCCCATCATCCCCCCACCACCCGATTTCTCCCCGGAGCAGAGCCTACCTGTGGGCCAGGCCGGGGGTCCCAGTCCCACCGGGGGATTCTGGGAGCGGCAGTGGGCCCTGAGTGCGAGCCTTCCCCTTCCTGCGGGGCCGGTACTTGTAGTCGGGGTGCTCGCGGAGGTGGCGGGCGCGGAGCCTCTTGGCCTCGTCGAGGAAGGGCCGCTTCTGGGGCTCCGGCAGCGCCTTCCAGGCGGCCCCCAAGCGCTTGGAGATCTCCGAGTTGTGCATCTGGGGGAAGGCCTGCGCCATGCGGCGGCGCTCCCCGCTCGACCAGACCATGAAGGCGTTCATCGGGCGCTTCACCTTCTCTCCGGGGGAGGGCCAGGAAGGAGGGGCCGCCTCAGACGTCATCCTTGGCCGGGCGGGTCAGGCTGGAGGACCTCCAGGTACCCCTCAGCGCAGCAGCAGGCGCAGAAGTGGCAGCGACTACGCAGAGAGGGAGATATAGAGCCTCTGGGCCACGCCCCCTCCTCCTCTCCTCCTGTGAGCTTCCACCGGCTAGCCTCGGCCACGCCCCTCGCCCCTCGGCCACGCCCCCTCCCGAAGATGAGTGACGCCTGCTTTGGAAGCAGCACCTGGAAAGGAGGGAGGGAGGGAGCGTACTGGAGCCAGACGCGTGGCGCTCCGGCGCAAAAGGCCAATGCGATCCATTTTAAGGGTCACTTTTTTATATTGTACAGTGCTTTTTCTGGATTGTTAATCCCAATTTTGGGCCAATTTTGTACGTCTTTGTACTTTTTAAAGACTTTTAATCCGCTTTCAGTCCAACTTTGGATCACTTTTGTACATTTTTTTTAAAAATTGTACTGATTTTTAAGTCACTTTGAGTCCCAATTTTTTGGGGGGAAAGCAGTGTACATGTTTTTGCTGTCTGCATTAGTGTTTTTTTTTTTGTTTTTGTTTTTTTTAACTTATGGCAACTCTAAGGCCATGAACCTATCATAGGGTTTTTTTGGCCAATTTCTTCAGAAAAGGGTTGCCTTTGCCTTCCCCTGAGGCTGAGAGAGTGTGACTTGTTGCCCAAAGTCATCCAGTGGGTTTCCATGGTCAAGCCAGGATTCGAACCCTGGTCTCCCAGGGTCTGAATCCAATGTTGTTGCTGTTGTGTATGCTTTCAAGTCATTCCCAACTTATGGTGACCCTCCTCAGGCATCCCTATCATGGGGTTTTCTGGGGCTGAGAGTGTGTGACTCTTCCAAGGCCACCCAGTGGGTTTCCATGGCCAAGAAAGAAACTGAACCCTGATTTCCAGAGTCATAGTCCAAAGCTCAGACCAGCACACCACACTGGCCCTCAAATAAAAATATAATAATAAATAAATATAATAAATATAACAACAATCACCCTAAACCATAGCAGTGTGATGTAATGGTTTGAGTGTTGGATAACAATTCTGGGGACCAGGGTTTGATTCCT